>VXAY01005285.1:735969-852524 GCA_013399855.1 Oxyruncus cristatus | reverse complement strand
TAAATTGAGGATTTAAAGGACCAGAACTAAAAAAAAAAAAAAAAGGGGGAGGAGGGAAAGAGGAAGAGGTAGTGATGACTAAAAATAGCATGAAATGCTGGAGCCTCCTCTTGGTTTAACACCTCACCTTGTGTTCCTGTGCCTCTTTAGCCTGTTCCTGCTCCTCTCCTGTAATAAACTTCCAGCACTGATGAGTTATGGATGCAGAGAAACCGAGGGGCTGTTTTTTGTCTCAGGGTGCACGTTTGCAGCTTTGCCACTCCTTTACATTTTCATTCTTCATGCTGATGAGTCAGTGCAGATTTATATTACCATGTTATTATGGATAGTATAGACTGAGTCTCCTTGAAAGTAATGGCATGTGATTGCTTACCCCATTACTTTCAATGGGACTAAGTCTATGTCATCCTTAGGGACTCCATCCCATTGAAAGTAATAGTCTGAGACTGCCCACATCGTTACTGTGCCTTAAATTGGATTGAATTTATACTGATCTGGAGAGGCCTGTCACAAAAAGTCTCATTTTTAACACATAAAGTTGATAAAAGTTTTTCTTGCCCGTGGTTGGGAAGTTTAACAGAGTGTTCGAAGCTGTGTTTGTAATATTAAAAAGATTGTTTTATGTTGTTCACAGTCCTTAGCATTTGACCTCAGCTCAAAGGGACTCCAACAGCAACATATTTAATGGCAGATCTTTTATTTCTACTGTTCCTTAATTAATACTTGTGTATTTTCATTTTTTTTAACTTCCAGAAAGGCTTCTGTTTGGTTTTAGTGGCTTGTGTGTTACATTCAGGACCTTGTCAATGCCCAATTACTTTCTTATATCTCTCAAATATGGCCATTAGAATGTGTATAAACTATGGCACATTGTTTTGAAGGAAACTACTTGCTGCCACTTCTACTAATAAAAATATATTGTACTTTCTTTAAATGGAAAGTGTCCTTTCCTGAAGCAGCCCTTTATCCCATTGGCATAGAACATCTTTTCAGGAAAAAATCATCAGTTAATGCAAAACTATTACAACCCTCCCTCGGATGTCAGCATGCCCGTTAAATTTATTTAGAACAAGAGCTTTACTTCTACCCATACTAATGTTAGGTGCTAATGTTCCCTCGGAAAACCCAAGTGCATTTTTTTACACTTTTACACAGCCATGAAATGCAACCAGATAAAATGAAACCCACTCCACAAAGATGAATGTTACAGTGATAATGCACCGGGTGAAATGGAGAGACGAAACCCCTGGTTTTGCTTAAAGCCTTGCTCAGTCCTAAGAAAAGGCAAGGGTGGCTGATGAAATGAGGGCATTTAGCAGAGGCCCCGAGAAGCGTGTGCGTCCTTCCCCCGGCCCTGCCTGCGGTGGAACAGCAGGGACACACGTGGCTCTCGGCAGTGCGGTGTGTCCACTCGCCCTGCGTGCGAGCTGCACGACGGGCACACGGCCTGGCCCCTGCTCAGTGCGCAACGCATCGTGCGGCAGCACGGGAGAAATGCACTTTGCTTAGGTAATCACCTCCCCAGAATTTATTTCAAAAGAGATCACGGCGCTACAGCTGCTACAAGTGATTTAGCAGTTGAGTCATCAGCGGCGTTTTATATGTACTCATATTTATTAAAACCCTTCAGAGGCATTAGGACACATTTCAGTCCCGTGGAATGAACGGAAAACACGCCTTTAAAGGGGCAGTGTAGACTTTGTTTTATGTTTATTGGAGGCTGCAGTATGGCCAAATGTCACCGCCAGTCACAAGCTGCTGTAACTCAGGCAAATAAAACATGCATAAAGCCCTCTCCCCACAGCATAATATACCTTCCTTCATCATCATCATTATTGTAATATTCCCACATGTCACTTTAGGTAATGAGCTGAGCACCTATATGTGTACATGGGTAATATGCAGGTGTATATTTTTAATATGTGCTCATATGTTTGTATCCCTCTACTTATCGAAGGCTTATACTCTATAAAGGCTGCTGTTGTATTTTTTCCCCTGTATGACTTCAGCAACATCTAGATTTTTAAACCAAACTGGAGGCTGGTTGCCTCATGTGTTGGAGGAACTGTTTCCTGCTGTGGCTTCTTTCTGTGGCAGGAGCATAACTTGCGGCTCAGTGCGTTCAGAGGAGGGTGTCAGTAAAACATCTTTCCAGGAGGACTGTTGCTGTAGTTCCCTCTGGATGGGAGAGATGGAAGGATTAGCTCATCTTATTTACCCAATGAATTGATATAGCTGACTAACAAACATATCCGCTTTCTCAAACTCGATCAACTAGTTCAATAAAACCTATTCTTTCTCCTTATGAACCCTCCTTCCCTTATATTTTTGTGCATGTTGCATTTTGAAGAAATGCTTTACACAGTAAAGGTCAGATTCCACCCATCTGCTGTAAGGAATTCTGTGATTCTTTATAAACATTGAGGCAGAGAGGGATCTAAGGGAGGACTTGGAGAGAGGAGGTTGTGGCCCTGCAGTCTGGGGTTGCTGTAACTCTCAGGGCTCCGTTGCTGCCAGGGATGCTCTGAAATGTGGATAGATGGATGGGGGACAGGCAGAGTTGTGAAGTTCCATCAGAGAAAGGGCAAAACGCTTTAATTTCTGCTGGTGATGCCTGGGAAGCTGCTGGAGTGATTCACAGGAAGTCTTAATAAGTTCATAGCAATGGATAAGAGACATGATCTCGAATGCCCTGTTTGAGAGGTGTTTCAGGAGTTTTTAAGTACACTGGGATCAGGTAAGATTGGCCCAGGGATGCTGGAATTGCAGGAATGGCAAATGTGTTCAATGACTTCAGGTTTGGGACACCTCACTTTGGTGCTCTCAAAAAGTGCCCCTTTGCTCAAAGTGCTGACCCTTCCTCCAAAATCCAGAGCAGTAATAGCACTTTCAATGGTGCCACTACAGTTTGAGGTAGGCAAAATCAACAGCCACTTGGAAAGGTTGCACCCAATGCTCCACGTGTTATGACTAGGAACGATGGGTTTTTGGGTTTAAATCCAGAAGAAAATCCAATAATTTATTTTACAGACTAACACACCAGTGTGTGTGTGTGTGTATACTTATGCATGGATGTATGATTTTAAAGTCATGAAACATTTATTTCCCACCCTAAATGCACTGTAACTTTCCCTACTCTTGTAAACAGGAACAAAAGCTTCCTTCCCCCAGCAGTCTGTCTGTAACAACAACCCTTTCCCTGAATCCAGGGGACCCTGTGGGGCCAGATCCTGGAAGGACACAGTGTTACTGGTTTGAAGTGAACGTCCAGGGTGAACTTTTAGGTGGTGAAGTGTCCAAGCAGGATGAAGTGTGGAGCTCCTGTCCCTGTACACGCTGTGGGTGGGTGGCTCTGACCCTGTCACATGTTCAGTCGTTACCACACGGAGTGGCCTCACTGCAGCTCCCAGGGCCTCAAGGACAATCCTAAACTGAGGTGCTTACCTGTACAGCCCCTCTCAGGAATTAGGAACCCCAAGAAAGTGGACTGGAAGATAAAGAGGGAGACTGGTATTACAGGGTTTCTGGTGAATGATGTCTCTTCTTGGGACATCAGGAGGTGTCCTTCAGGACAAAGGTGTGCTGTGCCATTCACAGGTATTACTGTGGAAGGGTTCCTACCCGTGGAACTGGGAGCTACTGCCTCTCCCTGGCTCTCTACTCCCAGTTTTCCTGGTGGGATTGATGGGAGCCATGTTGTGCTCCCTGGATATGCTGTGGGGCACCTCCTTCTGTCTGCAGCCTGTGTCCTGGGTTGGATCTGTGGTGTCCAGGACCACTCTGATTCCCTGCCCTGGCTGTTTTGTAGACACTGGACTTTGTCTCCTTTGTAGAAGCAGCTGAAGGAGCCAAGTATGAGGAGGATTAATTAACATTAAAAACTTTCCTGAGTTGCATCCAGCAGTAATGATAGATGATGATAAAATGATGTTAAAATCCCTGGCTATAGAAACCATATAGCAACACTTAATAGCAAACCAATAACCACACACGGCCTTTACTCTTAGGGTTTTCAACTTTTAACACTATAGGGCTCATATGACACAAGTCAGAAAGGCACAGCCACACTTAAATTGTTTGTTGTGATGGTGCACGTGGCAAACAGCAAATTTGGAGTTGTTTCAGCTGTGATTTTTTTCTTTGTTGCTTTTGTACATATATATATATCATGAAAACCTTGATGATTTTAAATTAAAGCAGGTTTTTCCTGTAATCTCACTAGGTAGAAATCAGTCTTATTTTTGTAGTTGGAGGATGCATTCAGCTTAACTCTGGCAGTGTGAGCAATATCTGAGCTCATTTGATTACAGTTTAGTGCAGTGAGCACCAGCTGCTATGGAGTTAATGGCAGAGCTGGTAGAAAATGATGTAGAGCACATAATACATTTAATGTGGATTTAATAACAATAATACAAAAAACCCCATTTTTTGAGTTCTTGTCCACATTACATTGAGAAATACCATATTGTTATTTAATCAGTATGATACCTAAGGAGGACCTGCTTGTTTTGACAAGGAACACTGACAGCAAAGGCTCTACCTAAATAAGTGCACTCCTTACATGTTATAGCAATTTTACAACACGTTTTGAACCAGTTTGAAAGTCGCAGTTCTTCTAGAATTTTTCAAGGCTTTGTGACTAATTTGGGTAAAAAAAAAAATCTCTTCAAGTTGGGGTTTTACTTGTGTGGTGTTTTTTTTCCTCTTGGCACGCTGAAATACAGTTGGCTAATGACACATTTTTAATGGACTCGGGGGTATATCCCACCCTTCATTTTCCCTGTGATGGAGTGATAACAGGTCTGACAGAAAGATTAGCTGGGAAGTCTTCTCTCTGTTCTACCTACTCCTGAAAGCTGTTGGAAGTAAAGGTCTCTTCCCTTTAATTCCCATAGTAGGAGTGGATTTAGGAATGCTCAACACCATCATTTGGGAGGAATATCCATTTTTAGCAATGCTTTAGGTGTATGCCTAACATTTAATAGTAACTTCAGTGTGTGTATATGCATGAGATAAAACGAAGCACTTTAAATACTCTCTAAGGTGGGAAGATATTTGTACGGAAACATTTGAAAAACAGAAAACAAATTCCTCATGTTTTCACAAAATCTCTCTGAGAAGTTGCAAGAGATTATTTATATTTCTCTAGAATGACTATGTAGTCACTCACTTGAACTATTTAGTTTTGTTTCTCTCCCCCCACAATCCTTTTTTTTTAATTTTAAATTTCTCATCTGTTGTTACCCATATCCTGGAGGTATTTGAACTTACTGGGAACTGATGGGTCTCGTATTGCCCTGAATGTGGCAAGATTTGTGACTTTTCCAATAAGTTGTGACAGAATGTTCCACAACCCCTCGGTCCTTCTGCCAAAAAATCAGGGTTTCCTATTCTTCACAGGCATCACTGTTGTTGCTTTAAAATTTTATTATTCATGATAGCATTTGCCTCGTTGGAAACCCAAGCATTAAAAAATCATGAGGTAGGGCTGCAAATCACCTGATTTTTTTCAATTTTTATTGTAAATGAATGCATTTGTTGGAGTTGGGGTTTTGCCTTTTTTTTTTTTTTACCTTCTGAAATACATACTTGAGACATACTTTCAGTTTTTCTGTGTAAACAAGAGGGCTAAAAATGTTCCTGTTTTTCAACACAATTTTGAAGGAAAATGAGAATTTCTTGTTAATAAAGAGATTTAAACAAGAAGATGTAGGTGGATGTGACGCTTTGCTCAAGCTGACTGGGTGCTGGGTGAAGAACTGAGCCCCAGCTTAAACTGGTGCCTAAGCCAGACAGTCGTATCCCAGGGAAAATGCACTTTCTGGGAAGCCCACAGCTGAGTCACAGCAGTTTGCACCAACGTGTCTGTCAGGAGAGCTCCTGTTTGGGAAGGGCAAATATTCCTTGCTGCGGTCTCAGCCTGGCACATCGGGGCAGGCCTGGAAAATCCAGGCTGGGCCGTGCCATTGGAATTGTTCTTGAGAGGATATCTGGGATGCTGCAGTCACAGCAGCTTGTCCTCCGAGCAGGCGGGCTGCCACATTCCCTGCAAGCTGGAGCTTTTTCCAGAGGAAGAAGTTTTCGGTGGCGTGAAGTGGGATCGCCAGAATTAAAAAATGGCCCTTGCCAGAGATGGAGGGGTTCGGTTTGGCTTCTGCTCAGACAGATTTTTAACTGTGTTTTAATGAGCTGAGTCCATGTTTCCATTTATCATATTGTGCCGAGTACATCCAGGATGAGAGAGCTGGAGAACATGATGTGAGATTGCACTTGGGTTAAAACAATGAAAAGCTAATTAGATGAAATAACTATAATGTATTAATATTTATGTGTTATATTAGGTAGGTTATGGAAGTTGGGTTAATCTAAAATGGTGCTTAATAGAATTGCAAGTGCTGTCTGACTCCTTCGTATGCTGCGTGGGGGAGCGGATGAGGGATTTTGCTGGAAATCCAGGAAATCTGCATTAAAGTATAATGTTTCCTGCTGAGAGGGATCTGGTGAAGCAGGGGAGGGGGGAATGGCCAGTACTTCAGTGCTACTGCCTGTTACTTACACAGGAATGCCATTCCCTGCCTCTTCCAGGGCACCAGGAAAAGCCTTTGTCAGTGATGGAGAGGAACAGGCACTTTTCTCCTGTCAAATACAGGAAATACTGGGAAGATGTTAGGGGATTTCTGTGAAGTCCAGGTTCTGCATCACTGCAAACAGGGGGAGTTTGAGTTTTAGCAGCAGTGGGAGCAGGATTAGTGGGGTGGTGACAAGGTATCATCTTTCATATTTACTGATCAAAATTATTCTGAATGGAGTTCGGTTGGTGCCTGAATTTGCCCCACTCCAACCTGTTGTGCAAACATTGTGTGGCTTTTGTTTGGGGGCTGGTTTGTTTTTTTTTTTTCTCTTTTCTTTTACATAAGCAAAGGCTGAAATGATAAATTTCCCCGAACATTTGTAATCCAGCAGTTGTTCTTTTCCTCTTCAGAATAAAAAAAAAAAATCCTGGAGGTCACCTCCAGGTTTTCTTTACACCCTGTGACCATCTTGTTCGTGGGAATTTGCATTAAAAAAGAATAAAAATAAATATTTGCCTTTTCTTGTTTTGACGCTGCAGTTCTGACCCCTGAAATGGGGCCATTTCTGTAACTGAGTGATAGGAGCCTGACTTGAGGATTTTTCACTTGCTGGGAAGAATGAAGCTTTTGATAGCTCCGGTTAGGCCGACACTGAGGATGTTTAGATCTAAATGGGTTCATTGCTATTCATGTTTTCAGATTCCTGAACATTTTAAAGAGATGTTCTGCAATATTCCTTTGAAGGAATAGCACTCTCAATAAAAATGTTGGCGCTATAAAGGGAGATAATCTCCCTCCATCCTTGTTTGAAAAGAACACTGTGGCAATGCCAGTGTGGCTCAGACCTCTGCCCTGCCTCCCAGCTCAGGAGCCTTTACCTCTCTGTGACCCAGGAGCAGGAATTTGGAAGGGTATCCTAATTTTTGGCAGGCCCATCATCACACCAAGTGAAGATAAAGAAGCTTTAGGTCTGAACTATTCCTTTCTAAGCAGGCTTCCAGTGTGAATCAGGGGCATCTGGAATTGTCTCCCTGCCAACGTGCATTCCATGGTGTATTATATTTCACGGAGATTGGGGGAAAAAGTAAATATTTGTTTCCTATTTTTGTTCAGGAAAACAAATTTCTCCTCAAAATTATTTTTTGCGAATTTTTCCTGTTGAAAAAGGATGGAAGCATTTCTTTCTGCATTCGGCTGGTAACATCATAAATAACAGTATTTGAAAATGTTTCTTTGAATAAACTACACGATAATTTTCACACCCTGTTTCTCAGAGGAGAATTAAAATATTATTACAAGTGGAAGTAATAGAAGCCATGAATAAAAGTTTCTTAAATATAGTGCCCAGCTTGCATTTAAAAATGCAAACCACTGATTTAGTTAAAAATATATGTATTGAGATGCATAAATTCTGGAGCACTAAATTATTATGGACTTGCACATGTACAGGGTTGGGATTTTTGGGGCAGAGCACACAGTCATATTGCCAAAATTATTCTACCAAATAATTTAAAAACAATTAGAAAACTAATCAGAGCTGTGTATGTTTGAACGAGCACGTGGGAGTGCGAACAGCGTATTTGTAAGCAAAAATATCTGTCAGGTGCGTGTAGATGCAGGCTGCAATGTGACCATAAATATTCAGATTATAATCTGAGATGCCCACGGTCCCCACGCATTATGCAAATGTCTGTGTGTTCCGTATCGGACACATATAGGATATTTCCCTGGGAAACAGAAAGCATATGGCATCTCCGTGTTAATATTGCCAGGCTCGGGAGTTAATTTAGGACAGTTGATGTGGAGAGGTTTTTTTGGTTTGTGGGGGTTTTTTTTTTTGGTTTTTTTTTGCTTATAGCCTGTCACATTTGGGATGATGCACAACCACATCGGCACAAAAATCCAGGGAAATGTTTTGGATGTCTCTGTCAGTGGGAGTTTTTGTCAGCTAATGAAGGCTGTGCGTTTTGGCCCTAACTCTGTTAAAAATAAATTACATTTTTTTGTCTAATGTAAAATTAAAATGAATAAACATCATAAAGCTGAAACCCATCCTAGTGGCTGTTTGAAAATTCCCGAGATGTGGCACTGGGGAGCGACCATCATTCCAGTGCAAAATGTGCCGAGCTATTTTCAATGGAAAATGAAGAGCAGAAATAGAAGACTGAAATAACAATAGGCTGATTGCTTTCATTTTTTGGTGTGTAGTTTAACATTGCATTAAAGAGAACAACTGAGTTCCTACATTTTTCCTATTTTCTTGTCATGGATATATTAGCATTACATGATGCATACTAATTATAAAGTTGGCTGTAACAAGAGTTCCTCTTGTGAATCCATTTAAGAACTGATTGTTTACTATCTTTTTCTGTAAGTATAAAATTTTAATTATGCCACTGACAGGAACTGTGTGTGATACAGTGCTCTACATTTATCACTGGGAGAGGGCCAGTTGCAGAGCTGTTTGACTTTGGAGAAATCCTGATGCGCTTGCAATGTTGAGCAGCAGGTGCCACATTATTATGTACAGAAAAGCAATTAGGAAGCATATTGGATGAATGGGGAGTGCATTAATATTAGCAAGTACATTTGTCAGTGGTTTTGATGCGAGTCTTTTTCTTTTCTTTATGCAACATTAAGATTGTGGCTCTCATAAATTCTCCCCTTAAATTGCCATCTGTTCCCTTGTCATGCAGTAGTGAGGTAGAGAAAAGTTTTCTTGACAAAATGAAAAGAATTTCTTTTATTTAAAGTAGAAGCAAAGGAGCCTACACAAAGTGGGAGAATTGTAGGTTATGCAATTGAGCTTTGTGTGTGTTAAGTAATTACTGTTGAATGTAACATTAACTATTGCACAATTATGATCTTTTTTTTTCCCCCCCTTCCCCCTTCTAGATTTCAGTTTTTCAATGATGTCATGTATTTTTAAATTGTGGTGCGAGACAGTTTGAACTAAACTGTACAAAAAGGGTGACAGCCTGAGCTGGGTGTCTCTGCTCCAGGGTTTTGGTGGGGAGCAGGACCGTGGCTTTGAACCCTGGCCCTACACCCCATGCTTGGGCCACGTCCTGCTGGCCCCACATCCATCAGAGGATGATCCAGCATTGCCACCTTCAAACCCGAGGAGACAAAGCACATCAGAGCTGTGTTCTGACTCTGAACAGGGGATGTCCAGGCTAACTGCTCCAGCTCTTCAGTTGTTGGCCTCCGTAGCAAACAGTATTTATTTTATGGCAATTTCCAAACATCTCCTTATTGTTCTGGCAAGGAGATTTGTCCTGAGGGGAGGAGTGGTGTGTGTCTCTGTGAGAAAGGGGCTACCTTAACAGGAAGGTTGCAAAACATCCAAAAAAAGCAAGGCAGAAAGCAATTTTTAAAATGCTGGCACAGAATGTGCATGAGGGCATGAGGCATGAGGGAAAGATACTGTATCTGTGCCCTTTTTCTCCTGAAAATGAGGAAAGAGGGAATACCACTCTTGTATGTTGTGTTTCTTTCCCACTTTTGCTGTAAATATGTTCATTTTGGTTATTGTAGATTGATGTAGAACTGGAATCACTCATGGCCCGGACAGGGCACAACAGGACACAGACTGATCTGCTGACAAGAGCCGGTCCCTTGTTGTAGTTCAGTCTTATGTGTGCATCAGTGGAGGAAGAGTGGCTGAGCCTGGCTGGGCTCCCTGCTCTGCTTCCGTGTCAGCCAGCATTTATGGGGAATAAAGCCCCCAGATGATAGGTTCATTAAGGAGTGCACTGTTGGTTCTGGCAGACAGCTTAAGCAAACCAGTCCTACTTCTGGGCCCCAGCAGTAGCGCAACTTTAACATCTTTCCCTTCTTCTTTGCTCATCTCCCTGTTGAGTAAACTCTTCAAAGCCCAAGACAATCTGTTTTAGAAGCACTGTGAAGTGAAGAAGGAGCAGCGGGAGCTACAAGTGGCAGCAGCAGTTCTGAGGATACCTTGTAGGGTTGGATCATGGCTGGCTCCAGGATTAGCTCCCCTGGCAGGCTGGCTGAATCTAAAGGAGGGGTTTCTGTGGGGTTGAGCCCTGACTCTTTGGCTGTTCTGTAACTATTTGTTTGGCTGTTGATGAAAAGGCAGGTTGTCCTCCCTGTGTTTCAGACCTGTTTGATTTCTATTCCCCTCATTCTGTTGTGGGCCATTCTCAGAGAATCCCTGGCCTGGGATGGTAGACTGGCCCTGCGCTGTTCTCTCAGAAACAAGTTTTTATCTATTTCTGCCATTTCCCCAGGTCTTTGTATTTTATCTTTGGTCACAATTAGTCTCCCTCACAGGTTGTTTTTCTACCATGTCCTCAATCACTACCTAATCTTTATACACCATAAGGCTGTTCACTTCCCTTCTGTTCCAAATTTTTTTCCCCGACAGCATCTTTCTCTCACGCTCTGCTGCATTGTTTCTCTCTTCTGTCAGTACACAATAACAGTTCTTATTCTTTGTGTGTGCATTCCTGTTGCTCCTGATATCACTGCTAAGATCTGGGGTTTGCCGTGTTCTGCGGTCGCTTTTCCCCTCCCATTCCTCAGAACACGCTCCAGGTTCCCGCTCTCCTCGTGCCGCTGGATAAACCTCTCGTGCTCGTACCCAGCGCACTGCAACCCCTTCAGCTCAGATACAGCTCATCATACATGAACAGATTGCATCTGTTCAAAAAGGAGCCCCAATCCACACAGTATTCATTTAACCAGCAGTGATAGGAGCGAATTCATTTGAGATTCATATGGATGTCAGAGACTGTGAGTTACAGTGTAAGCATCACTTAATGGACACTCGCAGGAAAGTGTTTCCTATCAAATAATACATCACTGAGCTACATAAAGAGGTTTATGTATTTTTTTTTTTTTGCCTTCTATGATTTCATCATGGCTAAGGAAGGTATGATTGCCTGGCCTTGTATTTCTTTAGTGAGCAGCATTGCTTAATGTTTTATTGATGCATTTTTAAATAATTTATCTTTAAACCTTTGTTTAATGGATGTATTTTTATTCAGAATTTGATACCAGCGAAGGTAGGTCTGGCAGTTCGTGTTTACACTCTGACAATATTTCTCGTGTGAACTTTTTTTAGCTCTCTTAGATAAATAGTCGTTTTACACTTTTTCATCTCTATTTTTAATTACCCAGTCGATCATTTCAAGTGGCTTGCATTGAAGTTTAACAAATGTATTAGGCAGAATGAACAACACTTTGTTTCATTTCAGCTGTTTCAATTTCCACCAAATGTGATAAATATAAAAACAAGCAATAGTTGCTCAGGGCACCATCATTAAGATCCAAGGCATCTCCTAGGAGAGGTATTAATACTCAAGTATTCCATAGGTGGGATTTCCACAGTCAGTCATCGTTTCCCAAAGCCAGTGCTGGAAAGCTCTAATGGTTATCACTGCAAACATGTAGGTTAAAATGCATTCCAAGTTTTGTGGGTGCTACCAACTTTCCCTGGGTGGAATGTGGAAAGCATTCCTGCTTCCATTGGCTGATGTCCCTCTTGCTTTCCAGAGCACCTCTGGCTCTGTGCAGCTCTTTCCCTTGGGGCAGGAGGTAGGGGGACTCTGGGATCCCTGTCCCTGGCAGTGGGATGCAGAGGGGCTCCCACACTCCCCAGGAGCTGGGCACGGGCTCAGGTGTGGCAGAAAGGGAAGAATGTTTGTGGTGTGGAATTAAAATAAGCCCAGTGAAGCCGTGTTGGAAATGGATGTACACAAACAGGCAAGATGAGAGGGGAATACACTGAGCATTTTCCAGAGGAAAACTCTCCCTCAGCAACATAGATCTCAGTTCTCAGGGTGTGTTTTCTACCTCGGAAAACACAGAATTAAAAAAATCTATTCTGTGTTTATTTGCACTTGTGAGATTTGTGTGCCTGCGTTTCTGCTGGGGTTTGGTGTATTCTGAACCTTTTGGGCAGTGTTTAAAACACAAGGAAGAAGTGTAAGGCTGAGCTGATGTTTTGGGTGTAGCTTGCTGTGAAAATATGAACATACACGTTATCCTCTCTGAATTTAAAAAATTGAGACAAATTTCAGATGTGCTGTCCAGCCTGGGTTTTTTGCCATGTTTTATTCAGTATAAAAATAGTGTACACATTCACCACACCAGCTATTGTACAACTTGGCTACGTTTGAACTAAAGCCCCACCATCTTAAGACAACACTTTGATGTGGGTGTTTCTTTAAGTCTTAAAGGCACCCACTGCACCATCAAAGCCCCAGGTGAACTTTGGGGTATTTACCTTGCTTAATGAGAAATGTTTTCCGCGTTTTTTTTCCCCGTGACATTTTTGTAGCTCACAATGTTTCCGTGTCCTCTTATTCTATTTAAAATTTAAAGAGCTACATTTGGGAGAGGAACAATGTAGGTAAAAGAGACCCCTGGAGTGTGTCTGATGTGATAGTTCTCTTCTGTGGCACCATTTTTCCTCCTGCTGTGGGAGAGCTAAATGATAGTGCCTTATACCTTACTGAATAAAGCCGAACACAGTTTCCAGCTGTGAACATGTGATCAGGTTTTGTGTTTGATTTTTGCACACAAGTGTACTCCTGCAAGCACAGCCACACACTCCTATGCAAACACTCCGGCCGGGAATTATTGTTGACTCAGTCATTAATCTCCCCTCAATTAATCACATTAAGTATTAAGGTGCCTTTCTGTGCAGAGAGGGACGAGAGCCCTTTTCTGTTTTACCTTCCTGGAGAATTGCTACACGACCAATTTACTTTCTGGCTAAAGATGTGTTGAGATATGTTGTTCTGTGAAAACTGAGCAGAACACTATTGTCTGATCCTGAAACCCTCGGAGGATTACTCAGTAATCCTATTGATATTGTTGGGAATAAAGGTTGTAAGAGCCAGCTCCTAATTGTTACATATGTACCAAGAGTATCGTAACGTTTATTCTGGTCTGTCATGAGTGTTTTATTTTTTTTTCTAGTGCTGTTTATCTTTTCAACGTTGCTCATAAAACATGACAGTATTCATTCTCTGGACAGAGCATGGCTTGCATTTCAGTGCTGTTATGGTGGCTGTGACTACATTGCTTACATGACCAAAAGATTAAACAAATTAAAATCTTGCCTTTTATTTTGACTCCCAAAATGAGATCCATTGTTGTGAAAGCTGAAGACCTGCACTTGTATTCTTCAAGACTGTGGCATGTCATGTTGTTTGTTAAACACCCAGAACTCATAATATCCGTCTCTCTGGCTCACTGAGCAGCAGAAAAAAATGGGTCCTGAAGGAATACACTCGGAGACAAAGAAGAAAAGTTATTTTATTTTTAGTGATCAGATGGCATAATTGTTGGTTGGCGTTAAGTGGCTCTGAATATGAGGGGAGGGAGGATTAATTTCTGAGTAAATGAGCAACATCTGAAATCACCAGAGGGGCCTGATCCTTTTAGCACCAGTGATGGTGCAATTGTGCCATTGATATTTTTTTTATTATTATTTTTATTTTAAATCAGGCAAAAGCCAGGGGCTGTCATGAAAGGCTCGGGCTCCTCCGAGTGAGCAGCTGCTCCCTGCAGGCTCTGGATCTCGGGGAGTGCCACCACTTGTACTTTCAAGGGACTCTGCTGGGCTTTGTGTTGTGCACTCACAGACAGACACCCCTGAGTTCAAGTGATGCTGGGAATGTGATGGATCCCTGGCAGCACAAGCAGAGATCACTCACAGCAAAGGACAAAGGAGGCCCTTGGTTCACAAGTTCACTTGTTTTTGTGGTGCTGGCCATCAGCGTTGCTAAAGTGGGGGGGTTACATTTTATTGTGTTGTTTTCCCCTGGTTACTTGGTGAGGATGGAGGGGTTTGGACTTTGCAGCAATTAGAGATGGTGGGAGGGGCTGTATTTTTTAAGTGTTTGCTTTGGTGAGAAAGTCCGGATTTGGAAAGCTTGTGATGGAAGTGGCGAGGGTAAAATGATCAGCAGATCTACGAAGGTGCAGCAGCAGGGATGTAACATAACAGCAGTGTGTAGACACCCATCACAGATGAGATTATGATGCTGCAACAAGGTCCAGGTGAACCAGTCCATCCCTCCTTGTGCCTCAGGTGTCTGCAGGACCAGGGTCTGCTCTGGGGAAACTGGAGCCAGGCAAACAGCCAAAAACGTGGCCTGAGCCTTGTAAGTCACTGACCAGCAGTGTCCTATCCTTAGTAACTAAAAGGATTAAAGATTCCTTCCAGTTCTGCTGAAGGAATGTATTCTACAGCTCAGGCACAAGAGGAAAGAAGAGAATAAAAGCAACCAGCAGCTCTGGGCAGCAGGTGCACTTGGCGAGAGGGTGGGAAGAAAATGCTGTGGCTTTGGCAGCTGCCATTGAGTATCTGCAGGATACGGAGCCAGGGCAGAGCTGGTGAGAGCCCATTCCTGCAGCAGGGAGCACAGCAGCACGAGTGCTGAGCAGTGCTCCCAGTCACCAGTGCCTTTCCCTTTGGATCCTTGTTCCCACTGTGCTGTAAGAACACAGCGGGGGCAGCACCAGAATAGAACAGGAATGTTTTACCTCAGTAGTCGTGTCTTTGAGTGCAAAGTGCTCTGCCATGACAGCCAGGTAAGAGGCTGACTGAGGACACACAGGGCAAAAAGGCTTTTTCTTTACCCCTTCTCTTCTTCCTACCCCTTTCTTAGGGATTTGCATGTGTGCTTGCATCTTTATTGGTTATCGAGGCTATCTTCTTTCTTCCAGACTGAGCTCAGACATTTGGGAGCTCTTGGAAGGCTTCCAGCAGGAAAATTAGAACTTCTGGATCTGGATCCAGTCCCTGTTAACATCAACATGAAGACTCTTCCTTGCTTTATAGGAACTGAACCACGCTCTTGACCTGTGTGTAGCTGTCAGCACTGTCTGTGTCTGGCAGATGCAGCCTCTTTAGCAGCAGAAGAAAGATGATTTCTACCAAGACTGGCTCTGAACAAAGCACGGGCAGTGGAGCCCAAGAAGACAGCGATGATGTTTGTGTTCCCAGGAATAAACTGGAGTGCGGTGGAAGAGACAAGGCAGATGTTACAGGAGGTAGCACCAATTGTGGCATAGTCAAAATTAAGTGCTTTTTTTCTTGTGGTAAAGCAGTTGACTGCAATTTTGTTTTCTCCTGTGGACTCATGAGAGATCTTATTCCAGATTCCCAGGCTCCTAGGACTGCCGAGGTGCATGTAATACACCCTAATATCACACTATTAATATCATAACCCCCCTACTGTTCTCTGTCCTTGGTGTCGTGTGTGAACTGACCGGGGGGGCACTTGATCCCCTCATCCAGATCATTCGGTGGTCTCTGGACTGCAGCAGATCAACATGTGCCATCAGGGCTTCCTGTGTAAATCCAGTGTATTGAGGGAATAGTTACTAATTAATAATAATTACCTCAGAGGCCCCCTTAGAACCCCTTCTGAAGTCTTCATTTAGAGCAAGCACAGTGCCAAACAGGTTTCAAGAGAAAATCAGCACCTTAAGAAAAACAAAGCTCATGTCTGTCAAGAACCCTGAACAATAATTTACAGCACAGAGAAGTGACTGTCTGGCCTGCACATGTGGAAAAAGGCTTCAATTTGTGTGTGGTCACCAATGGTGGTGCCTGACAACTCAGCTGAAGTCCCGCCTTCAGTGAGGGAGGCCTTTAAAGCTGCCTCCATTCGGAAGCAGATTTGCATGTACTGGTTGACAGCTGTTGTCTTCCATCTTCATAAATAACATGTAATTCACAATTCCTTTTTTTTTCCTAGAACTTTCAGAAAAACCTGCTGCAGGGAGCTTGCAATTGGTGAAACTTATTCATTAGATTTATATGCTGGATTTTGCTCTGATTTCAGTCACTCAGTATGAAAGCATCACCTAAGGTATTTAGGAGGGCTGGGGTAGGTAAGACAAACGAGGGCCAAGTTGTCAAAGGTTTTTAGGGAAGTGAGGTTCAAGACTTGTGTCATCTGGGTATTGAAGAACGTTTCCCAGGCCAGGGCCCTAATGGATCCTGATGCCTTTGTAGGATTTTGTGGGTTGCCAAAACAGGCTTTGAATCTGCCAAGACGCTTCTTAACAATTTAATGTCTGAGTTTAGGTTTTATCGAGAAATCTGTGTCTCTGACAGCAACAAATGAAGCAGGGAGGGAAACCAGCCTTGTGTCCCCAACAAGCTGGCAAACTTTATTTGTCTGGAAGCCATTCTGTGCCATTCCCAAGAGCTGAAACATGCAGGGTTTTTGTTCTGTACACAGCCAGGAATTCATAACCATGTGACTGTATTATTGAAAGTAGTTTTGGTGTTACTTGGTGACTGCAGCAAAAACTGAGGAATTTGTCAATATTAAACTGATTTCAGCGTTTTCAATACTCAATCCTTCACACAACAGGAATTAGGGACAAAAATCTGTGGATGTGAGGTACAGTTGAAATCAATTGATACTGAAGTCAATGGAACGATGGCAGCAGCTGGGATTGTGGGATCAACTTTGGCAAAGAGCTGGAGTTAATGAAAATCATTCCCACCTGTTTTCTCTGCTATAATTTGGAGAGTCATTCTGTCTTTCAGCAGGTGTGTCTGCCTCATATCGTACATAATTTCCACCTGAGGAAAGGTCAAGACTCGACGTGGAAAGGAACTGAACTCTTCTTTTACTGGCTAGTCTGGGAACAAGAGGAATTTGCTCCTTAGCAGTATGCATTTTACATAAAAGTCCATTTTCTCACAAAGGAGAGGATATGCCCTCGCAGGGTTTCAGAAGGGGGTGTTTCAGGGGCAGGGAGCATGATTTCAGCCATACAGTACAGATGGTGATTGTGCCGACCTGTGCTGACGTTAAAATGTGGCAAAAGTTCATGTAACAGATCTGAACAGTTGGAGGGGAAGAATCAGATACCTGGAAATATTCTTTAGCCCACTGTTATCTTGGTGTTGAAGTAAAGAGGACTGAGAAGGTTATGCAGGATGTAACTTGACCTGATTCCCCCGCCCCCCGGCAACCTCCGATGTTATCTTCACTCAGCAGGATTTCCTGGGGAGTTTTGCCCCAACGAGGAGTTATGCACTCTTTGGCTAATCATAAAACCAAGAGTGTGGTTATGGTCTCTCAGTTATGTGGCTGGGTAAAAATGAGGGGAAATGATGGATGCAAGAAGTAAGAAGAAAGGGGGCCAACAAGCAGTGAGGAGTTCAACAGACAATTGATGGTACCTTCTGAAATTTTGGGCAGTCTGCAGCCTTTCTGGAGGGGGTGGATTTGCAAGACGGTCGAGCAGAGGTTGTGTTAAAGTTTCGTGGCTGTTAAGAGGAGGATGATAAAGTAGGCCTGGAAGGTGTGGCAGCTGGCCAGGAGGGAACATGGGATTAAACTGGGAGAGTGAGTGGTTTCTAGAAAGAGATGAAAAGCACCAGCTGGTGACTAGAAAAGGTAAGCAGGAGAAGTGTAGAGAGGAGCTTCTGCGTATGGGGGTTCTAAAAAGAGGATGAAAGAGCCTAAAATAGCAGGAAAGGACTGTGCTGTGGCATCGAGATACAAAGGGAAAATGTCATTTAAAAAGCAGGTGAGCCAAGCGAGTGTTACCTCACAGAAAATGGAAACAAAGCTGGGGTGCTCAAATCCAGGGAAACTACTCCATGGAAACTGTGCTGTCAGCCCTGGTCATCGGGCCAGTGATCTCTGCTGTGCCAGGAGGGTCAGACCTGGGCACGGGGGTGACGCTGTAGGGCAGGGGAGAGAGTCAGAGCCCCATGTGCCGAGCCCAGGTGCTCCGTTGGCCTTTGGGGGGTGCAGTTGGTTTGTGGGATTCCCCCACTTCGTGCCTACAGTGAGAGTTCTCTTCTGTAGAAGAAAAAGCTGCTCTGCCTTCAGCTCCCTGAAACCCTCCCGATCCTGAGCTGAGTGATGCTGCTTCTGAATTTGCGAATGGGCTGAAACAATAGCTCAACCACGCACAGGCATTGTCCCCTCTAATCATAACAGCCTGTTAACTAGGAAACCTAATTAAGCAGTTCAACAGTTAATAACAACCCATCCGTTAGCAGGAATGTCAAGATAACGTGTTTGTCCTGCTGTCCCAGACTACCTTCCTAAGCTCACTCTGGTACAGAGCAAGTGCTATTTGCTGCTGGGATCTGCAATTTCTGTTATAAAACTGGTCAGAAATCAATCCAGGTGCTTTCTGGTGTACTGAATATTGGACTTGTTGGACTAGTGGAAATAAAAATCGGTTTGGTTTCAGGGTAGAGTGTTGTCAGTTTTAGGATGTCAGTGTTTGAGGTTACCAAGTTCAGTGAAACATAACCTTCATTTTAACAGGGTCATTCTGGAGTTGAAAGTGTTTTGTTTGCTTTGTCCCAACCTGA
Organism: Oxyruncus cristatus; assembly: GCA_013399855.1. Classification (NCBI taxonomy): domain Eukaryota; kingdom Metazoa; phylum Chordata; class Aves; order Passeriformes; family Cotingidae; genus Oxyruncus; species Oxyruncus cristatus. The sequence continues at coordinate 833,612 of VXAY01005285.1, read as the reverse complement.
AATCTCTTGGGTTTTCTCCGCCAGTGCTCTGTGTGATGTGGACTCTGCATGTTCCTTTACTTGAGGCAGGTCCTGTAACTCCGTGCTGTTTTAGTTATGCTCCTTGAGCTTGTCCTTCCTGCACATCCCCTTGGATCCACCTGAATAGTGGCAGAACTGTTGGCTCTCATCCTTACATGGCAGTCTCTTGATTTCTCTTTTGACTCTGCTTTTTGTTCTGGCCTGGTTTTTCCAGGATCTGTTCCTTTACATGACAAACTCCCTAATTTATTTGCCTTCAAAGCCTGAATTTACTGCTGTCTTTATCTCTTTACCTGGGTTACATCCACCTCATCAGTGCCTTCACAGATGTTATTACCACTCTTAAATGAATATAAAAGAGAATCTGCTGCTTGAGCATGAGCCAGTTCTGTGTCTGTCTGATGGGAGTAAGTAGTGCCTCTTGTATTTTGGGTTCCTACTTAGCTTTCTGTTTGGTGTAATTAAAGCCACACACACGTTGATGTGTCTGGAGGAAAGATGAAAGAGGCCAACCTAGGACTGCATTTTGTTATGGAATTAATTTACAAGTACGGAAGAAACGGGCTTCTTGGAGTTGCCAAAACATTGCCATACTCTGGCGCTGCATGGGAAAGACAAATGCTGGAAGGGCTGTCACCTGTGGTCTTTATTTCTCAGCTGAGGACTTGGTTCTACAGCTTTAAGTACTGCTTGCTTGTGCATATTTCGGGAAGCTTTCAAGAACTGCAACAGGGATCTATGTGTATTTTCTTAGTCACCAAGAGGTGGCTGTAAAACGAGGAGATTGCACTGAAGCACAACCATGAAAATGGCACTCTCATCCTAATGATGAAGTGACATTCCAGGGGCTGGCTCCAGGCAAGGTGAAGTGCACTGTGGGATGGGCTGCTTGGCTGCCTTTAGGACAGACAGCTCCAGAGGGCTCATGCATATCAGGCAGTGTGGTGGCCATCTCTGTGTCTATGGAAGTTGAACAGACAACATATCAAAGCATAAATCTGACGGTCAGAGGAAGAACTCAGTGTGGTACACGGTGTTGTGGTTAGTAACACGTTGAGGTGGGTTTATTTTAATGGTAATCTGTTTATTTCTGGGTTTGCTTATTTTTTTTTTTTAATTCAGAAAACTTAGAACTAAAAGACGAATCCCATGTCTTTCATCACTAATAAAGCCCTGAGTTTTCAGAATCCTTTGGGATTATCTTGGGACATGCTAAATATACTTGAGCTCCAGTGAGGTCACTGAAAGCACCAAACTGAAGCTGATGGGAGCTAATTATTCCAAACACTGGTATTTGAGTCTTCCATGTGCTTACTGTACCATTAAAGCAATGGTGTCTGTGCAGCAGCCACAGCTGGATTGGAGTCCACCCTGCAGATCTCCCCTCCCTGGGCTGGGTTTGCCCAGGACTAACCCTGGTTTGCTGCTCGGTGTGGCCGTAGGATCTGTGGTGACACGTAGGACAAGGACTGCAGTGCACAGCTTCTCTGGGGTGTGACACCGGGATCTCTTGTCTAGGCTCTTCACTTCCTATTGAGTCACTGCTCTATTAAACCCTGAAAACAGTTTTGTGGCACCTGAATTTTATGTCACTGGTTATTCAGTCCTGAGCACTGGTATCTCTCTTTGGCTCAGAGAAAAGGCTGCAACATGATGTCAGGACCATTCCTGGTGTATGTGCCACTGTTTTATACCATGAACTTATGAGGTCCTAGTTCAGGGAGTACAACAGACTCCATGATGGAGTCATGTCCCATAAATATTTGGCCCAAAAGCAATCCTCTTCTTCCAACAGCCTCCCAAGGGCTTGGAATTGGTGGAATGCATTTGTACTTCTTTGACTGTGAGCCAGGGAGTGATCCCAGTAACTCTGTGGGTGCAGTTCCCGAGTTTGGTGTTAAGCAGGTGCTTCTGTGTTTTGTGGTGTCAGCCTGACATGTGCTGAGAAATCCTGTTAGAGCCAGCTGACCCCCTTCAGTCCTCCTTGGCTGGAGGAGATCTGATGAAATCACAGCCAGAGGTGGCATGGCTTCAGAATTCCCAGGGCAATTATTTATTATTTAATGCAAGCAACTGCAGCCCATGGTTGTAAAGGACAGCTCTCGCTGTTCACACGCAGCCCAGACATCTTGGGGCAAGAACTTGATGTCTCTGCTAATTCCTGATGAATGACGGTCTTTCACATCAGCGAGTGGTGTCCTTGCAGACTGTGCCTCTGCAGCTGAGATAATGAAGTGTGATGTTCAAGATTTTGTCCTAAAAACAACAGCAACAAAATGCCTTGGTCTTGGGTCACTGTTAGCAGCTGGAATTTATTGCGGTTGAAGGCAGCTGGGCAGATGTTAAAGCGCTCGTGTGCCACCCACGAGCCAAGGGGTTCCTCTGTTTATTATTTCCTGGCTGCCTGGCACATTCTTGTGATGCACAACAAACCCCCATTATGAAGGATTATATGATGAGGCAACAAGCATGTGAAAGATAGCAACCAAATGGTGACTCCCAATTACATGAAAAATTACTATAATCACCCCTGCTGTAACACCCGTCTGTTGGCAAAGTGGTTGATCCCCTTGAAAAGCTTTAGAAGACCCACTGTATTAAATAAAAATCTCAGTTCTGTGTGTAATCATAAAAATTAACACTGTCACTTTAAAAAAATCAAATTGGTGTCCTAAAGGGAAACCTACTAAGCTGTGTAAAGTAGCTATTATGAAAATGTTTAGCCTTTTGAATGTATTTCAGACAGCATTTGTGTTGCCAGATTTGTCAGCCAAAAACTCACTAAGCAGATTTGTCAGTAGCTGAGGCCATAATCTGTAAAACAGACATTGGCATAGAGATTAAAGATCAAGAGAATTATATAGCTTTTGTTACCATATGCCAAGATTCCTCTTCCTTAAAAAAAAAAAAAGTTTATTTTGTGCGGGCTGTATCTTAAGGGCTGCTGCTCTTTCTGTTTTGTTGTCTCAAACAGTGGAATTTCCTGTCAGAAAAGGGAAACTGTGCTTTTATTCCCATACTTGAGGCTCTGTGTAGCTGTCACCCTCGTGCATTGCTGAGTTTTGCATCGTGTTTCCCCAAATCCAAGTTACGTATCGGGGTTCTTTGGCTTCCCGTGTGCGAAACTTGAGTTTCCCTGGCACTGCTGCCCTCCCCAGCAGGGGAGACTGCTTGCCAAGCTGCAATCCAACAGGAGTGGCTCTGCTCTGCAGGCAGGCCATGAAGGATGAGCAGCTCCTGATGCCACTGTCCACTGATAGGCCACTGCTTTTGGGAGGGGAGGCCACGTGTTGGGACACCACATCTTTGTTGGTAGGATTGGAATAAACTCATGGCCCTCTTGGCACTTGGACCTTTGTTGCTTTTGGAGTTTGGGACCTGCATAATAGGCTGGAAATGGGGTCTTCGGGGTCTTCTTGCTCTAAAATAACAACCTTTGGGCCCTGTGGTCACTGATGTGGGACTGGAGAGGTGCTGGTGCAGTCACAACATTGATCGATACCCAAACTTAGCTTTGCCTTGATGTCCTTCCGTGCTCTGTGTGTGCCAGTATTTCTGTGATGGACAGTATCCCGTGCTGTAATCCTGTGGGCCAACAGGAAAATCACTGGGTTGTGCAGAAAAACTGCCTGAAGTGGAGCTGTTGCACAAATGTAAAAGCAGAGAGTGCTCCCCTGGAAGGCTCAGGGTGCTCCAGCAGGTACCTCTCGGTCCTTGGTGCTGTATGTGGGGTGCACACCAGAGAATCCCATTGGGATTGGGTGCAGAGAATGAGGACAGGCCTTGTCTTTCTGCTGCTCTGGGATCTCTGCCTTCTTCCCAAGCTCATTGTGTTTTTGGAGGTGGTGGCAAGGCAGTGTTTGTGCCTGGTGCTTTTCTTCTGGTGCTTGTCAGTGCCTTTGTGTTGTGTGCATTACACCTGCATAAAAGGTATTTCTAATGTAAGCACGGCCCTGAGGGCCTTTCAAAGGGCAGACACCACACTGAGCCTGGCTCCTTTGAATCCCCACAGGAAGGACTAGGCAGAGTGCATCACAAGTATTAAAATAGTCACAGAGAGGACTTCAAAGTTACTGTAGTGACTTGTTCTGGAGTGTGAAGTGCTGAGTTCTCTTTTAAAAACCTTTAATCAGAGCAGTGTTCATCACACAGATGTTGGCAGCAGTGCTAGAGCTCTCTAATTGTAATTTAAGTTATCCCTGCCTCAGGGCTTGCAATTAAATTATTAGACTGTTGCAGTGAGTCTGTGGATCCTGCTTGCACCTTGTGAGGGGGTATTTTCTGGTGTGATGAGAAACAGTGCTTTCTCCTGGGAAGCAAATGTACCATTATGCACTTATTAGGTCTTTGATTAGATCCACTACTGATTAACAAACAGACTTTGCAAGAGAAAATATTCCAAAAGCTTCTGTTGGCTTCTCAAAACCACTGTGAATGAAGGTGAAAACAAACCAAGCCTGAGTAGCCACTAACTTTGGTGTTCCATTACAAACTTACTCTTTCCAAACCAATCATGTCCTTAACCCTTTACTTACAAGGACAAAAAAATATTGGGAATTCCTACAGCTGTGTAGGAATTAATGAATGTGTGTGTTAAATACACAGGGCTTGCAAACATGCAAACAATTTATGTGTATGTGCACATAACCCCCCCGCCCTCCATATCTGTATGTGTTCAGGTTGATATTTGTTCTGAAAGACCTGTATTTTCATTGCACTAAACATCTTATTGTATTTGTTTTCTTGAGAATTTCATTTCTCGTTATGGTCGTGGAGAGTCTGGAGGCTCTTTATCTCTCTCTTGTCACCAGGCTCAGAAATATGTAATGATGAAACACAGAACCATATTTTATCCAAATGTGGACAATTATTGGATCGGTTCTTACATTATTGCTTTTCATTGGTGTGTCATTTTTAAAGGAAGGGCCTGCCTGTGTAATTATTTTGAGTTTACCTTTGGGTTTTTAAAACTTTTGAAAACAAAGCCAGCCATGGATTATTTTACTGGGGGGTAAAATGAGGATGATGAGGCTTGTGATAAAGCTTTTAATGGGTAGACTTTTTTCCATTTTATTTTATTATTATGATTCAAATCCAATTAATTCCTGTTTATCTTGATTGCACTAACAAGTCCAAGAATCCTCATACTTGGCCTTTGCTCACTGCAGAAGGTACAAGGAACGTGAGGCGAGTTTGTTCCGAATTGCCCTGTGATTCGATGGCACTCAGCTCTGACTCGGCTCCAAATTCATCCCTTCAGCTCCATTTCTTCGAAATCAGTGGCGTTAACCCAAGGGTAGCTGCTGCCCTCAGACATGGGAGAGAAGGAGCTTCATCAGGAAATGCTTCCTTACGAGCTGTGTGTATGTGTAACACTCAAGACCCAGTGCTTTGCCAAAATCCGGGTCCAACTGGGAGCTTGCCAGGAGCACAGGAACGATCCTTTAAGGAATTTAGAAGGAGCAGATTGCAGCAACTCACTGCGATGGCACAGGAAAAAGTCCTGCAAAGATTTCAACCATTATTAGTAATTTGTCAAGCGTTGTCAGCGTGCTCAGTATGTTCAGAACATGTGTTGCTCCAGACTGAGCCAAGCACAAGGTCTCGAAGATCAGAAAACAATATTCCTTGTGATCCTGAAGAGTGCTCTGTCCGCAACGTAGTGTGGAGGCTCCCAGCCCTGGAGAGGAGAAATATCATCTGGCTTTGCTGAAATTCAGGCCCCTGCTCTTCTGTCCCTGCCAGGATGCTTCTTAACTAACATTGGGCTTGTTAATATCTGTAACTGCTCAAACTTTTTATAAGGGGCTGATCCGACTTTCTTTAACTACCTGGATAGCCCTTCCCCCATGCAAATGGCTAAATACACACTAATTAGCCTTGCTGCTGAGACTTATTTGTGGTTCTTTGTTTCCAAGAGAGGTGGAGAAAGTTGGACTTTAGTCTTTGTTCTAATTACCACTTATTACCCCCAGAGGTAGAGGGCACCTGGATAATGCCTTTGTTTTGGATCCCCAACTTAAAGACGCGCTGAGGTATCTAAATCTGCTTTGGCTTAGACGTTTCTTCTTTAAAGATCTCCAGCTTTCTCCCAGGAGAATTAAATACATTCTCTGTCAATGTCCTTTACAAACACATAATTTAAGTCCATTAGAAAATGGTTCACAATTGTGATGTGAGTGGTTTGCACACTGTTATCCAAATTAAATTGGATTATTCCGATGTTCAAACCACAGATATTTCAACTCTTAAACCGAATGAATTTTATTGAGGTAATAACAGTCTTGTAATCATGGCACTAAAATTAATACTTTAAGGACAGTTGAATAGATTTTTGCTACTCAACCCAGTGAAGGATTTATTACAGCAGACACAACTACCTCCTGTGATGGCTATTTTGTGTCGTAACTCCCTGTTTGCCATCACACTCAGGACTTCCCTGAACATTCATCCCTGGAGTTGAAATCTTCTGTGCTCTCAAAGTACAGTTGTTTGTACTTTGGGAAGGAAACCACTTTCTGACTTGGGCCATGGACCTGGAAGACAATAATCCTTTTTTAAAATACATATTTCTAGAAATAATATTGTTCCTTCTCCTGTTAGAACACCTGGGTAAGGATAGTCTGAAATAGCCTGGTAAATAGTTGCTTACAAATATTTTGGGGTTTGTGGTTGCTTTTATTTTTTCCCTTTCATTTTAATACTTTAAAACATTTCACTTTTTCAGTAAAAGTCTTAAGTTTGGTCCATTCTATATTTGTATTCTTTTTTTAACTCTGCAAATAATTTTTTCCAGATGTATCCTCTCTGCTCCATCATCTCCAGGATAATTAATGAGTAGCTCTTCTCACTTGAAGCATGTTTTCCCTGATTGAAATAGAGCAATTTTATCAATGCTTATCTATCTTTTCCCTTTTTAATCCTGACATAGCTTAAGGTATTAATAAGCTCTTATCTAAAGTCTAGAGGAGTCATATTTTAAAATTAATTTTAGAACGTACGATGGAGCACCAGGAGGAGAAAAGCAGGTCAATGAACAGAACTGGCTGGTCGAGGGGAGTCCTGTATCTGTTAGAGACTGGGAGACAAAGCCACATGTTCAGCTGTGGGAAAATAAAATCTCTCGCTGAATGACCTTGCAAAAATCAGGATTAACCTGCAGTGTCAGCCTTTCAGTGGGCGCAGCCCCTGCCAGTTGTGTTCTGTCCATCCTGAGTTCTTGTTCCCCAGGTTATTGGGGAATTCCTGGTAAACATGGTATTTAAAAGTGCTTTGTTCTGGCTGGCTGAATTTGAGAGGATTTTCAGCTTGTTTTTGGACTATTCAGCGTGTTATTGCTGAAGAGAATTGGGCCTTTTAACTTACAGCCCAAGTGAAATGGGCCAAACTGATTTCTGGTACTGAGCTCAGCCCATGTCCTTTCTGGGTCAAATCCTGACATGTCTCTGAATTTTTGTTCCTATTTTTATTAAAAAGGATGGCTTTTCCAAAATACTGCACCAGCTGCCTGCTCTGTGTAATGACTAAGGTGGTGGGAAAATACCTCCTTTTTCCAAAAAGAAAAACTCCAAAGCAATAAACATTTGAATCTATGAAGTTTTTCACCAACGCTGAGTGGTTGAGGTGCCTTGCATTCTTGCACAGACCTCCTGCTGAACTCTGAATTCCCACTAATACCGAGAAGACGTGATGAATTTGTGTATTCCAATAACTCCAGATCCTTGAGTTTGCCCCTGTTTTAATCTGTGGAGGCTGGTGAATAATGAAGCCTCTCGGGCAAAAGGGCAGGTGAGATGTGCCTTCTGCCCTTCACAGGCAGACATGGAAGATTTCCTCTCTTGTCCCTCAGTATTTGTCTCCCTGAGCTCTCATTCCTTCAGAGCAGGGTGCAAAAGCCTGTTCCCAACCCCACCCTGCTCGGGTGAGATGGGTTCTAGTCCTTCCTTGGAGCACAGGGGCAGCTGTGCTGTGAATGTTGCACCTCTGTTACAGTGACCCGAGGCAGGTTCTTCGATCTCTCCTTCTCCTCAGCCACTGAAAGAGTTTTCCTTGTTCTCACTGGACATCTGGGATGGGCTAGAGGGGCCTACATGGGGGAGAAAGCAGGGTGGCACCCAAACCAAAACCTCGAGCTGTCCAACAGCATCTCATGCAAGTCCAGACCTGTGACAATATCCTCTGCACAAATAATGGAATCCCAGGTTCGTTTAGGCTGGAAAGGACCTTTAAGACCGAGTCCAGCCATTAGCGTTGCCAAGTGCACTGCTTCCAGATCCCTCAAATAGGAATTAATTTCCCAACCTCCTCCTTTGTGTTTACCAGAAATCTCGGCACGTTTCTCATCTGTGGGGATGTGATATGACCACAGCAACTACAGGCAACCCAGGAAACCTCCGTGTTTTGGGGTTTATATTTGTTTAGGGGTTTGTGGACCTCTTCCTTAGGTGTGGGTGTCGTTGGTTTGTGGGGGTTTTTTTGTGGGACTTTTTTTTAAATGGAATTTACATTTGCATCTGGTTATTTTTTAGACCAGCAAAACGTTCACTTTCTAAAGTTTCCTTGGGTAGTTTCTCTTAATTTGAAACCCAAAATGAAAACATTTCGGGTAGACTGGTGGTTTCCTGGCACTGAGGGGGCACCCCAGGGTTGTCTTGGCCAGGCTGCCCAGGGCAGTGGTGGGTCCACCATCCCTGGGGGGATTTAAAAGATGTGTGGATGTGGAGCTCAGGGATGTGTTTGGTGGCCTTACAAAGGTGGACTTGACCTTAAAGGCCTTTTCCAACCTTCTGTGATTCCGTTATTCATTAAAAACCTTTCTCCTGGTGAGATGTAGATCCAAGGCAGTGGTCTATGGAGAGAGGTGTCTCCTGAGGGAATGCTGAACGCATGGAAATGCATCCCAGCTTCTCCTGAGGCCACTTCTTAAAAACTTGCCAGGGCAGTTTTCTTGTGGAGAAGCACAAGGTACCAACCACAACAGCAACATTCCTGCCCGTGGGGGTGGAGAAAGTCACAGTTCCCAGTGGGATTAAAATTGTAACTGAACCCCAGTTCTCAGTATCAGAATAGAGCAGGTTTTGTTCCCACCTTCTCTCTCAGTTATGCATTTGGTCATTTTATTCTTGCCTTCTTGTTCTAATTTCTTTCAGTTCTTTCCTACCTCTTTTTTCTACAGGTTCCACTGACCTTTAAATATACAAGTCTCATTTTTCTGTAATTATGTGAGTTTTGGGTTTAATACCTAATAGTTTTCTTCCAAATATTCGTTCTTTTTGATAAACTGTTTTTCTTGGTGTAAAAATGTTGCACATCAGTGGATTAATTTTTCTTTCTAACACTTCCGTTGAAACGAGTATGAACTCCAACAACTGTCTTGACACTCTTGTGGTATTTTCCTAACGTTCTCCATGATTATAAAATGCTAAATTTTGTCTGCTGAACTTTAGAAACCACTTCAAAACACTGAAAGAATTTTTTCCCATTTATTAATTTTTTAAAATCTCTGGACTCTGTACAATGTGAGTGTGGCACATTAGCTTGAATAATGATTTATTCTCCAGTTCCATCTGCATATCTGATTTAATTACGCTCCGAAGAAGGAAAGGCAAAGGAGATATCTTAAAAAGTAAAGTTTTAACTTGCACAAGAAACATTTTCCCCTCCCTGCCCTTTAAATAGCTGTTTCTTGTCCCCTGATGCACAGTGGGGGGAAAGGCATTTGCCATCCCATGGCAGAAGGAATCCTGTGGATGCAAAGCTGCTCCACGTGTGAATTAGCTTGGAGTTGCATTGTGTTTCTTATACTAATATAATATTGTTCTAGTGCTTGCCCCTGATTAAAGACATACATAAATAAATAATTTATAATTTAATTAATAAGGTATAATATGCAAAGCACAGTAATTTCAAACAGCTTGTAATGTCTCTAATGTACTTTCAATTTTTTATTTTACATAAGGGCTATATTCATTATGTGGTTATGATAAACATACTAATGAATTTTATTACGGGAACAAATTTAAACATGTAAATGAGATCAAATAGTATTAAAATGCAAACGACGGGGAAACTTATTACAAACTAACCTTGCCAACATCCACGGAGGGGGTTACGGAAAGGACTGCAGGAAGTTGCACTCCGGATAAAAGTCAGTGCAGTGGTTTCACAAAGTCACCGAATTCGTGAACTCTGCATTTGCAGTGTTGTAGAAACTCCACCAAACAGAAAAGTTAACTGGAATCCTCTTTGTACACGTAACTTCGGGTGACAATTAAAATCCCTCTTCTTGTTCCAGTGAACAGTAATCTGCGCATAATTACATTCAAATGAGATATTAGCATTTTTTGTGCTTACTCTTTGTTAATTGCGGAGTTCACTCACCATGGTGATGCTTTTGATAGAATCAAGCAACCTTATTGACCTGATGCTGCAAGGCATGTTTGGAAATTCTGCTGTATTCTTTTTTTTTTTTCCCTTTTTTTTTTTTTAATTTTTTTTATTTTGGCATTTTGAGGAGTCCTGCTGCTTTTATTACATTCCTGACACTTTTGTTAATAAATCATTGCAAAGTTAATGAAAATTGCATTCAGGCATATCCAAAATAATTGTGTCCTTTGTCATGCTAATAAATGGAAAGATGTTGATCCAATGGGTGAGTGCCTGCCCGTTATGGGCAAGTTTGTGATACGTGTGCCTGTTGCACTTGGACTTCCTGCCTTGGCAAATCGCTCCGTGGCAAAATATGGATGGACAGAACAAAAGTCCGTAGGTTTTATTTCCAAAGTTGGGCAGCCTGCCTCTTAATTAGACCGGGAAGTGGGGAAGGCTGGAAATGTGGGTATGAAGATGTCCAGTGGTGTATTAGCTGCAGGAATTGGCGACTGCCCCACACCAGAATATACCTGGGGAGGAAAACAATTAAATCTCTTTTCTTGCCTCCTGAACTTTCATGCTTATTAAACCCAGATGGTAAAAGATAAGGGAAAAAAAACCCCCAAACTCTTAAGCATCACTTCTATATAGATCTGCTCTGTATCTGAAGGGAAACAGTCCAGCAGCTGTGCAGGGCTTTTTAGAAGGGAAGGTGACAATTTTTCGTTTACTCCCCATTCCACAGGGAAAACTGGAATGGTAAAATGCAGGTGAGATTCAATTCTGCCTTTCCTTTCACTATGTTTTTTTAGTAGTGACATTAATGGCATGATATTAAGGCACACTGATAAAAATTGGTTGAGATTTTTGGTGCAGGATGCCTTTTATATCTTGTACTATAACTAAAAAAAAATAGGATGGTGAGAAAATGGTAGTTAGGGAAATGTTTACTTGGAAAAGCCATAATTCCTGCAATGAATAAAAAAAAAAATAATACTATAAGAATACAGGTAATTTTAGTCAAGAGGATTTAATTTATGCACTGGCCCATCAGGCAGGTTTTAGGGGTGTATTAATTCTGCTACTCAATCCAAGCACAGTTTCCATCCCTGTCACGTTGGGTGTAACATGCAGTGTGCTGCTTGCATTAGGGGATGTTTGAAAGATGTGGCTTTGTGTATTTTTTTTCCCTCTCCTAATTCAAAGAATGGTGTATTACAGAATGGTATGTAGCCCTGAGATGGGCAGGTACATTTTCTTGTTTGTTTTTAGTTAACAGCAATTCAAACCTCACTGGACTGTAACAAGGACATTTAGTGTCTTAAAACAAAAATGCAGGACTTAAAATCTTCACTGTAATTTGCTCTAAAAGCCCAGCCAAGTCCTTTGCACATGAGGAGCCCCCTGCGTTGTGGAGGTTTGCTGAGGGTGAGAAACAGCTGGGAAATTGGGGTGGTGTGACTGGGAGATGCCTTTCAAACGAGCTTTGGAAAAAGGCTGGGGAGGAGGTTTGTGTAACACTATTGGAGAACCAGTGCTCACTTTTAAAATCTGGGACTCCTAAAAGCTGAAAAGAAACTTTCCTCAAGGGCCATAACCTCCCGCTGTGTGATTTCTCTTCTGGAGCATTCGGGAAGCCTTTGGCCGGTGAATTAAGTGGAATTCTGCTCCAGCTTTGGAGGTGTGCTCACAGCTCTGTGTTTGTAGCGATGTTTTACTCTCTTTGCAGCACGTTTATAAAGCTCAGGAACGTGAAATTTTTGGCAATTGGAAGAGCAAGGAGAAGCAGCACAGTCTCAAAGCAGGATGAAGGAAGTGTCTCATTGCTCCTTTTTGGTTTTGAACATTCTCTCTGCAGGTCAGAAATGATGTATGTTTACTAGAACTAGATAGCAAGCACCGTGTGCTGTCAGGGTATTGACCAGGTCAGATCAGCTGCCAAATTTAGATTGAGAGGTTGAGTGAAGGGCAACTTATGGAGTTCAGCTTTTCCAGCCTGGAACTCCTTGCAACTCCCTGGAACAAAGACTGGCTCTTTCAAAGGGTAAAACACCATTCCCCTGCTTCAGGATTTGCATCCAGGCTACCCCTTGGTGTAGGATGCTGAATGAGTATTGTAAGACACACCACTACACCTTCCTCTGAGCAGTTCCGCGTAATCCTGCCTGAACTCCAGGCTCCTGGTGACAGCACGAGGTACAACATGCTGCCAGCCCTGCCCGTGTGAGCAGCCCCCCTCCACCGAGTTTCACATCCCTGCCATTCCTGCTCTTAAAGCAATGCTAAGGCTTGAGCAGATACCGCTGGAATGTTTATCCTGAGGGTGTTCACGGACTCCCAGTGAAGTGGCAGTAAAATCCTCCGTGATATAAAAGGTTACTGCAATCCTCTTACACCTGGAGTCCGAGTTTTCCCGAGTTTGTTCTTGTTTCTTCTGGTACTCTTTCAGTTCTGGGCAATTTTCCCGATAAAGTTGTGAGTGGCTGTTGTATACTCCTTGGTCTTAGAGGTCTTCTGTAACCCAAATGCTTCTGGGTGACTGAATTGTGGCTGTGCTGGTCACTGGAGAGATTCCTGTGAAGCATTTTTTTGGCCTGGTTGTTCCTGGGAGTTGCTTCCCCTCATTCCCCTCCCTGCCCACAGAGGTGTTTCAGATGGATGTGGTGCCCTGCAAGAGCTCAAGAGGCTGTTGGTCCATCAACTTCTTTAATTACCTGGGGGTCAAATGTGTTTCTATGGGTCAGGTCATTCTACATCCGTTATCATATCTCGCAAAGGACTGATTATAAAAACAAGCCCTTTTTATAAAGTTCTTTTCTCCAAGAAAATGTGGCTTTGTAAATCAGAGTCAAGCTGCCTCCAGCACATACTGCTCCAGAACATCGAAGGTATTTTTTCCCCTGAATGTTACATATATCATCACATGTGTATAAACATGTGCTGTGAACTTTACAAAGTTTACAGTTTATGAAGCTCTTACATTGTAACTCCCAGTTTTCTCGTGCAGAACTTGCTACAACATTTATCTTATAGGGTGAATTCCTGTGTGAAACTGTAACGAGCAATGTAGAAACCTTTTTTTCTTTTTAGGGGGAAAGGTTTGGAGAGGGTGAAGAAAATCTTGCTTGATGCCTTTTAAATAGTGCAATGTGGAAACCAGTTGAATTTGGTGTTTGTGGCATGATATGGATGTTATTGCTGTTGAACACCTTTGCTGAGTGTTCCTCGTGCTCAGTTGGGGAAGGAAAGAGAAATGTCAGGTGATAAAGCAATCTAAGAAATACTAATTTTAAGTTTGAGGTGAGTTTACAGGAGGGTTGCCTTCAGTAAAGCTGATGCGGAGACTCCAAAAGCTCTGCTCGCATTTCTTGGGAGAGAATCTGGTGTTAAAGAAGGAAAAATGAACAAGTCTAACCCAGGAGAGACCCGTCCTCAGGACAGCTGCTAATGAGCCTTTGGGGGCTGATAAGGGCTTACTGAGGCCTGGTACTGGAATCCCAGTTTCTCTGAGCAAGTCCAGGTATCAGTTTGCTTGGAATTTAACAGCCCCAGGGTTCACTCAGCCCATCTCAGCCAAGCGAGCCTGGCTGGGCTCAGGGAGAGCCAGGTCAGTGAGCCAAAGGGATCATCCTTGGCGGGTGGCACCACACGTCTTGCTGGGGTGGGTCGGGGGGAGGAGGCCAGGAGAACAAGGAGCTTCGGAGCCAGGGATGGCAGCCTCACTGTTCCTCCTCAACGAACAAACAGGACCCGGGCATATGCTGGGGAGTCTGAGCCCCCAGAATGTTTTCATTGTCTGGGAAAACATCACCGATGAAACCCAAGTGGTTGCCACCTCGTGTGGGTGAGTCACGTGCTCTCAGTTCTGACTGTGAGCAACGGCAAAAATAAAATGGTTTTGGCAGTCGTAGAAAGCAAGAGGCAATCCATCACAACTTGTAAGAACTGCAGCTTCCAAGGCTCGTTTCTTTTGTTATTCCTGCCTTAATTCATCATATACGCAGTTCCCACAAACAAACTGCTTTCGAGAGGTTCTCTCCACCATTTATTTTAGGTCCAGGGCCTCTCTTTGCCCCTGAGTTAAGAATGTCTTATAATTCTCTGCAAATCTTTGTACTAAAAAAAAAGCCATGTAGCTCTTAGAGGAGGTCCAAGACTATCATAAAAATAATCAAAATAAATATCTGGGCTTTTAAAATTAAATGGAGAGCACTGATAACAAACCCCAGTAGATCTTGGGTGCTCTATATCTGGGAGAGTGGAGAGGCTGAGCTGTGATATCCCCTCCCAGATGAGGATTTCTTTTCCCCTGTGCAGTCAGTGAGTACAAAGCAGTGTCTATTTAAAATCCTATGCTGGAACACCTCCACAACCAAATTCCTATGTTTGTGAATGGATATGCTCTAAAGAACTAACACTTGCGACATTTTAGGGGAGTGGGTTTGATTTGTTTGAGGAATTATCAGATTGAAGAGAAAATCGATTTTGTTGGATAAAAAAAATATTCTACAAAAAATTAACTAGAATTTTGTATGTCTGCAAAAAGATCTTGCCTCACTCTGCAAAACTTCTCTTCCTACAAGTCTGACACGTGTACAGATTCCCACCAATTCACATCTGCCTTTCCAGATAAACTCCTGTCCTTATTCCAGTGTACACACACAGCAGTTTGATATTCTTTCTAAACTCTACTTGTGAGTTTTCTTGAGGTATCTTGGTGGGGTTTCTAGGAAGTTTATAAAACTATGGGTCCCAGCTTATAGGACTGCACACCAATTCCTTATGAAGATTATGGCACCTTTTTATCCACTTCTTATCAGAGGAATTATGAAGGAAAGGCAGAAATAAAATGCAGAGTGGTGGCATTCATTAGAGGCAATACTTTAGAATTAACTGAGATAGAAACCTCTAATGCCTGGTCCTGTGCTTGGTTCACCTGTTGGATCTGTACATTTATATTTCTGCTTTGAACTTTATTTTTTGGAGCCATGTGAATATGGGAGGGAAGATGTCTTGTTATTTATGGGCAGATAATGACAGGATGAGGGGTAATGGTTCTGAACTGCCAGAGGGCAGGGTTAGGTGGGATATTGGGAAGAAATCCTTCCCTGTGAGGGTGGGGAGGCCCTGGCACAGGCTTCCCAGAGAAGCTGTGGCTGTCCCATCCCTGGAAGTGTCCAAGGCCAGGTTGGCCGAGGCTTGGAGCAACCTGGGCTGGTGGAAGGTGTCCCTGCCCATGGCAGGGAGTAGAATAAGGTGGGCTTTAAGGTCCCTTCCAACCCAGGCCATGATTCTATTGCTTAGATTCTAAGATCTAGATCACATCATTCTATGATTATATGGCATAGATTCTCTGGAATCTGATTCCATGATTGTTTCCCCTCAGTCCCTTCCCCTCTCGCGGCCTCCTGTGAGCGTGGGCAGCGTGTCTGAGGTTTGCCCTTTGGGCTCAGGGTGAGGAAGGTGCTGCAGCCCCAAGCACAACCCTGCTGAGCACCCTGTGGTAGCTGTGATTGCTCCGTGGATCTCAGCTGGTGGATGCCTGGTCCTGGCTGCTCCCAGCTGGGATCCCAGTGCCGGTGGAGCCACACTGGCAATGTTTTGTTTTAGAACCAGCCCTGGCACCGGCTCTTCCCCCTGGAGGGCATGGGACAGGCCTCCTGATCTGCTGCAAACCAGCAGCAGCACTGAACTGTAATTCCTGCGTGATTTCCTGCTCTTCCATGAGAACTCAAAACCCTGCTTGCTGCTCCAAGTTCTGTCACTGCACAGTCATTTCAGGGGGAGTTCTAAAACCTTGTGGGTGCTCTGCCATTTTATGGGTCACCCACAACAGCCCTGATGCTCTTCTGCATATCTTGGGACGTGCAAATTCCAACATGTATTCTGATCCAGCATGTGATTTCATTCTGATTGTCAGGTAGCTTGTGCCACATGCTGTAAAGCTTTACAAGTGTGCTTTGGAGATTACATGGAAGAGCAAAAACCAACCAAACAGTGATTTTGGTGTAGGCATCTTCCCTGGTTTGGTTTCTGGTTTTGTATCTGATCAGCATATTACATCTGTAATTAAGACATGAAAGATCCTAACTGTATTCCAAAGGTTAGTTACGTAAATTTTAGCATTTCTGTATATCCTTGGTATTGCTGCAGTCCCATTATGCACTCTGGCATCCGTGTCATGTCACGTTTGCTCAACTCTCTCACTACGAGTCAAAACTAAAAGTTTTTTGTTGTTGTTTTTTTTTTTCCCCCCTCAGTTCTCTCTCTGCAGGGTCAGCCCAGCTTAAAGAAAATGAAGCTGTCTGCTCTTGGCTTGTGCCTCATCCCCAACGCTCAACGTGCCAAGTTCAGAACCTGCATTTTGTTATCTGACTATTGTTGATAGCAGCAGAAAGACAGCTTGATTTTCATTAGCAGGGCTGACCTTACAGGGCTGGGAGCAAGGCAGAGAAATGTAGTTTGACTTGAAGGAAACTGAGGAAACACGACGTGGAAGTCAGAGAGGGATTATCTATGCATCCCCAAGGTGTCATTTTTAACAAACCTCACTTGAGGAAATTCTGAATAAAGCACTGGAGAGATTCCTGGAGCTGTCCAGCTGGCAGGGGCCGGTACTCCTGACTCTGAATTATGCATTAGCCTTGGCTGGGTTCGGGGTTTTTTTATCTCCCCCCCTCTTGGTAACTGTTTCTCTTGCACTTACTGGGGTTAGAGATGAAAATATATAGTCTTTGAAATACGAAAACTCAGGCTTCTTAGATCTATTGCTCATGTAGCTCGTTCTGAGAGAGCACTTTATAAGCTTGTATAGACTTGTCTTTTACAAACTGTTTAACTTTCTTCATCCACAGACTGAAGTAAGAAGTCCTTTATGCTCCTTCCAAGGCCAGGCATTAGGCTGGGAGAACTATTTCCTTCAGTCCCAGTTGCACAGGGTTCTTCTGTTTTGTTCCTCTATCACTTCCATGTGTCTGTTATTTCTTCCCCCACTGCCTGTGTGTTAAAGACTGGGGAGATATTCTGGAAAGCCTTGACTCAGGCAGAGTTTCCGTTCCGAGCTGGGGAATGGATCCCAAGTTAGGTTTCTTCCCCACCCTGCTGCTTCGTGGAGCCTACTGGGAGCTGCTCCATCCTTCTACTTTTGGACACTGCTGGAGTTCCTTTCCCAGGGCGTTTGGGGAAAGGATGAGCAGTTTTAGAAGAACAAAATCTGGCCCTAAATCTTAAGCACTGTAACCCTGTTTGGGAAGTTGTACCAACTGTTCTATAAACCAGCCAGCAATGTGCTGTCAGTGCTGAATTTTACTTGTAGAGCACAAGTCCAAAATAGAGGCAGAATTCAAAGAAGAATTCCAGCTAGCAGAACTTTTGCCAGAGCCTCCTGATGCAATTAAGGAGCACGATCTCTGTGCTGTGCCACCGGCAGGAGCAGCAGTTGTGCTCTACCCTTGCCCCCCTGATTTCTCTGCCCCTCTCCTTGTCCTGCTTTCTTCCCTGGGCAGAGAAGTGGAGGCTGTGGAGGTGGATCTGTTTGAGTTTGCTCAAGTCAAAAATAGCCCGTTTGGGCATTCTCTGACCCATACCAAGGTAAAGATATCCAACGAACTCAGTCAGGTGACTGGCTGCCCAGCCCAGCCCAGCCCATTCCCAAGCTCTGGCAGCAGGAGGGAGCTTTCCCCTTGCCCCAGTCCTGCTGCAGATTTCAGGAGCCAAGCAGAGTGACCTCCCGTCCCCGGCAGCCCCTCAGGCTGGCAGGGAGCACACTTCCCAATCCAGGGGTTTACAGCAGGTGAAGCTGAGCTCCCTGGAATGCCGCTCAGCAAACCTGCTATTAAAGCGACGCTGCCAGCTGTAATCTGCTTGGGTTGCATTTGAATTTTCGTGCCAAAAAGTTGCCAAAGTCCAGATTGGAGCTTTCAAACTGCCAGGCAAACTAATCCCGGAGAATTCTGTGTGAGCATGGGGGGGCTCAGAGATGACACTTGACATCTCTTTGCTTTGTTCTCTTTTATTAAAGACCACTCTTTAAATTTACTTGAAGGCAAACAGATCTCAACTGTCATGTAGAAGCACTTCCATCACGCAGGTGATGAGAAGAATTTCAGTGCAATTATGGCCAAGATGGCAGTAGAGGACGGTGATGTACTTTATTTAACTTTCTCATACATTAAAAATGTTGTGCTTGAATTTTTTTTTGTTAGAAGTTCTGAAACCTCAGACTCCCTGAGTCTTTGTTTGCTGGAGTAGCCTCATGCTATAGATGTACACCAATAAATATTAACAGAGACATTCAAGGAGCCAGAGGGGTCTTTTTTCTCTGAATGGTTTAGGATCGATGCTTGAATGGTGGAGGAAAAATTTTAAGTACTTAATGCTGTAAAAAATTATCAATCCTTAGTTCTCTAAGTGTAAGAGGTTGTTGGGAATACTCTTTGTTTGCTTCTTTCTTCTTTCCAACAATGGAGAAACTCCTTCTCTACTGCTCGTTATGTGAAATATTTAACTTTTTGTCTCGTTTATTTTGCTGAATAGTAATTCTTTGCTGGTATTAACCAAACCAAAATCATGGAACAAAATATTCTCCGTCAAAAGCACAAGGGAGTTGCTAATTATTTTAGGATTATTAAGTTTATTTTAGTAAAATGTACTTTCTCTGCAGTCTTATCACTGAAACTCAAGAGCACGTGAGCTTCTGTGCAGATGTGCAACAGCAGGCCATATATAAAAATAAAAGAATTTATAATGCCCTTTGGAGCTGGAGACAGGGTTTTGTTGCTGGTATGGTTTCTCCTGAATTTGTGATGGGCTGTGGTGGCTTTCCAGGCTGAGCTGTTTGACCAATTTATTGGTGCAGGGAAAGATGATCCTTCTTTGTTCCTAACGTGCAGTTTCAGCATCTAGAACAGTTTCTTCTTCTTCTAAATTCAAATCTCTCCAGCTTTTGGTTTCTTTCTTGACCCAAAGTATAAAGCAACTGGATATCAGTAAGAATATGGAAAAATGTGGGAAAACTTAAACTTTTGCCCATCAGAGAAGTCCTGGAGTTTATTCTTTATATGTGACTCATGGCTGCTGTAGGACAAGCAGAATATATTTATTTTCCTGAAATGACTGTAGCTGGCCCTGGTGAAAGGGATCACGGCCTTTTTGTATGTCACACTTGTGAAGTGTGGGATCTTGTATCGGGTATGGTGGTACCTGATGGCCCGGCATGAGGACACATGGGGAACACGTGATGGGATGGGGGGTGGATATTTCAGATCCAGAAGTATATCCGAACTGTTCCCCTGGTCCTGGTGCCACTGCAGTTCTCCCTGTGCTACACAGTGAGCAATCCCTGTCTGTTTGAGCTTCCATGGAAAATCAGCCAGTCAAGCCCCTGCGTGAGGCCAGAAAACCGCAGTTAAAGGAGGAGAGAATTCCTCTGAAGAAAGAGGGTTTATTACTTCTCCAGAAGATGATCCCTGCTCCAATGGAGAAGCAGGACTGTTTAATCAGCTTAATCAGTGGATTATTTATTTTAGGACAGAGTTACTCCAAGGCAGGCTCCATTCTGCCTCACATCTAAAGTGTTTCCTGAAGCTGTGCTGGATACTGGGGCTTTAAATGCCTTTAAATGTTCCTGACCTGGACAAGGAGATCTGTGATACACACATGGCTGATTGAGCTTGAATTTTTGATTTTTATGCTACTGATTTTGAGTAGTCAATGTTGCTGTCCCGCTCTGCAAAATGTCGTCAAAGATAAAAATACAGTTTTGAGGGGGATTTGGGTTGGTTTGGGTTTTTTTTCTAGTGATCTTCGATCATCTCCTAAAGCATTGCTGTTTACACATTGGGAGCTTGTAGGAGGATCAGGGAGTGTTTGTCCACGTTGCCCTGGATGACCTTGGCTGACACATCAGTTCAAAAGCTAAAACCAAAAAAATCACACAGTCCTGTATTGGTAATTAACAAGGGCTGTAATTTGTAATTTAACAAGATGAGTGTTAAAGCTGGTTTCTGTGTCACTGAAGGTGGTGCAATCTGGCCCCAAACTTGAGGTGGGATTCTTGTTTGACACACAGACACACTAAGGAGCTTTAGCCCACTGAAACCAGTCTCATTTATGGAACAGGAGCTGATGCAAACCAGTTGCAGGAGGTAAATCTCGTACATAGGTGACAACACAAGGTAAATTTTTTCCCTCTGAAAAGGAAAGTCCTATTTTTAATTTTGTTTTCTCTGTCGTGGAACCACTTACAGCATGTGATTAATGTACATCTGAATTAGTGCTGATAAATAATGCAAGTCACTGTGGCTAATTTTTCTTGCTGAGCATATCTTCAGCATGAGCAACTCCTAATCAAAGATGAGCATAACAGGGAGAAATCCAAGTTGGGAGTTCACTGGAAGATGGGGTTGGAATAGTGATGTGATGTGATGGCAGTTCCTGGGCTCACGTGGACATCTGGGTTTTAAGGATACAAGGTACGGAAAGAGCTTTGAGGTGCCAGGATAACATTAGAGGGACTGAAGTAAGGTGGTGGCCTTGCTGGTTTTCCCTTCCACCAGAAATAGATGTACATTGATCCTCTTCCTTGATAAATACATGGACCTGCTGCTTAGTCCATGCCGAGTGTCCCGGGAGCTTTGGGGCCCCCTGACTGTGTGTCGGGGCAGACACCACACTGTCACGGCCTCTCTTTTAATGACTCCACAAATTTTTTTACCGTAATTCCTTCTATTGTTGTTTGGAAACACTATGGAAAGTGGATAGAAACTGGTGGTAGCTTCCTAGAGATCTGCTGGACTTAATTTTCCCACCTGACTGGGATTCCAGTTCTTCAGGACCGAGTCTGAAGGGAAGGGGAGATGGGAGTTCACATTTTAATCCTCTGCAGGAGTAAAAATATTTCACTTCTATTTTTTCTTTAATGCCTATTAAACTTATAACTGTGAATACTTGGATTAAAAGATGATATGTAATGACTATTTTAGACAATGTCCTTAGGGTGCCTTTATAACTCCACGATTGCTCTGCTCTCTCCAGAGGCACTGGGACATCTCAAAATGGAAGCCAAGGTGTCTGGGTAGTTGCTTGATAAATGTTATTAAAAGCAGCAAGTCCCTGAACTGGAGGCTTCATTAGTTGATGATATTTCTGTATTAAAGATGGGACTGTGGTAAAATGTTCTTTTAAGACACACAGAAGATGGCAAGAATTAATTGATTTTAAAGTACACATTTCATCTGCAGCCTGGTTTCTGCACACCTGGTAATGCTGATGGGAGAAGGGAAAGGGAGAGGTTTGTGTGGCAGGCTGTGGGGAGGCAGAGCCTGTTCCCATAAACTGGTTTATCCCTGGAACTCGTAGGGAAACTCGTGTCCACCCGTGTTCACACATCTACCCTGTGCTTACCAGCCTGTGAGCTGTAGCTTCCTGAAAAGACATTCCTTATTTCCATGTCATGCTGCAACAAGGAGCAGCACGGAGCCCAGAGGTCATAATTTGCTGAAAGAATTTCATCCATCTGGGAAGAGACTGAAGTCGCTGCCTCTTGGTTTTGTCTTCAGCCCTGTTATTAATCAGATTCCTAAAGAATCCTGGAAGACATTCAAGGGAAAAAGAAGGCAAGCTATAGCAGTGCAGTATCTTCCTTCTAAATCGTCTACTTGATTTAGCTTGATTTTTCTCAATTTTTTTAATCAATAAACACTCTGCTTTTTATAAAAGAAAAAAATTAGTTTCCTTAAGCCTGGCTTCATATATAGACACAGATATATGTACATATTTAGTATTTATATGCATACCTGTATATATTCTGTATCAAGAACTGCAGATCCTGTGTCTTTTGTGTTATCTTGCTGCATTTCTTGGCAGGAGTTTTTCTCTGAAGTTGGATTCACTGGGAAACTTGGTTGGTCCAGACAAGAGTGGCCATAGCTGAGTTGTTCGAAAATAAACCTACATTTGATTAAAGTAGTTAATACTTGGAGTAACTGTTAATACCTGTAATTCGGTGGGGGTGGTGCGTGCTCAACACCTTGGAAATCAGGTCACTGTTTAAGGGTTTAAATATGAATGAGGAGCCTAAGGTGGGAGATTTTGGCTTCAGTGAATTGCCTCAGGTCACAGAGCAAATCAGTGGCAGAGTCAGCATTAGCAGCCAAGTTTTTTGCAGCCAGGCAGAGTTTACCGTGCTGTAGCCACCCCATAAATGTCTGTCTGTGCCTCAATGTACATAATTAATTCAGTCCATGGTGTCTTAGCACTTCCCTCTTCCCTCCTGGGCCGTGGCTGAAGGCAACGGTGCATTTTCATTACAACCTCTGCTTCTTTCACTCTGGTCCCAACACCACAGCCAAGAGTCAAACACAAAGCAACTTCTGTCATTTCTTGCCCTGCCTTCCTCTTTTTGGGAATGGTTCAACTTTATAGGGAAACTGAGGTATTTCTGCCCAGATTTTGGCCCTGGAGTCGGGGATGTCCAAGAACACAACCCATAGTGATCATCTTCCGGAGGAGGGTTTGTTTAACTGCTGCAGGTTATCCCAGTGACAAGTTCACCCTTATTTGATAACAAGGAAACCGAAGTTTGATGTATTTGCTTCAGTGAGATGCCATCTGGGAAATAATGCGTTATGTGAGTGTTTATAACAATCGTGGTTTAAGCCAAAATTGACTTATCATGATTGCTGCAAATAATGGCCTGATTTAGTCTGATGTTTTTTTCCTTTGTTGAGCGGAGAAAATTCTCTATTTTCTCAAGTATTTTGTGCAGTATAAATCTTGCTTTTTCAAAAGCAATGATTGTAGCTGATTGTTCTCTGTACTGGAGCTCTAAAGAGGTAAAAGGTTGTTTATGTAATTAAGTGTTATATGTATTTAGACTTTTGCTTTTAGATTGAGTGCACATTATTCCTTTAGAATTTTGGACTAGAAAGGGTTGGGATTTTTTCGAAACACTTTAGTTCTGGTGAAGGAAGAAAGTTCAGTACTTTTCTGTCTCGGGGAAAAGCAGTTCCATAAATTGTGCCAGATCTGGATCATTCCAAGACTGCCCAGGAACGACATCTTCACTTGTTAAATGTGATATAATCTGGAGGGGGAAAGAAAGTTTGAGAAATTCTGTAACTTTTTTGAGTTGCTGTTGATTTCCTTTCCTTTAGCACAGCACAAATTGAAGGCATCAGACTGCCTTGCCAAAGGGACAGGAGTCCTGTCTTTTGCTCGCTCCAGAAACGATATATTTACCAATAGTGCCGACTTTCTCACACTGTCTCAATGGTTGGATTCAGTGCAGAAAACGGTGGTGAAAGATTGGCTCTCCCCGTTCATTCTCTCTTCCCAGACTGTTTTCCAGCTACTGCCAACTCTAGTGTTGTAAGATTTTGTGCAGTTTTTATTTTTGCAATGTGGACATCTGTCCAGTGGGAACAGAAGTGAGAATTTCAGAGTTTAATGGAAACCTGATAACTCAGTTCTGAAAATGCTAATTAAGGCATATTTAAATGAGGCCTTTACAAATGATAGTTTTTATGACTAAAATCCCTTCCCACTTATCATCTGCTCAAATGACTGATGGAAAAAATTAACTGTTAAATTTGAAAACAAAGCGCCTGTAGGACTGAGGGATTGTACACTGTCACTGTGAGTTCTTTACATTTACATGGGCTGTGTTTTATGCCTTAAAAAAAAAGAGATATTAAGTAAAATGATGTGTTTTAAGGTTCTGTCCTATTTCTAAGTTCTCTAGGGCGTGTTTTCTCACAGGCACTTAGAACTTTCAAACTTAGACTTACATCAGTTTCTTCGTGTGGAGTATTTATGGTACTGGGAATTGTATCCTTAGATGGTGTGGATCCATGGATCCAGAAGTGTGGGAGAAAGCCATTGGGGTGGGGGGAAGAGGGAGGAGAAATTCTCTCTTAAGCAGAAGCTGTTGGATCTTTGTGGCTGAATAAACACAAGAACTTTTCTCCCTCTCTTGCTCAGCGTGGCCAACAACCCCCCAGTGCAGTGAGAGTTGGCTGAATTAGGCACCGTTTCACCCCCCCTTCTGCCTGTCCGGGAGGTGTCAGCTTCCCAAGGAACTGATGGGAAAGGCTCTGCAGAGTTCCGAGTCCTCAAACAGGTTCTTAGGGAGAGGTTTAAAGTGCACCCCCCAGTCCAGGGCATTCACTGATTCCTCCTGCATGGGCACACCCTGAAAATATTGAGCCCACCAACCGTATTTTAGTCTGGAAAGGGTGACCTGTGTTTGCCACTTGTACCGGGATAAAGCTCTGGCTCTTTGTCTCCTCTTTCATCTTACGGGCAAAACAAGCACAGTGGAGTTAACAGACACGTTTCCTGACAAATCGTATTTTTTAAGCTCTTAATTGCACGTTTTCCTACGTTTCGAGTAGTTCCCTGAACTAATTGGGACACAACCATTCACAGAGTACAGGCTGGAAGTTTTGGAGCAGCACTCTTATTTTTCATAAAAAAAAATATCTGTGCTGGATATTCCCCCTGTACAGAACACACTGAAATGGGGGTGAGTCCCAGGGTATGCAAATCTTTTTGTTTCTCGTCAAACTTGTTCCGCTTGCAGGATTTTTTTCTTCTTGAAAACTCTTGCTGAGCCCAAGGAACCTCAATGTGTTGCAGCATTATCTGCATGTGATGACATTTTGATACAGATCTGATGGCATTCTGATACAGAATCATTATATTGAGTTTTAGTGCTTTATTTGATGTGGTGAATCCATATAAAAGACAAAAGTGTAACGAGAGTCAAAGGAATGGAAGCTGAAACTGCATAAACTCACGCTGGAAAGAACTAGCAAGCTTTAAAGAGAATTCCTAGAAACATTTAGCAGTGAATGAATTATTTTAACTCACTGGAATTCATTAAGAGGAAATAGTTTTTTAAAATGCCTTCTCAGCCTCAGCTGAAGGTTAGAGGTGCAAAAGAGTGAGAGGTTGTGGCTCATGACACAGAGATGTTCAAGATGTTCTTAAAACTTCCTGCATGCTCAGCAACGTGCAGTTTGTGGTGGAGACAGATGCACCCAGGACCAAAACCAGCACTAAGGTCTTTGAAGGCCATTTTCAGACCTTCCCAGAGAGTCTCCCTTCCTCCAGAAGCGGGAAGTGTACGTTGTGTGACTGCATATGCACAGGGGAGACGACCCTCGTGTGTGTTTGTCTGACGCTCCAATGCTAAACCCTGACGGTTGGTGGCAATTAACTGGATTGGGTATTTAAGTCAGTGCTGTCACTGCTTTGGAAAACCAACACTTTGTATTTTAATCTCTTTTGAACGTCACAAATGGGATTTGTGTGTTAGCCAACCTGAAATGCAGGACTAGGTTAGAGAAGTGCAGGCATTGGCAAAGAGCAGCTACTTCACTTTGTGTTGCTGTGGGAAGGTCCGTGACGTGCACGCGTGGTGTGTTCACCCAGGAACAGTCAGGGGAAAAGAAGTGTGCACAAGTTCTGAGTCTGTCATACAGATCCATGAATGTTTTCAGACTGGAGCTGGGTGTGGAGTATTTCCTGTGTAAATGTCTTTACAGCAGTGAAATTGTTCTGGTCTGACCTGAAGTGCCTCAGTTTTTCGGTTGGTCTCGTGCGTTTCTGTATCTGGAGTGGGAGCAGAGCCTGTCATGAATCTCTGTGTTCTGTCATGAATCTATCCCTGTTCTGACTCGCACCAAGACCAAAAGACCGATGCTCCAAAAGGCTGAAGTTGAAAGTTTAACCACGGAGATCCGGAGAGAAGAGCTCAGGGGGTTGAAAAATTGTGGCTGCTGATCAAGAGGATTTTGATTAAAAAGCACTTCACGTAACATTTTCCATACAGTGATAAATGTTCAGCTGTGAAAGCTCTCTGGGAGTGAATTCCCTCTAATAATGTTTGTTTATTTTTACCTTAATTTAAGAGCACACCTCAATTATGCATCTGCCAAAGGAAGGGAAAGCATTTAGTCCACTTGTTGGGGGCTTTAGGATTTGATGAAGGGCTTTAAAGGGAACTTGAAGCCTAAGATGCTCTTGACATTTTGGGTTTCTCTGAACTCAATAAATCTGTATTTTTGGCAAGGCTTGACAATGGGGGACACTTTTTTCCATCTTCCAGTATCTGACAGGGTTCTTAGGGGGTTTTGAAGAACCTTTACGTGCCAATGGCAGGTGTGGTGGCATCTCAGGATTTCACTTACCCGTTAGGCCTAAAGTAGACCTGGTCTATCCACAGCAGATGTCTACAAACTTTCTGGGATAAAAACCTGTTGTTCAAGAAAAGGCTCGGTTTGAGGAAGATAAAGTGGTTTAGAAATTGTAAGAGATCGAGTCAAACAGTTGCTTTCTCGCTGGGGTCTTTTTGGTTTGGTTTTGGTTGATGGGATTTTTTTCAGAAGGAATCTGTCATTATTTCTTTTTCTTTTTTCCCCTTTTCTCGTTTGCTGTGGGTTTTTGTTCTTAATGATAGAGCCAGGTGCCAACAGCAAATGATTTCAAAGCTTGTTCCGCAGCTGCCGCTGCAGTTCTGGATCCCTCCAGCTTATGCTAAACTTGGTGCTTTGGAACCCATGCAGAGTGCTCACCATGGCGCTGTATCCCTGATGAAGCTATCCCAACCAGTCTTAGGGAACAGCTTCCTCCTTTCTTCTCCTGCTGGTGGGGGCTCCTTGCCTTACTCTTGGATTATTGCAGGGATTTCTGTAGTTCAGGATGGGCTGTACTCAAGCACGAGCAGCCCTGGGTGTTGGATTTAAGGCAACACAGACCTTTTCCACCAATATCTGGCTCAACAGCCTGAGTCAGGCCTTATGCAGCGCACAGGCACTGATGCAGCTCGCTGCAGTCCAGCCTGCGTGACCCAGCATAAATCAGGCTGCAGATTCTAGTCTGGTGCAGGGGGAAAAACTCCACCAGCCAACTTCAGAGCAGCAAATTGAGCATTCTCATATGTTATGATGTAGGTGAGGGTTTGTTCCCTTAAAACGCTGCCTGGTGGTTTGTGGTCACCACGTGCAAACTCCAGTGGGGAAAAAAGGTGCCAGAAGCCACTTAGTAATTTCTTGTGTCCCTACATAAACATCATCTCCTTAGTAAACTTGTTTTCTTATGCTTTTACACAAGGAACAAGGAGAAACTGTGTCAATGCTGCCTGTTTAAAGAGAAACCTTCCACTAACCTTTTGGATCCTGGGAAATTTCAGGGAAAGCAAGAACATCTTGACAGGGTATAACTTCACATTTATTCAAAATAAAATGATCATTTATTAAGAAAACAATGTCTGCTGGTGGTAACCTCATTCTGATTTTCTAAATTAGCCCTTCTCCACAACAGGCTCATTATCTGGGAAATGACTGCTGCAAGTGAAGTATTGAAGGAAAATAGGCACAAGTAGCAGGAAGAATATTATTATCATAGCAGCTCCCAGTAGTGTTGCTACCATTAAGATCCTGTCAGAATTTTCATGGGAAGGCTCCTCTTTTCTGATATTTTTTATTTTTACATGACTGTAAAAATCAGAGCTCTATAGGAAACTTGCGTATGAGGTCTGAGGCCAGCAGCGTGTGTTTGCTTTGAGCAGCTCCTGAAAAGTAACTTGATGCCACTGAAGTAGCTGTTGTTTGATTCTAAGGCATGGATTTTGATCTACCCGCTTTTTCTTTTATAGTATAGTAAATCCACCCATTTTATAATTTTCATCTGGGTTTGATCTCTGCCTCTCTCATCTTCCTCTCCCAAGCTGGGATTCTGTTCGTGACCCAGGCAGTAAAACAGGCCCTGCTGATGCCAACGGGAGTTTAGTGCTGGCACCCCTGGACATCAGGATTTTCCTCTGTGAGGAAGGTTGGTGTTGATTAACGTCATTCTGAATGACCGAAGCTTCCAAGCTCATGAAGCAAACCAAATGCACGGCAAAAAGTCCCATGGCTTATTTATTGGTGCAGTTCAGCTGCAATTAGTTCGGGAGTTCCTTACTGTGCTATCCAAAGTATTCACCCCATGGGGTGAGAGGAGTGAAAAGTTCCCTGTGTTCTTAGGAATGGGCAGAGACTTCTGGGAGTCCAGAGCTGCAGTGTGGGGACATCAGCAGAACAAGTACCCCGATCTTGCTGTACAGCCAGAAGTCATGTTTGTGAATGGAAAGTGTTTCCTGGGTGTTGCCTCTCCGGGGCTGTTGTGAAGTAATTTGGAGGCTTTGATGCAATACCCACCTGTTGAATATCAGTTTTGCCAGGAGAAAAAAGGCTTGGTAACTGATACTCTGATCACTGGTTTTGGAAAAGGAACCAAGGGTTGAATGGATCTAAAAACTAATCCACTCTCACAGCTACCAAAGTGCCCTCTCCAAGGAAGAGAAGCATGGACAGCAGAGGGAATGGGTTGGGAAGCACGTGCTGCAGACTCACATGTTTGCTCTGTGGCCGGACTGTGAGCACACCTCTGTCCCTGTGCCTGTTAGTGTGGGATCTTCGTCAAGTCTGAGTCTGTGACGGATCTCTTCCTGACCCTCTTGCTTTATTCAGCTGAAAAATCTCTTCTTTCAGCTACTCCCCAAGTTCAGTGTTTCCTGACTGAAGCTCTCAGAGGGGCTGAGCAGGGAGTGCAGCACTGCCTGGCACGGGGAGGGGGCAATGGAGCAAACCACAGGCACATGTTCAAGGAAAGGTTGGAGCTCATGGGAAGAGAAGCTTGTACTAGAGCCTTCCTGCTCTGTGCTTCCCGCCCAAAGAGCAGGGGGTGGCAGAGAGGGAAGAAGAGCCAGTGCTTCCCTGCTGAGCAGTGGAGGGGTGTCCTTGTGGCCTGGCTCTGGTGGCCTGTGTGGTTACACGGAGTGGGGAGGAGGAGCGGCCTCCCTATGGGAGCGATTCCTTCCCACTGGAGCTGGGAGAGAGTCAGGAATGGGACGGTGATGGCAATCCTGGGCTTGGCTGGTTACATGGAGACGTGCCAGGCAAAGCCTTTTGGAAGTGGGGCCAAGCCCACGAGCTTCCTCATGGACATCAGGACTTTGGGAGCTGCATTAATTCCGAGCAGAGGCTCCCGCCGTCCAGGGCTTCAGCTGTCCAGAGAGTTTGTTATGCAAGGACATAAAGTGATGCAAGTACCAGCGAAACGCAAGTTTGGGTTTTGTCTAATTATGACCTCCTGAAGTTAATTTTTATGCATCAAAGCTATTTGACATTTGTCAAAACAAATTCGAGTCCCTGGGAGAGCTTTCCTGACAAAGGCGCCATTGATGTGACAGCTTGCTCTCTGGGGAAGCGGGAGTGTGGCTGGCATTAAAGACTTAATGCTTCCAAAGTTCCTCCTCGCTCCCAGTCCCAAGGCAGGCTGTGTGGGCCGGGGCGAGGCGGCTGCCAGGCCGGCAGCTGGGCCGGTGACAGCGCGCGGAGGACCCGCCACCGGTGCTGGGGGATCGGCCGGTGACAGCGCCGCACATGACTGCGGGAATCACCGGGGGCACAGAGAGGGGTCCCACCGCCCCTGGGAAGGGAGAGGGCAGGGCTGGGCTCAGCAGCTGGCTGCGAGCGTGGAAAACACGGATGTGCGGCGTCCACGCTCACCTCGAAGCCGAGCCTTGAGGAGATGAGCTCAGGGACGTTTGGGGTTCTCTCCTGCTTTTGTGAGTGATTGATTGCCCCTCCCGTATCTCAGAGACGAGAAATTAGTAGGCTGATGTTTCACTTCCATGCTTAAAATAACCCGTTATTTGGCAAAATGAAATAATTTCTCATCTAGCAGCCTTCCCCCAGCCTTTGTCAGATATTATTCAGCCCAGAGTACTTCCAAATACTCAATATTATTTCACCTACGTGTGCAGAATGCCTTCTACTTCCAACCTGAGGTATCATTCACTGGTTTGTAGTAGCCATTAACATATGCTTTTCCCATGGTTTGTGTACTTATTCCAAGCATGTGCCTTTTACAATGCAGAACACAAGAGACTTGTTTTGTAAGATTAATGAAGGTCACCAAAATTCTCAAAAGTATTCTGATAATTAAGGCTTTGTTTATCAAAAACAAGTTATATTAAGAGCAAAAAGATTCATGGTAATTATTCATAATCTTAACAATTCAAGTGTAGCCACCTCATTTGTGCATTTAATTCTTCTTGTTAATGTTTTGCATAAATCTGCATAATTACTTGAGTTGCCTGTTGTAATTTTGACAGCTACTCAGTTCATGTGCACTAAAGTATATCAAAAGCTTGATGTGCTGAATATTTATAATTTTACGTATGTTCTTGGGATAATATTTTTTCAACAATATTTTTCGTTTTTGCAAAATTGACATGGAATACTGGGAAAGATTGCCAAACACACGTCTCCACAGCGGCACATGATGGAACCAGAGCAACGCTGAAAGGTGTAGCACTGTCGTTTTGAACTATTTTGCAGAAAATAAAGAGGAAATCACACCTGAGCTGCTCTGACCGTTTTCCAGTGGGTGCGTTCTACCCCGTTAATGTGAACATTGTGAAAATGCTCCTTTTTTTTTTTTTTTTTTAAAGAAAAGTTTTTCAGTGTGTTCTCCGCGTGTAAAACTTGCTGCCCGGATTTTATTCACGCTCACGTACCGGAGAAAATAAGAGTGCAAAGCAGAAGGCCAGCGCTGGCGTGGGAGCAGCATTTGCATGGGCAGCATCAGCCCTGCCCGGCTCCCAGAGGGCTCCCTGCCTTTGCCATCCAGCAAAACCAACCAGCCCCAACAACCACCCAACCTCACCCTGGGCTCCCCCAGTGCTCCTGCACGGGGGGGTTTGGGGGTGGTGGGATGAGAGTTGCTGCTGTAAGGCACAGGGAAGGAAGAACAGAGTGGCTCGCTCAGGGCGTGCCATCCTTCACCCACGGCGCGGGCACGACAGGGATTTGCGGAGGGAAAAGGTGGCGGTGACCTCTTCTGCACATGGAATAAATACAGCCTTCCGTAGGGACGGCAAGTGCTGAGGGTATTTATAAATATCTCCGTGCTGGTGAATTACAAAAGCAGTTGCTAACTAATTACAGCAGTAAGTTTTCAGTGCATCTGATGCCTGTCTGGCACAGCTCGGTGTGAATCTTCAGTCGGCTGAAATCACACACATTATTCAGGCTTTTTACAAATGTTGACAAAACGCTGCTTTGAAAAATCTAGTTCAGATCCCTTAAAAATACTGGCCCGAGACAGTTTTTTTGAAAGGCTCCGACTATTATTTTTCAAAGACTGTGTTTTGCACCCTGAAGTTTTCAAGTTTTGCACTTAAGAATAATCTTCCAGTGTGTAAACTCTGGTGTAGACTCGTGGACTCACTATTTGGGCCCATTTTGACCTTGCTAAAATAGTAGTGTGCCTAATAAAAATGTGTGCTTGTGTTTATTAGCTCTGTCATGCAAAACTTCATGTTCTGATGTGAAACCAGCTTTTTTTGAGACAGACAAAAGGAGGGAAATCTGACTTAAGACATCAGAGCATTGTTTCCTAGGAAAGAGATTCGCTAGGAAAGAAGTGCTCTTGTCCAACAGGAGAAGAAAATGAATGGATTCAAGTTGTATCAAAAAGCAAAATTCCTTGGGTGTCAGTGTTCCAGCTCCACAGATTCCTCTGCTGTCACACAGAGGTGTTGCTCTACATTAATTCTGAACACTTAATACACGAGAAATGTGGGTTATCCCTCAGCCATAGATCCGCTTCAGGGGGGCAACGCCATGGCAGGAGGGAGGAAGATTTAAACTGTTTTGCTCAAAATGTGTTGGGGGTTGATTTAAGAGTAAAAGGAGGAAAAGTGCAGTTGTCATGCCCTGCTATCTTTCACTTTAATGAGCACTCAAATGTAAGTGAAAAATTAAAACGTTGTTATATTTGGAAATAGCTGGAGCCGTACACTCGATGTGTGTTGCACACAGTGGGGAAGGAGCATAAAAAATGAGGGGGGAAAAACCCATCTACTTTGCAGCTATATTCATTAATTAAAAGAAGATTGTTAAACTAAATTTGGAAAGGGGGAAAAAAAAAAAAGAAAAAAAGAAAAAAAAAAACTTCTTTAAT
The DNA here is from genome assembly GCA_013399855.1 of Oxyruncus cristatus. Classification (NCBI taxonomy): domain Eukaryota; kingdom Metazoa; phylum Chordata; class Aves; order Passeriformes; family Cotingidae; genus Oxyruncus; species Oxyruncus cristatus. The sequence continues at coordinate 801,203 of VXAY01005285.1, read as the reverse complement.
TGTGTTTACCCAAAAGCCTTTTCTTCCTAATTTAAATAGCATAAACATCTGGACTAAAGCAATATTAGAATCATGGCAGTAGTCAAGCAAATCTTGTGGAAAATAATGAAATTAGATCCCTGGTGTTGTGACAGAGTAAGGGCAGGATACATCAGTTCGATGTTAATAAAATTTCCATGAATGACTGAATACAATTAAGAAATTGTCAGTTGCGGCAATGAACTTTTGTAGCTCAGAGATGTTTGCATCATTTGATTATGCTGGCAATTTAAAATTGTTTGTTAGTGTCTGTGTTGGGATATTAATTATGACCTTTATTGCAGCCCACAATTAAACCAGTCATATAGCAACAAGCAGCCTGTGCCGTGCTAGGAAAGGATCTGAACTGCTCAGAGCAGGGTCTTGGTGTGTTCAGGCCATTCACTGATCGTCCAAATTGGAAATTATTTCAGATGATCCAGTCCTTGAAAAGACAATTCAGCTGGGTTGAGTAATCCCCTTAATAAAGAAATTTTGGTTTAATAGCATTTTAACAGTTTTAATTGCTAACAACATCTGTAAAACTGTTTTAAAGAAGGGAGAGAGAAAGCGTTTTTAACTGTGACTCCAAGACAAGCTTTCTCCTGCTTCAGGAAGAGAAACCAATTATTCATTGGTTAATTAGCTGTAAACAACTTTTTAAAGACACATCCATTATATATGTAATTATTGGGAAAAAACCTTTAATATTATTTGTGCTAATGCATAATTATTAGTGCGTGCTAAAAGGATTAGCAGCATTTAGCTGACCACTATTGTTGGGAAATATCCGAGTGGGGAGAGGAGATTAACATCAGGCAGGAATGTGCAGGGATGGATCCAGCCTGTGCCTGCACCCCTTCAGCAGCGGCGACGGGCAAATCACACAGAAACAAAGCCTTGCGAACTGAAACCTCACACTTCTTCATCTCTAGTATTTCTCTGATACGCGAGGAAAATACCTCCCCACCACAGGATTTCTGTGCCCAGTGGAATACGTAGTTGCTGTGATTTTGTGGGTTTTTTTGGTTTTGTTTGTGGGGTTTTTTAATTTTTATTTTTTTCGTTAAGCTCCCATGGCACATTTACCTTTTTTTTTTTATTTTTTTTTTTTTTAGGGCTGTGTAGTCCCTCTGCGATTGCACAGCTGAGTGGCAACTTCACAACGCCCTCCGTGCCTCCGTTTACTAACTGTTAATACCTAATTTACTAAGAAGATGTAAAGTCCTGGTGAAATCTAGTTAGGCTTTTGTAAAGTGTTGACTGGAGCGCTGTTTACACTCATTAGCATCTGAATGAAAGGAATCATATTTTAACCGCTTCCATATTTTTAATATAGGTCAAGGGAAAGTGTAACGTTTGTCCTAATCCGTTGCAAATTCCAACTAAGACATCACAGAACCTGCCTGGGATGTGTGTTGATTTACTTCTGCGTTTATCAAACCCGGGTTTGACTGTTCACACTAATATTACACAGAAAGAGGCAATTCAGGGCCACATCAATAACAACTGAAGCATCTGAGTGACCCAATTCTGACACAACCCCGGTTGTGTTGCGCTGGAATCGTTGCCCTGCTCGTATCTAACAGAATAAGTCATGTTAAACGGAGAGCTGGCATTTCTTGTGCCCGGTCCCCGTATTTTGGGGGGGATCGTTCTCGCTGCCCTTTGTGGAAGTGGCCCCAGCAGCAGGACAAGTGGTGTGACAGGAACTCCACAGCCTCCCCTGCAAGGGCCTCGGATGTGCTTTAGCCCTGCCCTGGGAGGATCGACCCGAGCAGTGGGAGATTTGTTCAGCCCCCGTGAATTTGGCTGCTTTTCAGAGGCTGCCAGTGCTGCTGCTCATTGTGATACAGGCACCTGGACCATGGCAGCAGTTCTGAGCTCTGCAGCAAGAAGGCAGCTCTCAGCTCTCTCTTATGAAACTGGAGGAACAGTGTTTGACACCCCAGGAGGAACACCATGAGTGATTTTAGCATTTCAGTTCGTTGGAAATTTGTAATTCTCTGCAGTTTATCAAGGAGAAATGTTGCACTTGGATTTGTCTGATTTCTTTGCAGCATTCATTGTGTGGAAGCATTTTGGGGGGGGGTGTGTGTGGAATTTTTGTTACCGTTGTTTTAGTTGACAAAGAAATGACTCCATTTGAGGGGATTTGTGTATTTAAGCAGAGACAATTATTTAGAAGGTTTGGTGGCTGCAAATTGGAAGCCTCGTGGCTCAATTTACTAATTTATTTTGTGATCTGTGACTAAACTGAGTAAAAATGCAAATAGCAGAAGCCCTTTCCGTTTTATCACCGGATCAGTTTACTGATGGGAGGATCAGAGTCACTAAACAGTTCAACACTTGTGATTTCCAAGTAGTCAGACACTAAAAGCATCTCGAGTGGAGACTACAGCAGAAGTCACATGAGCAGAGGTTTTAATGGAACGCAGTATTTGTTTGTTTGGCACTTGGAATGCAGCAGCAAGACTTTATTGTCCATTGTGAGGATGGGTTTTTTCCCCTCCTGTCACACGTGGCAAGGAGCCATCATGTGCTGGGAGGAAGCAACTGGGAAAGATGGAAAGAAACGCTGAAAACTTCCATGGGTGTTGTCAGTGCCTTGTGCTTGCACCTCTTTGCAGGCAGCACTGACAAAAATCATAATCTCTTCAGCCACTTCTGTCTTTAACTGATGTTCCCCCATGGGCTTAGGGGGTTTTGTTTAAAAGTATTTTTATTTCAAAGCATTACAGCTGTTTATTTGCTACTTACTTGCGAGTCAGTCTTAGCAGTGATGTCAGCCCCACTCCGGAGCCAGTGCTGGGGCAGAGCCTTTCTCCTGGTGAAACCAGAGGAAGTTGTGCTCTTGCCTCCCAAGGAAACAGTTTTGGGTCTATTAATCCCTGGTTTTGCAGATCCAGCAGAGGGAGCAGAAGTCCACTGATGGGGTTGCTTGGGACGAAACATTTGGGGTGGCAGATGGGTTGGCAAAAATCGCTTGTGGAGGTGGGGAACTGCATGAGTCATTCCCCCCATATTCCGAGCAAACTGCTCAATTAAAACACTACGGATTCCTCTGTAATTCAGGAATCCTTCATGGCCTGGAATGTCATTCTTTTTCTCTACATTCTCCATGAGTTGGTACACTATTATAACAATTGATTTGAACTATTTCCAGCACTTCCACAAGTGTAGTGATCCCAATTAGCCAGCAGATAATTGTTTTAGGGGGGAATAACACCCAGTTGTGTCTTTGCACATCAGCTCCCCTGCCATGTTGCTGCCTTGGTGAATCTGCATCAGAGGAGTTGCCCCCTTTAAAAAACAATAATTAAAAATGGATTGGCTCTGGTGCTGCAGAGTTATGTTAGGGGGCAGTCCATGGATACAGATCTGTCCTGAGGGTTGTTACCTCTGCCTTAAAATCAGTAACAGGAACTGGTGGTGTGGGGTTTGGTGCTGAAGGTGTCGGTGTTTCAGAAGGTACAGGAGGGATAATCTCTCCTGCTGATTTCAAACTTCTCACCAGCAGTGCTGTGTGTAAGGAGTGTTTACCTCTACTTTTAGAAGTCTTTTGGCAAGTTTAGTTTGATGAAGTGGCAATGAGTTTTATCTGTCGCCCTGGTTTTTGTCTGGGGTAGAGCTGATTTTCTTCCCTGTAGCTGAGGCAGTGCTGTGGTTTGGGTTCAGGATGAGACAATGCTGATAACACAGGATGTCTTAGTTGTTGCTGAGCAGTGCTTACCCTGAATCAAGGACTGAGGGAGCACGGCCAGGACAACTGACCCTACTTGGCCAAAGGGATATTCCCATCCCAGGATGACACGGGCAGTGGATAAACTGGGGGGGAACGGTAGCTGCTTTCACAGACTGAGGCTCAGCTGCAGTGGAGATGAGGGCCAAAAAAAGCCACACGTGTTTTTCAGGCAAGGCCTGTCCCAAGTTCACAGTCAATGGCAAAGAAACAGCTGTGCAAATGTACCACCACGGTTTGAGTTCCTTCAGGCAGCGGAGTGTGTGCGCTCAGGTACAGCTACTTCATGAAATTAGAGATACCAGGGGGGAAATCTGCATGAAGGCCTTTCTGATTTGCTCAGCGAGGCTGCTTCCCGTGAGCACTTCGGGGATCCTCTTTTAGGGGAGCAGAGGGATGACTCCAAATCTCATGAATTAAAACTCGGGGGAAACTCACGTGAACCTCCTGGGCTAAGACTGTCATGATCATTAAATAAAGCTATAGCTGGCTTCTCCTTCGCTTCCTGTTGGTCAAACCTGAAGACTGTGTGAAGATCACAGTTCCAAATCTTTCTCTGGCAATATGAAGGCTGAAAACTCACTTCTTACTTGAAAAATCTAGGGTTTGGGGTTTTTTCTTTTTTTTTAAAGCAAAGTTTTTGAAAAACCAGGGCATTAAAAGCTGTCCAGGTATTGTGAGACTGATCACTGGAAGAGCTGCAGCACAGCAGACCTGTGGAAGTTCCTTGCGTGCAGCCAGGCACTGAGGGCACAGCAGTGTTGTACCACTTTAGAAAAAGCAGTTTATGAGAAAACATCCCAGGCAGAACAACCAGCTCACTGGAACCCCTTTCATTCAAATCATATTTTTGCACTATAAGCAGGACTTTGGTGGTTTTAGAAATTTAGCTTGAATCATTTTGATTTAGTTTGATAATTTTAAATTCTAACCCCTTTGGTATCTAAGAAAAAAAAGAAGTTAAAATGAATGCTTGGTTTTATTCTTTTCTTTTCTTTTTTTTTTTTTTTCCCCCTCTCTCTTCTTTCATGTCAGACAAGTGTGGCAGTGAAGAAAAAGAAAAGGGCAATTGGGGGGCAGGAGGTTGTAGATCCAATATATCTTAGCTGATGAAGGCAGCTTTGTTTTTTTCAGATGAATTCATTCAAAGATAATATCTCCCACTCCAAAGGGGGGAGGAAAAAAAATAGCAACAGCCCAACCAAAACCATGTTCCTGCATAAATGAGCCGGTTCAAACTCTTCCAAAAGTAGCTTTTTAACTTGGAATATAATTTCTCTGGCTTGGCCACCTCTGTTGACAAGAAGATGTGGGCTTTGGCTTCGATTTAGCTGGACACAGAGCTGGGTCCCTGTGGGAGAACATCTCCTGGAGATGCCCTGCACCTCCCAGCAGGTGGAATCGTGGGAAGGACTCGAGATTCCCAACTCCCACCTTGCCAAAGGGGGAGCTCGAGCCTTGGGTGCTGTTGGAAAGGTGGATGGAGGACTTGCAACAGGAGGTTCCATAACATGATCTACTTCTGTTCCTCAGTGTTGACGTTTTTTTTGGTGATTAAAGGAACAAAGGCACAACAACAACACCACCAAACTAAAATAGAACAAAAGCATCCAGGTCTGCACGTTAATGGAAAGAACCAGAGAATGGAAAATGAAACAAAAGGCAGGATATTCGGGATGCAATCTTACAACAGCTCTGGCAAGAGATGCTGGGGCTTTTTAAACTCTGATCTCTAAGCTAAAAATGGAGTTGTCAGCCTTAACTTTGAATTTTCTTGCTTTTAGCAGTTTGCGTTAAACATTAATGTTATTGAAAAGAGCTTTTCATCCCTGTGTATTAAGGGTTTGTTTGCCAAAGTCTCTGCTCCCAAATGCGTGAATTCCAGCAGCAGGCAAACATCAAAGCAAGGAGATTTCTCAGCTCAAGAAGTTATCTTTAGAATGAAAGCTTAGTCTCTCGCTGTATACTTTTTGTGAATAATTATTAGAATCTATAATAAACAGTCTCTCTTTTATTGTTCTGCCTATTATATCAAAAGAGAGATGCCTTGATTGTATCATTTTAATTAACTCTTGCTGTGTTTTACTGGAGTTCAAAGCATTAAGCATTGTTTATGTAAGCACCATGACATTCAGGTTGCCTGAAAGAAGTAAATAAAACTGTAGGTCAAACTGTATTAATGTTTCTTGCCAGCTATTATTACATCCGCTTTTGAACAGCATTTATTTTGTAATTGATGGTTGTCAGCCTGTAATTTCCATAGTTGCACTCCCAACACTTGGTTTTCCCTAATTTTTGTGGTGTTTACACCATATATAGGCAGAGATTAAAGTCAAATGGAAAAGTGAGTTACCAGTTTTTATTTGACCAGCTTAATATTTCTTTCTTAGGGGAATCACTCCAGTTATTTGCCGAGTTCATATATCTATAATATTCCTTTAGATTCAATTTTCTGCCCTTTACTTTTCTCCATTTCCTATTTACTTTATTCTTTGTGGTCATCCCATTTAATCTGTCTGCCTGTGCCTGCCTAATCGACCTGATATGGCCATGTATCATTTCTTTAATGATTTTATTATTGAGATGACTCTTAGCATTTGATACTTGAGCATACATTAGAAAAAGCTTAATTCTCCCATTAGTGGATCAAACTTCCGCAGGGCTGCCACGCTCACACTGCTTCAGGAGTCAAACAAGCTCTGTTGAGTGTTGTCCGAGAGCTGTAATGCAGATCTGTTTTACTTTCTTAGATCTGTATTGGTGAGAAGAAATCACGGTACAGATTTGGGGTGCTTGTTGTACTCCGGCACTGACGAGAGAATCTCGTTGCTGAAGATGCAACGTTGCCTTTCGCTGTGCAACTTGAATTTTATCCTTGAGGCCTCTCTTCTGCAGAGGAAGCTTAGAAATAAAATGTTTCAGCCACTTCTGCTGTCCATAACGAACTGCAGATGCTTTGGAAGCTTTCAGTGCTTTCTCTATCCATTTGAAGTCCAACTTTGCCAATGAAGTTCTCTTTGTTTCAGCTTCCTTCAGCAAAATAATCGACTTCTGAGAAGTGCACGGCCAGCAAGAACATCTTCCCAATGACATCCCTTCTTCCCCTCTCCTCTCTTGAGCTCTTCCAGGTATTTAACATCCCAGGAGAACTGTGCTGGCCCTTTGCCTTTGAGCTCCTCTTCCCATCCTCAGCCCCAGTTCCTGCCTTCTGTCTGCTCGCCAGGAGTGGCAGCGTTTTCCAGAACTGCCTCTTCCCATTCCTTGGGATCCAGCAAAGATTTCCAGCCTCATTTTCTAGTACTTCTATTAAGATTCCCGTAAGAACATAAGGATTTGCCCCATTTCTTTTCCCGTTCCTCCAATTCATCTTCATGTCCCCCCCCCAGTCTCATGTCTGACACGGTGTGACTGTTCCTTAGTGCCTGCAGTTCCTGGTGACACAATTCAGGATGTGATTCCATGTCTCTGCAACAGGATACCTCCATATTTCCTCATATGAAATCATATTTCTCCATCATACCCTGTTTTTTTATTCTTTGCATATTTTCAAATTACTTGAATTTTAACTTTTTTTTTTTTGGTTTATTTGCTCGTTGTTTCCACGAGCCCTCTGAGTCTGGGAAGTGCCTGACAAATCTGCTCTTACAAAATAATTTGGATTAAAAGACCCGCTTTGTGTTGTTGAATGGTTTGTGCGTTGAGATTTTTATTTTTTAAATGATTTTTTAGGTCAAGCTTGTGGTTTACTTAAAAGAGGTTGTTCAAGAGAATTCCATTGTGTTTCTCTAGTGAAGCATAGCTATCCAGTTAAATATGCTGCACAAGCACTGAATAGTATGACACTTCAGGAATGCTGAATTTATTTTTGGACATGTTTTTCTATTTCTTTATCGTGGCAGAGACTTTTTGGCAATAGGGTGGCAGGGAACTCAAGTGTCCAGTTACGTGCTGTGGTTAACAGAGTTCCTGCAGTTCATTTCCTTGGCATTCCACTGTTTTCCTTTTTTCTCTCTTTATTTTCTTTCCCTTTTCTAAGCCCGATAGTTGAAGTTCATTGACTTGTCTTTGTTGTGGGCAGAATCCAAGTCTTAGGTCAAATTAAAAACTGACATTCCCATTATGCCTGTGCTTTTCTAGTGCATTCCTCTGCTGCAGAAAGTCAAATACCTCTTTGCCCATTGCTGAAAGCAAAGCCACAAAGCAAGAGAGACAATTTTCACCAGTTCCTGACTGAGCAGCAAACCTCCTTATTCCAGGAGTGGTCTGTTAAACTGGTGAAAATAGGTGAGCAAATGACAATAGGTGAGCAAATGAAAATAGGTGAGCCTTCCTCTCTCTCTTTTTTTTGGTCCCTTATTTAAGGAAATGGCAGGATCTCAGGAGAGCATCGCTAACAGAGCATTAAGGGCACACAAGGACAGTTACAAATAATTTTGTACAACAGACAGACAAATTGTGCTGATTGTCTGTATTAAAAAAAGTGGGGGGGGGAAGGAAAAAAAAAAAAGCAAAAAAAAAAAGGAAAAGTCTGGCCTAAAAGACTCCAGTAAATCACGAAAGTGATCTCAAGTGAACAGAGATGGATTTCAGGAATACGGTGTGCAATGAAACCACTGACCTCTTATACAAGGGTTCATGTCTTTTTCTACAGAAACAGATGGGTAATAGCATAATGCTGAAATCATGCTCTACATAATATGGACCTAGTGATTGCAGACCTGATTGCTTGCCATATGGTTGCTGAAGGGTTGAAGAGAAAATGGGATGATATGCAAACCCTTAAAAGCAACATTTTTATTGAATGGCCATTACATTAAAACCCAAACTCTGCAAATGAAGGCAAGAACTGTGGTGAATAATGATGAAATAACGAAACAATAAAAGAAGGCGCACAATAGCATGGATTTGTTTTCAACATGCAAAATAATACTCCTCATTTTTCTCGTGCCGTTCTGCCTTGTGTTCCGAGCCTTCGGTGGGAAGTTGGTGGGACGTTGCTGCCTGCAGGGCACAGATCCAGCATCGTGGAGCATTGCAGTGCTCACCAGGTCAGACGGGAAGGGAAAATAATCACTTGTCTCCAAGGAAAAGCTTCAGAGTTAAATGCTGGCTGGAATATGCAACTTGCATACAGGAACCACATTATTGCGAGGCTGGTGCAGAGCCTTCAGGAGATTCGCCTTTTCAAGACGGACCTTTCCTTTCTCTCCTCAAAAAAGTTGCTTTTATCACTGAGTTTTCTTTTTTTTTCTTGGTGCTCTCCTGTAACTGATGAATAGCCCATTTTTTTAAATTGCTGATTGTAAGTTGTACAGTGTAGTTGGAGGAAATGCAAAGAGCAAGTAGTGTGGAAGTCCTCACTCTCACTTGCACTTGTCTACAAGAGGCTTCTTTGTTGGAAGGTGACACGTAACACTCAGCAACGGGACCACAATGTCATGGCCATTCCTAAGGAAAAAAAAAGGACAAGTGTCTGGGAAAACGTGACATGGCAAGTCTTTGAAACATGAGAGACTGGTTTTCTGGGCTCTTGTATGATGTTTGAAGGGCAGGCCCAGTGTGGCCTCTTTTGAGGCATCCATTAATGTTAGTGCTGTTACTCCCTGTTACTGCTGTAGGGAGGGTAGATGAAAGCTCAAAATTCAGCTCGGCCTAGAGACTGTCAAAGTTTCAAGTCAAGGAACAGCAGCCACTAGAGTTGGGCTGGACTTTAGTCGTGCATGACATACAGGTGGCTGAGTGCTCAGTGCAGAGTGGACCTCGGAGACTTTTCAGTCCAAAAGGATCCTCTTAGTCTTAATGTTCTCCAAGGCCTGTCTCTAGTGTGGGGAAAGGGATTACCAGACAGCAGTCACAGCTCCTTTTAGCAGGTGCAATACTTGCTCTGTCATCTTCACACGTGGGGACCAGCACCGTGGCTCTGGACACTTGTCCTGTCTCCACCACGCTGCCTAAGAGCTCCCAAGGCAGGGTAATAAAGCTGTCTCTGATTAATCACTACTAAATACAGACCTCCCTGGCTTGACAGGCTTGTCTGATGCATCCCATAAATCCCAATTTGTTTGACTGCAAGAATGGGCAATATTTATTTGAACAATGATGTTCAAAGAGGGACCTGCCACGTGCAGGCTCATCCCCGGCCTTGTCACGGGCTGCCCACCTCGCTCGTATTTCATCTGCAGACCTAAAGACATGTGACAAGCAGCATCTCCCAGTATTTAAGACATTTTAGGTATGGCAAACCAGATTTTGCTGCGATGAGAAGAGCTTTCCTGCAGCCTATAAAATTGATTCTCATCCTCCTGGCTCGTGACACGAGAAGTTTTGCATAACTTTTAAGGGCCCGTGCTGACCTACTTAACAGGCACCCAGTGCTACATAGTGTATTTAGGTCAAGTATTGTGTCGGAGCTTATCATCAATCTTGTAATAGTCCAGCTCGCTGTGAGAGCCACAGGTACGGGATTGATGCAAACATTCCATAGGGTAGGAAAGGTTCGTGTCGTTTTCTTAAAGGCAGGCCTGTGGTCAGGGTGTGATTATTGGTTATTTTGACTGGGGAAGCCGCAAGGATTGCCAGTCACCACCCCCCAACCTGTGCTGCTGCACCACTGGCTTTCTCCCTGGTTAAAAGCGTGTCCAAAACCATCTGTAACTAGCGATTTTTATGTTTTTTTGTGGGGCTAGACAGTGCACATGGCAGTTTAAAAATCTCTGGTTTTATTGGGATACATTACTGGCTGGATCTTACTTTTAAAATAATACACCTGGCAATTTTGCACCCAGGATCAATATGCTTTTTTTTTTTTTATTCTGTCCCTACCACAGTTGGTGTTTTACCCACATTTTGGCCTGTTAAAGCCTGTATTTTAATAAAATAACGCCAGCACACTAAGTCATCCAGATAATATTAGTGAGGTGCACGTTGGTTTGGGCAGTAAATTGTTGCAAAGTTCTCTGACATCTTAATGCTCTGACAGGATGTGAAAGACAATAACACCACTGGAAAGACCAGAAGAAAGGCCCTTTATAGCTGCTGAATAATATATTAGCTTTTAACACTGTATATATGAGCAAAATGGGATAAGGTATAAAATCAACAGAATAATTACTTACACCAGACATTATATATTTTATCAGGATCCGAAGTAAAGGACCTCACAGGGTGGTGAGAGCGGGGTTTGATTGGGTATTTATTACCTCTAAGAGCTGTAAATACCTGTGGCCCAAGTGGGATCTGCCCTCGGGGCTGATGAAACGCTCTCTCACTGCGGGGAAACCTGAAAAAAGGTACTCGGGAAAAAACCCTCAGTGCGTTGTGTGAAAGGACCCGCTGGGATCGCCCCCAGAATTGAGGGAATGTGGGAATGTGGGCAGCTGGGAGCAGCTCCCGAACGTGCGGGGGGGACCCGCACACAAACGCTTCCAAAATTGCCCGGGTACTGCTGTGCACCTGCACATCGACGCTGCCCTTCGGAGCGGTGCGTTACCGAGTCGGAGCTGCCGCAAGAGTTTCACGGCCCTGAAACACGCAGTGGAAAAAAAGTCCAATTTAAACACGGGTCCCGGGAGTTTGGCAACTCGTCTCCTTTTGAAATGCCGTGCAGAGTCTATCAGTTCGCGTGGCAAATTAGTTCGTGGTGTGTCTGCTTCTGTATTCCAAACAGAACTTCCGCAATTGTAGTTGTTTCTTTACTGAAACAGTTTTGGAGCAAAAAAAAAATAAAATTAATTGTACTTAAGCACCTTTCTCACAAAGTGAGAGCGATCAGCCTTCACTGAGAGCTCTGAAGGTCTTAAATTACACATTAATATTACTTCACTGTGGTTTGTTTTTTTTTTTCAATTCCAGAGCTTTGACTTCTAATATTTAAAGATTGATTTAAAATAATTGTGGCTAAATAATAATAATAAAAAAGTTAAGCATCTTTAATATCATGTTTTACTGATACTCAGAAATGTGCTTTACATCTTCTGCAATAAATTATAAGATCTTCAAAATTCAGCAAGAATTTGATTTCAGTCAGAAGTTGCAGGTTCTTTGCCTTGAGTTCACCAAACCCAGCATGAGAATGAGTGGGCAGAGGTGAAATTCCTTCTGTCAAACACAAAGTCGATGGGGGGAAAATAGGGAGGCGGTTGTATGCAAAATAGAGACACTTCAGCGTCTGCTCATCCACTAATTTATTTATACATGCGACAGGAGGAGGCACTTCTTACCCGGGGTGACATAAATAACCACGGCACCAAGTGTTTGAGGAAGTGCACTTGGAACTGCAGAGCTGTCTTAGGTAAATGCAGGAATTCTGCAGGATGAGCAGTCGTTCTTCTCAGGCCCAAACGCAAACAAAGGGGCTGTTTGTTTTGGGGGCACGGTGCTTGTTTCCCAGGCTGTTGCCGCAGCTGAGGGTCGCTACAGCTTTACCCCTCCTTGCTCTTTTAAAGGTGGCTGCACCCACAACAGGGAGGGAGAGGAAAGGACAAAGGTGGAAGAATTCCATTCAGATATTATTTCATAGAGATTGCTGAGCGTCCTCTATTTTGGGCATAAACACAGCGCCGGAAAAGCTGCAGGAGTCACTTGTTTCCCTCCTCGTGGAAGGTAATATTTGCTGGGTTTAAGCCACTGAGCCACCTGATGCAAAGTGAAGTGTTCTGAGGGAGCAGCTTCAGGATCCGGTCCTGGGAGTTCCAGTTCCTGCTGCAGGTGCCTCCGATTCCAAAACTTGAGGAAAGAAGTAGCAGGAGGGGAGTGGGTTTTCTAGATTTTTATTACAGCTTTTCTCTTTAAAATTCTTAGAAAGTAGGGAGGCACCTTCTGATCTTCTAGCTGCCTTTTTCTTTTCCATTTAACAATTGAGCAGCACATCCATTGATCCCTTTTCCCCAAACATTTTGAAGCACTTGAAACCATCTCTGGCCACGTTGTTATTTATAGAGATTCACTAAATGAAAAAGTGCTCCTTTTCCCTCGCAGGTATATGCATCATTTATAGTCTGGCTTCATTATATTCTGTACTGTATAAACTCCTGTAGGAGAGTGGTTATGTAATGCTCTTATGTCATTACATTTACATGCATTAAATTCCTGGCAGAATCATATTCACTGTAACAAAAGGTTCATTAGCAGGACAAAAATGCTTAACTTGGGAAACTGCTGGAAAGAAGTGAGACGCATTTCCAGGCTGATATTGTTGATATGCAATTATATATTATGTACGGAGTTGATCTGGGATTAGCTAATCCCAGATGACAAGTATAAATGTGGTAGAAGTTGTTCATTCAAATCTCCTCCTGTCGCCATAACTCTGAATAGGGGTTCTGGTGAAATCTGGAGTGTGGGGAAGGGCAGTTAATAGAGCGGTGCCACTGCCCCCACAGGGGAGCTTTCCGTGGAACCAGCACTTCGCAGGCTGCAAAGGCAGGGACAAAAGTTACTCAGTGCATCTTATTTACATGTGCAACTGGTGCAAAACGGATTTATAGCCTCGATTCTGTCATGCATTTAAATATGCTCTTTATTCCCCCCCCCTCCCCTGTCACTGAAGCATTTTGGTTGGTGCTTTCAAAGAGAACACCTGGGCACATTCCTTTGTGGAATGTCGTGGCTCTGCCTGAACCAACTTTGGGAATTGATCATTTTAGTTCTGTTGAAATGGCAGTTAAATAGCAGGAATATATCAAGAGTTAAAACTTCATTACTGGAGAGCAATAAAAATACATCAAGCCTGGAATATTGTCTAGAAGATCAGATTTCTTGGTTATGTTGACACTTTAAAGAAATATGTTTATTTAAGGAATAGAAATTCTATACCCTGGAATACAACAGTGATAAATTGCATTCTAGTTAGGCCATCTCTGATGTTCTAATTTTATCAGCCAACAATGGACTGTGTATCCTATGCAACTCAGATGAAAAAAAAAGGAAAAAACAATAATGCAAGGGGAGAAATCTACCTTAACCTTTCTCTGCTGCTTCAGTGGAACTAATGCTGAGCAGAGTCTGGAGTCTGCAAACATTTAATTGTATTTGTTAGCACCTTTTCGTTGGATTCTAGCGAGGAACGTTCAGGTGTAAACGTGCTGGAGACAGCACAATGAAACTTATCTGCTTGTAGTTCCTGTGAGGATGGAAAGCAGGGGACACTTGGAGTTTTCATGCAAACCTGGAAACAGGGATGCTTACGAGGCTCCAGACTTCTCTGTCTGACAACTTCCCTAAATTTAGTTGTTATGGCTGTTTGCATGACCTGAAAACTCCTCACACAAGTGTAGATCCTTAAAAAGGGCTACCTGGAAAGCACCACCATAAATATGTCTCGTTGCTTCCAAAGCTGCGAGGAAGTGATTTTTAACATATTTCACCAAAAAAAATCGCTGCTTGTTCTCAGTTTTGCAGATGGTTTCCCAGGTTGACTCGTTAGAACGACAAGGAAGGACAAAAGCTCGTTTGGCAGCACAGGAACTCTGTCATTACTCATGTTGGGAGCATCTGTCTTGCTCGTGTACTTGGGGTTTGGGAGCTGAATAGTCTGTGGAGAATTTCCTCTGGTTTCACTTAGGGGGGACATTCCTGGGGGATGATGAGGTGTCTACAGCTCGAACTGTCAGTGCTGAGGAACGCAGACATGTTTGCTGCCCTCGCAACTGCTGCAAGACAAACCCAGAAGTCGTGAAGGATGAAGTGTAAAGTCCCCAGTAATTTCCAGCCCGGTCAGTGTGACCACAGATGGCTTCTATGGAGAACCAGAAAGCAGGAAGCCTGGCTTTGTGGAGGAAAAAAAACCCCAACAATATTTATTTATTCATTTATTTATAGAGGTGTATCATAACTTGTGCTTTGACCCAAAGTTGTCACAATTCAATAAAGTGGTGTGAAATTCTGCAGCAAAGGGGAAAATACCTCGGTAATAAAGGCTGTGCCCTGTTTTTTCAGTGGTCTCAGGTACATGATGGCTGTGCCTTTCATTTGCTTTCCCCTTCCAGCATCCTCAAGAAGGCTTTGTGGGAGGAGGGTGGAGAATTTTGACAGTCAGATATCGCCACCTCTTCGAAATCGGTCCCAAGGATGCTGGAGGCTTCGAGGCATCTGCTCTCAATTGTCACTGCAGGAAAACAAGGAGAGGAATTCAAAAATAAATAACTTGGCACACCTTTTGTTCTGTGGAGTTGATTAAAAACGCTGTCTCTGATGCAAATCAAGTGAAGCAATATTTGCAGCCTGCACAACGCAACCGAAATGGGTCTGCAAAGCTCAGGCACCGTGGATGTTTGCTCGTCCTGCTGTTCCTAAATTCTCAGTATTTCAGATATTTTCAGTGTTTCAGCATTGCTTGGTTAGTGCTGTGTTGCTGTAGAGTAGACGGATGCAATACAGTGTAGCCTGCAAAAATGTGTGCCTCGAGAAATACAAAGCCAAATAAAAGGTTGGGGGACGAGGTGCTGCCTTCACAGCTTGGCACTGAAATTCTGCATTTCTGCTCAAAGAGATGCATTTCCGTTTTCTGGTTTCAAGCACCTCCTTGATTTTCTAGATTCAGCATTTGTGCACATTACTGAGGTTCAGGCTTGGAAATTCCAACGCCCATTTTGAGGCAAACCCGGCCCATTGCATTGTGGGGAAGCAGAGAGCTCTTCAAAGGTACAGAAATGAATCCCTTTCATTAAAGGGAACAGAGGGAGAAAATGCAAAAATCAAACAAATTCAAATATGTTTAAAAAGACTGATAAAAGGCTAAAGGAAAGCCATGAAAGAGGCAGGAGGAACCTCAGAAGTACAGAAGACAGCGTTAGTTTTCCCTTGCAGCTCCCAGTCCCTGTTGAGGGGCTGCAAGAGGAGCAGGGCTGGAGATGGGGTTGTGAAGATCCATCCCTTTCCTTGGCAAGTTTATGGATCCTAAAAGCAGGTGGGAGCTGTACCCACAAAGGAGGGCTTTTATTTCCATTTCATTGGTCGTTCTCCTCTGCAGGTGTAAGGAATAAGTCCTGGGTTTGATTCCATCCTGCTTTAGCCTCAAACCAGGGACAGCTAAATGTGCGAGGTGGCTGAAATTCAGGATACGGAGCGTGTTCAGTGACAAAAAATTCCTTGGAGTCAAATGGATTGCTGAACACCACTCTAAGCAGGTGCGCTGTCTCCTTTCAGCCCCGTTTCTCCTGTCAAGAATAGAACCAGAAATTGGAAAAAAAAAAAAGGTGTTAATAAAAAAAAACCCCAACAACAACAACAAAAAAAAAAACACCAAAGAAAAAAGAAGACAAAAGAAAACCAGAAAGGAGGTGTTGATTTTAGGAACTTTGATTTTTTTGGTTTTGCTTAAAAACATTAAGCTTTTGCATTAGAAGTGTCCTTTGAGAAAAGGATGTCTGCCTTTCAAAGTCTTGAATGGGAGAACATTCGGGTTTGTGTCAGGCAGAGCTTACAGATATTTTTTCAGATGCAAGTTTAAAAACAGGCACCTTTCTTAAAAGAGGTTTTTGGGAGTTCTTTCTTTGTAACTTGACAGGACAGTTTGTTCATGTCAATAGTCCTTTGATCACTCCAAAGACATTGAAATCAAAAATGTCAATTCTTGCAGTCTTTTGATGCAGCTTCCTTAAGTATTGGTACAAGAGGAATATAGCAGATTATTATTATGTTTGGATTTGCCGGGTTTGTGAGTCTATCCCAGAGCTCTTGGGAGGCTGATCCACATTTGTGGGTCTAAGCTGGAACGTCCCGTGTTGTCAGTGAGTTAAACAGTGAGAAGTCTCTGCACTTTCCTGCCCATCAAAGACCTGCTCTGGGTTTGGGTTTGGGCTCTCAGGGTGTGTTGCCTCTTTGCAGGGCAGGTTATCACAGCCACTCCTTGCCATCCGATTGCCAGAGTGGAGAGGGGTTAAATCTAAACCTCCTCCTTCCTCCTCTTACTGAATCAGGGGGGTTCTGAGTGCATGTCTGCATGGGAACAGCGGCAGAACCATTTCCTACTTCACTTGTCCTGCTGACTGTTCTTCACTGGTTATAACAGAAATACAATGGGCTGTAGCTGTTTGGTTTTAAAAGCCCTGTAAACCTCCAATTAGGAGCATAAAGATGCGAATAAATAGGGTTATCCTCTCCTGAATATCTTTGTAAACCCTGATCACACAAGCTGTAGGGAATATTCTCTGTTGAACTGAAACTGAGAAGAAACTGCAGAGTTACAAACAAATTCTGGCATTTTTACAGAGTCTGCTTTTTTTTTTTCTACTTTATGTGTATAAAACCCAGTGATTCTCAATGTCTTTAAATGGATTACTTGTTTTACATAACTGTTTTCTATAGGATTTGGTTTGTATCTGATGTAATGATTACAAGCAGGTTAATCCTCCAACCCAGATGGATCGGGTGTAGGCCCTGAGGATGGAGGGTTTCTGTCAGGAGAGGTGAACCTGGATTTGTGGTCTGCCCCACGCACATCTCAGGGATCAGGGAGCCTCTGGAAGCACAGGTTGAAATCCCTGATGAAGCTGGTGGGAGTTTTGTTACTTCAGTGGATTTAGAACGTCACTGGAAGGATTTTTAGGTGCTTTTTAAAACCAGAAGGTGAGCTGTTTAATACTGACCCAAATCATTCACTGCACAACTTCTGTCCTGCTCAAATCCCCAGTCGCACATCCGCAAAGCGAGAGGAGAACTGGGGGAAAGTAAAACTATGGGTTTGAAGTGAGAAAGTCACTTGAGATGTTTCCTCACCACGCTCTGGCTGGTTATTCTGGGCAGCAGAAGTGGCTGAGCCGGAGCTGTGACGATCCCCAGCACTTTGTGAGGAGTGGGGAAGCAAAGGGAGAAAGTGGAAAACAAGGAAAAAATGCCTTGAGAAGGTTCGTGACACAAGTGAGTGAAACTCCCCGAAGGAACTGGCACCTCAGCACGCTCAGCACTGCTGGCTCTGCTGGGAGGGAGGTTAAAAAAATCCCCTGTGGGCTGCATTCCAGGCACTGATCCTGCCTGGGAGAAGTAAACCCCGGGGTTCATCCAATTTCTACGGATGACACCGACTCTCTTCTTTTGGCTTTGCACTGTGTATTCCTGGAAAACGAGGAACCTTAAAGAAATCCAGTAAAGATCCGGAACTGCAGAACAGGGAAATGAAATCAGTTCAACAACAAAGATTTTTTTTTCTTTTTCTTTTTTTTTTTTTTTTATTGACATCTTTAGTTTGTTTTGATGTCTGTAATTAAAGCGCTAATTACGTGTTTCTGTTGCAGTGGTCATGCTTTTATTACATAATTGCTACAAGTTTTTTCTCTCACCACTAACAATATTTGTTTAACCTTAGTGCATTCTAGTTACATCCCTCAGAATGTAAAAGCTTAGGGACAGTTATTGATTGTTACAATTAACTAAATCAGAGGGGCTCAAAGTTCTTTGCCATAAATATGTTTTGTGGCAGCGGATCAAAGATAATTAAAGGATGAAGCAACTGCAGTCATTAAACAATAAATATTATTTCTACACCAATTGAAGAAAATAAAGCAAAAAAAAAAAGAGTAAATCTGATGGCTTTTAGAAGGAAGGGGAAAAAAGTTTAGCCTGGGGTAAAAGCATCATTAAAAAAAATAATTTGTACTGTGGTCCTTTGAGCTTCATTCTGTGTTGTCTCAAAAAGCATCTGATTAGGTGAGATGCAATTCACTCACCTTCTCTTCC
Organism: Oxyruncus cristatus; assembly: GCA_013399855.1. NCBI lineage: Eukaryota > Metazoa > Chordata > Aves > Passeriformes > Cotingidae > Oxyruncus > Oxyruncus cristatus. The sequence goes on along the minus strand of VXAY01005285.1, from coordinate 782,770 downwards.
AGTTTTGTTTCCCTTTTGAGTTTAGGCATAATTTTTGTCAGTATATTTCAATGTATTCATTAATTTTTCTCATTTGTTTATTTTATGCAAACCATAAGAGACATTTTTTCCTCAGTGAAGATTGCCTCTTTATTTTATTTTGAAATATTTGTATATTTATTTCATTAAAGGAGATAATGCTTTTTCTTATTAACATAATTTCCAGTACATTAAACATATTTCTCCACAGACAGAAGAGAGGAATCAGATTAAATGACAGTTAAATCACTTGCAGCAATTTCAACTGTTAAAAGAAATAAGTGTCTCTGTTTTCTTTGTGATCACGAGATGTGCTGTAAAGGGAAATGAAATACTAAAGAAAGGAGGGAAAACATAAAGAAATAATGACTGACTTATTGCAGTAATACCACTGAGAGAAGACAAACTCCCTACAAATAAAAGGAAAAATAATATAGTGGTTTTGAAAGTTACCAAAATTCATTTCTTATTGATGAGATCAGTGCGAGCCTTGCACTAAGTAAACTGAGGGGGGGAGCAGCGCAGCACACCCGGAGCCAGACAATGCCATACACTGCGGGGGAGGGAAGAAGGAATAAATCCTGGGCATTTGGAGGGCCATGCCTCTAAATGCCTGTAATTTGGAAATCAGTTCTTTTCTGTCACGTTTCGGGAAGGGAGGGGAGAAGCAATTCCCTCTGGGTGAACTGCCCGTGCCCCTCCGGCGGTCCGGGCTCTCCAAATGTCCTTCTGCAGCTCTGTCCTCATCCCTGAGCAGCTGTGGGGCTACAGGAAGGGGCAGAGGATCTTTTTTTTCAACTCTTATAAGATATTCCAGAACGATGATGATAATAATAAATGTGTTTCCTCTTAATTATATCTTTATTGTTATTTTCATTTTCAGAGTCTGAAGGAGCTGCTTGGCAGAGATCTTTGGGCTGAGTGACTGGGCTGAGGCATTCCCAAGGTAAGGTTCACATCCTTGCTTTGCCCCCAGCCAAGATTTGCTCTGTTTGTGCTTTTAAACCTATCATTTGTCACGAGTTTTATGTGCCTGATCTTGTAGTCCTGAGGAAGGACTAGTCCAGTAGTTGCCATTTTCCTTCTCTTTCTCACTTTCCCGTCAGTGTCCCCTTCAACTCGGAGCTCTTTATGCACAGCGTGTCAAACACTCTGATTTTCAGCTTCAAGATGAAATCAGAGAAGGGATTCTTGTGCTGGGGGACCTGTTCTAAGTCGCTGCTCTGTCTCAGAATTAACTACACCCACAATTTTTCCAAGGATTTTAATTGTAGTAGTTTTACTTTTCCATGCCCGATGAGGAAAAGTGATGTCGGTGGGGTACAGCATCCTCTCTCCTGCAGGGAAAGAGGTGGGAAATGGCACATTTTAAGGCTTCTGTGGAACTGTTTCCTGGGGCTGGAGAGCAGACTCTGCCTTCCTGGCCGTGCACTCACGTGCTGCAGCTGAGCAGGGTCATTTGCACTCTGGGGTTGGTGTCCCTCACGTCCCCTTTGGAAGTTCTATTTGTTGTGCCAAGGGGAGTCGCCAGGGAATGGAGGTGGTAATGGAATTTAGCAGTTGAGGAGACTCTAAGAAATTCCAGTGCATGTGAAACACAATTAAAGAAATCAAACCAGAAGCCTCTGTCGTGGTCCTCTGTGGACATCAGCCAAGGGGGAGAGTCACATCTGTGCTCCCAAAATGCTCCAACGTTCCTGGTGGGCACAGGCTGAGGGTCATCCTGAGTTCTGCTGCGTGATCCCTGTGTGAGGAAGCAACCAGAGAGAGCTGGTAAGTGGAACTGAGCACAGAAACGTTTCTAACGCCGGCGCTGCTACTTACAACCTTCATTACCATATTTTCAGAGGGCATAATAATCATTAATGTGTTTATTGTGCCCTTGTGGGTTGGGGCAGGAATGTTATCCTTTTTCACACACATGGAATTGAAACCTAGGCAGCCCAAGTGCTGGACCCCAGCTCCCGTGGGAAGGCTGCCCAAGGCCTGCTCCTGTGTCCTGGCTTCTCTTGCAGCACCTTGCCCCGTCTTCTTGGCTTTAGGGCCTTGTTTGAGGAGCCTACACAGGAGATGAGTTGTGTTGGGCTTCCTCTGCAGTCACAAAAGAGAGACAGGGATCTCCAAAGCAATACTGTGATCTCTGGGCATTTTCACTCTTTCCCAAGGGCTCTTGGAGGGTGTCTACAACACCTCTCTCCTCTCCACAAAGTACCTTAAGAGAGATTTTTGAGTCTGTCTGCTCTGGACCCTTGCTGAGGACACGATTTCATTCGGTACCACCCTGAAACAGAACATCTTTGGCTTTGCCTCTGCTGAAGCAGCCCAGCCCAGCTGTACCTAACTGCTGAAGGAGCTCCACCACGCTTGTCCAGGTGACACGTGTGACGTGACTTTGCTCGACGGGCAGTCGTGGCACAGAGAGGCCAAGGAAGGCTCCCTTGGTGAGCTGAGGTTCAGGGGACAGGTGTCCCGCCCTGGATTTAGCTGCAATTCAGCCACCCCCTGAATAGCCATGAAGTTCTTGTCACTATGAACAACTGTCCCTTTTGGTGCCGGGGGTGGCCTGGCAGGATGACCCAACCCTTCTCCAGGTCCTTTTCTCTGGACTTGTTCCACGTGGGCCATGACTCTGCAGGACAACTGGACTCACGTTTAGCTTTCCATGGGCTGACCGTCCCTCTGAAAGAAATAAAGTGAAATAACACCAAAGAATTGATGGCACTAAAAGCAACTGCAGGCTTCAGGCTTCAGTTTACAAAACTGTGTGTAAAGGCTTAGTTAACTGTTTTGAAAGTGTTCTTAGATGAAGCAGGTGATGAGGAAAATGTGTTTCCAAATTGAACAAGTTTATATTTTGCATATTCCCTACCAAGGCCGTTTTTCTTCTTGAGACACCGCAAGAAACTCAATCAGCCTTTGACTGTGAGGGTACAATGCTGAAGGTATTCCAGAATAACACGCTTTAGCTTTTGGGAGATATAAAAGCATGACCACATTGGGCTTTGTATGTTATATAACAGCAGTTTTCCCATTCTGCACTAAATATTATTTTCAGATTTCTCATCTCGCATGATATTGCCTATTTCATGCCTCTGACAAAGTGGCTGAAACAAGCTCTTTCCCCAAACTTGTGACATTTGTGGATAAAGGATTATTATCTGTGGTACTTTTGAACCAATGAATAAAAGGCAGCACTGTTCAGGCAGGTGCAGACAAGGTGTGGGGTTTCTTGTCTGATGCCACAGCAAAGATCTGTGTCAGAGTTCAGAGGGGATTCCAGAGGACTTGGATCAGTAGGTTTAAGATCTGGAGTGGTCTGGGACAGATATTGGAATACTTTCTTTTTCAGGTAGTATTTTGGCTGTGCGACCTATTTCCTCTGTCATGTGGCAATATTGTAAAATTAGTGAGCAAGTGAGCTTATTTAGGGGGGGTCCTAAAATTCCCCAGGATCTTGCTGATGTGTGGTGGCAGTGCCTTTGGTAATAATGCACCTCCCTGTTGTGGAGAAAGGAGAGTGCTCCAGGTTCCTGGGGGCACTCGAGCGCAGAAGGAACTGGGAACTGTGCCTCTCTTGGCAGTATTTGAGGAAGTGAAGTGAGGCTCCATTCTTGGGTTTGGTGGTTGGTTTTTGCTTTGGTTTGACACAATAGAATGGCAAAATGAGAGAAAAAAAACAAGCTTGTTGTCTCTGCTCTTCAGAGAGACCTTAAACAGCAGAATCTCCCCACCCCAGTTACCCCGGTGTATGCCTGGCTTGATTATTCCTGTCCCGTGGGAATCTGATGCAGCCGGACTAGATCTTCCCTCACATACACTGGAGAAGTGTGGAAATGCAAAGTACAGCTTTTGTGGAAATCAGATCCCATGTTCCCTTTCTCTCTCTCTACATTTGTTGGTTCTTGGGACTGTGATGCAATTGCTGCTCTCTCAAATGATCCTGTGTGAGGGGTGGGGACTGTGCCTTTCCCCCGCGGATGAGCAGAGCTGTCCATTCCTCTCAGCCTTGACTCAGATCAAGGTGAGGATTTTTAACTTTTTCTTTTGTTTTCTTTGGTGGTTTTCTTTTCCCTGTTTGCAAAGGAGAGAGAACTTTCAAAACCCACAGGGTTCATGAGGTGGTGTGGGAGAACAAAAAGCGATCACAGAAAACCAAGTTTCAATGGTTCTGTTGCTTTGTGGAACAGATCATTGTTTCTTTTTACGGAAATTCAAATGGAAAAAGTGGCTTAGATGGAAAAAAAAAAATCAACTACTTAATGCTTCTCTTGATATTTCCAGCAAGTCAATGTGAACATAATAAAATGATTGTGTTTCTTGAAAAAAAATTTGGTAAATTTAGCTTTGTTTTCTGCTTAAAAAAAGGGGAGTGGGGGGAGTGATAATAAATGTCATTTGAAAATAGAAGTGTCCTTGGTTTCCTGTTTTCAGTAGGCTTAAGATAATTCATTTGTTCTACTTGTAGTTTGTCAATTGATGCATCCCTTCCAAAACTGTCTGTGGGCCCTCTTAGCCAGAGTTTCCTACAGTTATTTTTGCACTTTTGTTAAACAGAACCATCCAACATGTTGCTTTTTGAATTTATTGCGTGGGATCAGCACATAGTTTTCCATTGTGGCATATTTGTGTGTTTGTCACTTTTATTGTTTATATGCCAGCATATGGCCAGAAAGACAAACTTCTTCCCTCAGTTTTCTTCTTTTGTATTGTTCAGGCCACAGTGCCTTCACATCAACAGTTTGTAGAAATCAAATTCTGGGAATATAATCAGTTTGCTTAAAGGAAAAAAGAAGGGAAATGTGGAGAACGCAGCACATGGATCAGTGAGTGGTCAGTGAATGGCTTTATTTTACTACCCAGGGCTGCACAGAGGGCAGAAAAGCAAACGCCTGGTTTTATTTAAACTCTAGTTTAGTTGTTTGGTCTCATGTATCTCCTGATGCCACTCGCACAGACACGGTGACTGCACCAAGCAAGGGCTTTTCTGAGCAAGCAGAGCTCTTCACGTTGGCAAAACTCTGCCTGCCTGGATATCAGTGAGTAACAAGGGCCAGATGTCTGCATCTGCGGTGTATGTAACCCCAAACCAGGTGATAGCAGCACCACATGCTGCCAGCTACTACTTAGTGCAGTTGGTCTAAACTGGACCAGAGATAAATGGCGTTTGTTGGGTTTTTGGAGGTTTGATCTTTTTCTCAGTTCTGGTGGTGTAATTTTTGTTTTGTTCCATTTTGACATGTAGAAAAGACCATTTTTTCTTAATTTCTCTCTGGCATCAATACTTACGTGACACTTTGATATAGAATTTTTTCAGTTTATCTCTTAAAAAAATCAATTCAAACTCGGCCACATCCAATAAAGTGATCAGCTCTGTCATTCCACGGATTATTGCCACTCACTGGCAGATGATTTGGCTATAGTCTGAGGCAGGAGTATTGTTGGTTGCATGGCCCCTGTGGAACAAGAAGTTAAAAGTTTTAGTCAAAATAATTAACTTACAAAACTCTCCTCTCTTGTCCGTGTGGTTCCAATGTGGTTCCGTATTTTCAGCTCGCCCAGTAACTATTTTGAAATTCCATCCAGCAGATATATCGTGATAAATCCTCTGTGTTGGCTTCTCCTGTTTTCCCTCTTTTTTGGAAGCTGTTGCCACACCACATGACGCACCACGGAAAGCCTGCTGGAAACAAAATACTGCCTTTCTTTAGTTCCTTCGGTTAGTTAAGTACTTTCACGAATACCAACTGTGATTTGAGGTGAAGAATCCCTGCAGCAATTAGGATTCATTTACTACTGGAGCATTTTATTAATTACACATTTGTAACCACATGGATGGGCACAAACCCACTCACACATGTCTGTATTTAGAGATTTGTAGACAGAAGATTTAACGTAAACATAGAAATGTTAAACTACTCATGTGTAGCCTGCAAAGGAGATAACAAGAAGGATTCTGTTCTCTGCGTGATTTGTGAACAATGCTAAGTAAATATTCATCATTAATATATAATAACTGTTGCTTTTGGCAGTTCACTTTTCATTTAATTTGATAATGTGTCCAGCAAATGAAGTGGTACAGGCTGCAGTGTTTTACCACCACAATTGCGTATTTTCAATCATTGTTAAATGAAGGCAGCTCAAGGCAAAGCTTTAACCCCCACTAGTTTTGTGTGTGATAAAAGGAGAAGGCGCTATCAATCTTTATTGTCTGTCTCGCTGGCTGTAATTGCATTCAATAGTCCACTGATTCCGTTGCCTGTGCCGGTGTCGGGAGCGGGGAAGAGCCAGATGCTCACACTGATCACACGCATCCAGTGGCCGCTTTGATAAGTTGGCAGAGTCTGTGGGTGCAATGATGAATTGTTAACGCCGGCGATGATGAGCAGCTGAACGCTGCGAGCGCGCGGGGAGCAACTCCTTCCCTCTGGAGTCCGGCATTCCCAGCCCGGCTACGGGCCCTGCCGCGTGGGATTCAAATGCATCCGTGTGTTATTCAAATGCATCCCATGCTGGAAACGTGCCAGTGAGTCGCCGCGTCCCCGTGAACACAAAACAACAGCAAAACCCCCCAAAGAGCCTCAGAGTAATTCAACATGACATTAACAGCCCCAACACCCCAAAAGGTATCTCAGAATAGTCTCCAGTAGTTACAACTATCTGATTCAACGGGAGAGATTCGGAATTACACTACCCCATCCTTTAATCCACCTTAAAAGTTGTTTGGTTTTTTTTCTTGGCAGCTTTTTTTTTTTTCCCTTTAATTTGAAGTAGTAGCTGGAATGTTTTACAGAGAAACAACCAATACCGCTTTGGTGCAGTTTGAGCAGTGATGTATCTTTGTGAGGAAAAACTCCAAGGGAAACAAGGGGACTATGGAATAATTGCTTTCTACGTAGTACCTACACCTTTACTCTCTGTCCCATCTCAAATGTTCTTCACAGGTTAATTATTTAGGCTGGTTAGTGAGTATCATCCCTTGGACAAGCAGGAGATCTCAAAGGACCCTGAAGTCTCACCTTCAGCCAGTCCATATCATTTATGCAGAAAATGATCCTGTTTTTCCCCTTAGGACTGATATAAATGATCAAATTGACTGATGAAATGACCAGTGGTGGAGGGTGGTTCCGCTGGGACAAGTATGCCTTGTATCATGTCACTTGTGTCTTGTACCTACAGACTGTGTGGACAATCAGGGCTGCGTTTTGTGTGGTACAATTCTGATGTTTTTTGGTGCTCAGGGTGAGAGCAAAGCCCGTCCAACTGAGGGGAGTGGATTTGTGGAGGGCTCTTGGCATTCCAGCTTTTGGGAAAAAACCCCATCACTGTGTTCTCTTCAACTTTTAATGAGTGATTCATGCTCAGGACTGAAGAGGTGGCTGGGAATTGGGTTCTGGATAACTCCTGCTCCAGGCTGGAGGCCCTCCCACAGCCTTGAACCGGTGCTTCATCTCCCAGGGGACACAGGGGTAAAGACAATCCTTCCTCCATCGCTTCTCTCGGATACTTCTGGTAGCTTCTTTGACTGCTGCCAGTGTTGGGTGGGTACATCAACCTCCTCTGTGCAGTGTGGCCACATCATAAATAACCTCTGCTGAGAACGGCCTTGACTGAGGGCAGGAACAAATCCAGATGCCCAAATGTTGGGTTTCACACATCATTTCCATCCCGCGAAATCAAACTGCGTCGTGTTTGGGAATGTAGAATGAACTTTGTGCTCCTTAATCTGACGTGTACGTAGAGGAGTCATTATTTGAGGCAGTTTGGAAAACTAAAATTAGTTCCTAAAATCCAGCAGTACCTACTGTTGCCTTTTTCTTTTTTTTTTTTTTTACCCTTTGCATTTTGTTCACATTAATTAAAGTGCACAGATGTTCAATTAAAGCTTAAAAAAAAATCCATGGCTACAGCTGTGAGGCAACATTGTTGAGATTGAACATATCTAATAATGCTTCTCTCTTTGAAGAAATTCGATTAATGACTCTCTGCTAAATAATTTTGCATTGATAAATTAAAGGAAACGTGGAATAAACTATAAGGAGATGTAGGCTGTCCCCTCCATTTATTTATGAGAATAACAGAGTAGCCCCTAAGATACCAAAATACAAGATCTGCTTTTCATTTTCTTCCAATAACATGTGGAAGAACTCTGGTTTCTGGGCAAAATGTATTGATTTAGCTGGAAATTATCGACACCTTCCCTTCAACTTGGAATAGCTGCCACGGAAAAGTCAGCTGCTCACACTAAACATCCTGGGATTCTGGATTCCTTCAGTACTGCTCTGGCACGTGGAATAACAGCAGTGCCTTTCACCAGGTTTTGAGCAGAATTTACTGACCCACATCAATTTATCTGGTGCGAGGAGTCAAATAAAGAGAAGGAGTTTAATCCTTTGAATTATCACACAGGGCTTCAAACACCGGGGCAGTTGTTCAGTTTATATATTCTGCACACAAACCAAGACCTTGTCTGATGAAGAAAATTACTGGTAAGATCATGTTGAGCACTGTGAAATTTGGCTTCAGCTACTAAATTAGAGCAGCTCCAGAGGAACTAGAAAAAACCATTTATACAACTGTCTCCTTGATTGTTTTGGCTCCCAACACTTAGAGAACTGCTTACTGATACTGCACAAAATTCGTCTTATTCTTAAGTGCTTGCCATTAAATCAAAACTAAGTGTTTTTTACAGGCTACTTAGTTTTAAAGGGATACCCCTTAAAATTCCCTCCGAAGTTCTGCACCGGTTTGACAAGTTGTTTTGTACTTGAGGTAGAGCTGTGCCATCCTGTTCCCCGCGCGTTTCATTTACTGGCACAGCTCAGGAACATTCGGAGCGCCAATCGTACCTGTCCCTCTCCAGTGGTGTGGCTTCACTGGATGATTTTAGGAGTCATTTCCTTTGCAGATGGTCTCTTAGACATCAGCTCAGTCACAAGGTCCCCGCTCTGGTCCTTGCTTTCTGAAAGCTCTACGAGAACAGTAGATAAGAGATAGGAGTTGATCTCTGTCTGGGGCCAAAAGTGGGATTTTGTGCGTGAAAAATACTGTTTTTGCAGCTGCAAATAATTGGGAGTAAAAGTAATGGCCAGACTTGTTGCTTCACTTGTGTTTGCAGCTGATTGCAGCCTCCTCTCACTGCTTTTGATCCGGCTGCCAAGGGAAGTTACTCATTCCCAGCCCAGCAGATCCGGATCTGTGCATCACCTCCCTGGATGGGTGTCTCGAGTGGGACACAGAGGGAACCGGGAGCACGTGCAAATCAAAAATACGCGTCCCATATCTTGTTTAAAGAGGGGGGGGAAGAATCAAGTTTAGAAATATTCTGCTGCTCTTCTCCAACATTCAGAATTCCCACGCCAAGATCAGAAACCACTCATCGTAAAGGAGAAAATTCTTCCCTTTGACTCAAAACCTTTCATTTCACGATGAAGCATTTAAAATTAAAATTTCTTTGAGGTAAATTGCCTCAAATTTAGAAACCAAGCTAATTTGCTTTGAAAAGATAAAGAAGGTTGTGGGTTCCATCTCCTCACAGGCCATTCCCTTAAGCTGGACTCAGTGGTTCTTGTGGGTCCCTTCCACCTCAGAATAGTCTGTGAAATGTGTGAAAAGCCCTGAGCTTAGAAACAGATTAGTACATGAGATAAAATCTCATAGTTAGGACCAGTTTGGGGAAGAAGAGAAGAATTTTCTGAAACATTTCTGAAGCATTAAATTTCTTCCTGAAAAATGTTTGGCATGAAATTTCGCTGAGTCTGTGGTGCACCAAGTGAGTTAAACTGCTCTCAGCTATGGGGCAGGAGCCTGAGTTCAGGGCCTTTTGAAGCCGTTTGCAGTTGAATCAGCAGATCCAGGATCACATTTAATGAACTTGTAGCATTTAAAAAATAAAAACCTCCTTTTTCCCTTTTGCTTTTAAAGCAGAGTCGTAGTGGTGGGGGGTGCACTGAGTTCTGTCAGGGGAACTGAGTCCTCTGATTCCTCACCCAGGTAGGAATTCCCACTTGTGCTTAGTTGAACATTGTAGCTGGACATGGTGCTCTTCTGATTAGCAAAAACCTTCACCTTTGGAAGGAGACCAATGACTGTGCAAAATGAGAGCTGTTAAGAGAGAGAGAGGCTTTAAACTTTTCCCTTTTGCCTTCTCATATGGCTTATATTAGGAGTGATCTGAGCACATTTAAAAAAAAAAAAAACAACCCTGCTGATGCTTTTCATGCATTTTTTCGGTGTTTGTAGAATTGGTCTGAGTTATGTTGTAGAGTCTGGAGTGTGAAGTTCCCCGGGTTCAGTGGATTTCTCTGCTATATTTTAAAATATCTCCGCGCTGAGATACCCAGTAATGTGCTTTTGCAACAGGAGTTCGGGGGAGAAAAGCTCAGCATTTTGAACACGTTGTAAATTCTTAATTTCCCTTGCCCCAGACTTTTCAAGGAGTATTTGTGTGTTCCTGGAAGTCTCGTCAGCACATTGTTTGGGGAGGGGATCCAGTCCATATGTGTGTGAAAAGGTCCATGGAAAGCAGCCACAGACACTGCCAGGAGCATTTGGGAGGTGAAGTCTGACATCACTGCTGGGTATCTGCACAGATGTTAAATGGCTGTCACAAAAAAAGGAACGAGAAACGTTCAGGTGGAGAAAATTATTCAAATTATGTAAATATTCAATGTTTTATATAAAAATAAGAAGATGCCACCTTGTGGTAAGAAAGATGCTTTTAGTGTATCCAGACACCCCTTGGGTGAGCAGGGGAGATGTCTGACACCTGACAGGGATTTTAAATTCTCTTTTAAGCAACTGCTTAACAGGTAAAATTAAATTTTAGGTAGAGAAGTGCATGACCAAAGTTCCCCTTTCCCGTGTGTTTTCCTCCTCCTCTTGTACTCGGGGTCTTCACAGCACTGCTGAGGCAAAGGCTGAATATTTTCCAGGCTTCTTAATCCATGCATTTCCGAAGCTGCTTTTGCTGTTATCCCAGAAAACCGGGGCTGGGAAGAGGGACAAACCTTTTGCCTGAGTAGCTGGGACTTCTTTTGCTGGTTGTTTGTGGTTAGTTCTGTGTATAGAGGCTGAGGCAGGAGAGTAAAATATCATCTCTGTTTCATGCTCAGCACTTCGAGCAACTATTGTTTGATTTGTGGCCAAACCAGGAAAAATATGGACAAATAAAGGTTTTAAAAGATTGATACCATCTCTAAATCTATCTCGCAGACAGGTATGGCAAACACCTGGGATATTGTGCCATTCTTTAGAACGGATTATAAAAAGTTTGCCTTCACTCAAACTCCATTTGCAATCACGAGGTGAATTGTGTGTCCTAACAGAACCCTCTTTCTCCCCAGGATGCTGTTCTTTAAACGTTTGTTTGGATTCAAAAAAGAAAACTAAAAAATAGAAAAACCAAAACCAACCCCAAACCTTTTTTTTTTTTTTTTTTAAATCATCCTGCATTCTGTAATTTAAATAATCCACTTTATCTGCAGCACACTCAGTGAGAGCATGGTAGAACTGCTGCCCACGTGCCCGGCGACAAACTACTCTTGCCTGACTGGTCGGGGCCCTTTATTTTACACAGGGCAAAACTACAGGAAAAATATTAACAGGAAAATGTTACAGTCCTAAATTTTGTGCAGGGGATGTCTGCCCTGTGCAGGTGCTTCTGTGCATATTGATGCTAAAATAATAATAACAATAACAATAACAATAACAATAACAATAATAATAATAATAATAATAATAATAATAATAATAATAATAATAATAAAGGGGTTAGCAATTTCCCCCCAATTTGAAGAAGTATTGTGCTTGTAATTAAAACATACTTTCTCTTAACATAATTTATTTCCTTGCATAATGTAATTTGACAGAGCATTATAAATGTATATCTCTATGCTTCATGACCCCATTATGAGGACAATTTTTCCACAGTAATTCATTTGTGTTTCTGTTTCCTCTTGCTTTCTGATTACACAATCAGGATTGAATTGTGCAACCAACATCCTGATTAAAATGAGACAAAAAAACCTATACAGCACAGCTCCCTGAAAATCTCTTCTGGTTCCCCCAAAGACGGTGGCGAAAATGGATTGCAAATGGGAAGAGGGGAAGGTGGAGCTCCAGCTCCCCGTGGGAGGAAGGCAGGGTAGGAAGTATCAGCCACAATTTGGAGAAGTATTGCAGGAAAAAAGGAAAGCCATCGGAAAGGTGGGATTGCCAAAGGGACTTGGGAGAACGTTTCTCACGTTTCTCCACGTTCTAGGACCACAGGAAGGTGCAGCGCTTCTCGCAGCAACAATTTATTTAGTCGGTGCCAGAAAAGGACTTCAAAACAAAGAGGGCTTTTGATGCAGGAGGGATAATGCTCCCAAATGCACGAATAACTATTTTTAATGTAATTCCAGCACCAGGCCTAAGAATCTGAGCAGCCCACATGGTGGCCTTTGCCTACCCCAGCTTAGTGTTTTCCCACTATCCTAAAATGCGCTTGGGAAATAAAACAACCAAACCTGTCCCCTCACTTGGGAAGGGTCTCGAAATCATTAGTCTGGAATATTTTTCGTGCTTGGAATTAAACACACATTCTGGTGAATGGCAGGATTAAATAATCTGAATTGGGCATATTTTTGTCTGTGGTTCCATTTCCTTTGTTTCTTTTATGCTCATTTTTCCAACTCCTTGTGAATAATATAGTATTTGATTATTGTCTGGCTGCCAGTTAGAAAAGCAAAATTGTGATTAATTTCTTGAGGATATTAACAAAATGAATGCCAACTCTATGAGCATGTTTGCAGTGCCATGTTGATCTTGGAAATAATCAATTAAAAAATTAGATCTTAATCCTCAAGACTCGAACAGATCCAGAAACATGGAGAAACTGAATTGCAGCTTTGCCTGGTGCTCTCATTTACTGATTATTTCTCTGGTCCCCTTATTTATTGATTCATTTGGTCATTGGAGAGTGTGTTTAGATGGACCCCGGGCTGCCCACGAGCAACAACAGCAAATTAGACAAACGCATTCGGAAATGCTGTGCCACAAATCTGAGCAGTGGGCCAAGTTCAGGAAAATGCTGATTAATAGAAATCATTAATTTTAAAAAACTTCATTAGAGCAGAAGTTTGGCCTCGTGGTCCACACTTAAGTTTGGGAGCTGGGAATTCCTGATTTTAATCCCCTGGCTTTTTCTCACGGCACATCCAGCTCTTTATTATCTCCTCTGGCTTCCTATGGAAATTACTCTATTTACTGCAGCACTGCTACTCCAGACGTTATAACTCTAAGTAGCTATGGTTAGAGCTGGTTGAAAAATGAGAAACATCTCTTATGGAATATTTCTGACCAATTCTAATTATTGCCCTTAATGTATCGTTGAAAAATTTGAAACAGGATTTCTCTGGAAGGTGTGACCTGCTCTTTGAAAGTGGGGGAAAATACTTATTTTTAATCACCTTCATCTCAAGAGCTGTAATTGAGGTTATGGAGTTATAGAGGATTAACAGGTTAGTGATTTTTTTTTTTTCAATATGGGGGAAAAAAATTCAGCGAGTTTCTTATAAAAACTTTCCTAAGTGCTCAACCTTTGAACACAAACGCAAAATCAAATGTTTTAAGTTCGGGCCATAAGCTTCACATTAGAAATTAATCATGAGATGTTTTGGTGATAAAATCTCTCTCATTTGAAAATGTAATTTATTAACCAGCACAATATCTATTTCAGGGCATTATTCAAGCTCCAATAAAGATTTTCATAACGTTATAATAACGTGCCAATATTCAGCCCTGTGTGAAAGGCGAGTGTGCTTTTCTCTTGGCTCCCCATCTCCCCCTTTTTCAGCCCCTCTGGGATGCAGAAGCAGAAAGCCCAGGGATGTGACCAGAGATCTGCTGGGATAACAGAGAGGTCACAGCTGCTCTGGAAGCTGACAGGGCTGTTGGAGGGGCAGTGAGACCCTGATCCCTTGGAGCTGCTCGTGTTCCCATAGTCCCTTCTCCCTGTGCCGGGAGTCCTTCCCAACTGCTCCCAAAGGAACAATGCAGGTCTGAGCTTCCTGTTAGGGACCTGCACGGGAGTCAAGGGTCTAAGGAGGGCTTTGAGGTAAAGTGCAACCCAGCCCTCGCATCTTGTCCCCACCTCTCCTCCCTCCTGGCCAGCTCTGCACTACTGTTGGCTCCTGCGTGTGGTGGTGGAAAAGAACCCACGAGCAGCTTTGATCCAAAGGGACTGAAACAGATGGAAGCCTTGGGATCCTACTGTGTTCTCCCTTTCCGTGCTTGGTAAAGGAACAGTCAGTAAAATGATAGCAAAGTATTAGTTCTGGGGGAAAAGAAAAAGAAAAAAAAAAAAAAGAGATACTTGCAATTCCTTTTACATTTGCATAATTTTCTTTACGTTGTAAAAATAATTTAATGTGGCTCCGACAATGTGCTGGTCCTGGGAAGCCTCCTGGAAAGGCAGGAGGTATCTGACAGCGCTTGGACTGGGCTGTTTTGCCTGGGCTGTTAATTATTTTCATTTATGAAATTCCAAATTCGAAATTCCGTTTTAAATATTGAATATTTCTGGTGAAATGACAGCTTGTGCTCGCTTTAGGATATGCCTGCCTGGTAATTATTCATGAGGAGAACAGCTGAAAACAAACTCGTTATACACCTTGGCAAGTCCCTGTGATTTGAATTCTGTGAAATTTCCCCATGGCCATGTGACTTTATTCTGAAGTAGTCGAGCAGTGCAGATGTCCAGAATGCCAGAGCTGTTACAAATGTTATTCCTGTAGTCAAAGTTTTGAATCATCAGTGCTTCAGGAAAGGGGAGGGGGGGAGGGAAGAAAAAAAGAAGAAAAAAGAGGAGCAAAGACTGATGATACAGGGTGTGTTTTGAGTGTTTGTCACATCCTTCATTATGTGCAGCTCTCATCCATTACCAGAGCACAGATAAATCCTAGGAATATATCTCAATGCATGTTCAGGGCCATGGAATGGAATTTTCAAATTTCCAATGCCTGGAAGAACACCCCACTGAAAGGCACTAAGTATTTGAAATGTCTCCTTTAAGCCATGATACAATAAGCATCAGCACTGACATTTTTGGAAGTTTAAAAGTAAGACAATTTCGGTGTAACAGTGGATGAAGAATCGAAATGCTTCAGTTTTAGCTAAAAATAAAACATTTCTCTACTTTCGCCTTTTCTTTTTCTTCTCCATATGGCTCCTGAAACATTCCTTCATTTAAATAGGTTTTAGAGCTCTTTCCTTATAGTTCCTAAAGCATTCATTGCTTTTGAGAAAAAACCTAAAAAACATTTTAGCATGTGCTATTTTTGTTATTCTAATTAGAAAAAAACAGCTGGTCCTGAGCAGCTCTGACTGGAGTCTTTTTCAACACATTGTTCAGACCCTTTTTTTCCCTCTTTTTTTTTTTTTTTCCTGTCAAGCCACAGGCTCCCACCTCTCCTCATCCCACAGGAGCCAGCCCCAAAACACCGGCACGTGCTGCCTGAACCCGCACAGCTGCCAGGGAGCACCAAGAACACGCTTGATTGGTCACAGGACACGCACATCACACTCCAGGTATCGGGAATGCAGAGATTCCCAAGGAACTGGAATGGGCTAATGACCGCTGGCTTCGTTTGCCTCGCCCAGGTCGTTTTTAGTGCCTCTCCCTCGTGTTCCTGCTTGTACATATAAACCAACGGAACCGCCTGCGTTTAAAAAAACAGCCTTCACTTCGGGGTTTGGTGTCTGTAAACCTGTGTGCCTACAAATAATCACCGGAGCTGATCAAAGTCCCCCTCGCTGTTGCTATGGAAATGAATCCCCATTTTGTTTACGGATGGGCCCGCGCCACATGACAAGGAGTGATGTCAGGTGGAAAGCTGAGACGAATTAAATTTGCGGTCCGAAGTTATTAACATCTGTTTGGTGTGAGGGTGTGCCTGTGTATTAACTAAGGAGGGGAAGATCCAGAAAATTCTGCTCCTTTAAAATGGGGTGGAAACACAGAGCCTACAACACAGATCAGAGTGTCGATTCTTCCAGTGTAATATAGAGTGGTTGGGACAAGGATGTTTCTGTGGCACATCCAAATCGTTGGAACTGTTCTTTAATAGTCCTTCTCCTTATTTAATTTCCTTCTCCTTTGTTTCCTCCTGTTTGAGCTCCTTTTGTTGGTTAGAGTCCTTTCACAACTGTCCCTAACTTTGCATCTGTGTCAGAATTTATTTCCAGCTTCAAGTCAAAAAATCATTACATCTATTTACAAATAACGACACCAATATTGTTACTTTGGAAAGCCAAAGAATCCATACAATAGATAGTAATTGCGTTTCAGAAAAAAAATGTTACAATACACTGATGATTCCGAAACGCTCTTTGAAGCTCTAAAAACATGCAATTAAGATGAAAATCTGTGTATCTGTCCGTTAGAGTTGCCTTCTCTTTAGGTGGTGTTTCCCCTAATGTTGCATCACAGAACCAAATACAGGTTGGGTGTTGAGGAAAAACAAAAGCCTGTGGCCAAGAGGTATCTTCTCTTCCCATATAAAGGGAACAGAAATGCCTCTCTCCTGCTGATATTTCAGTTCCTTAGAGCACCTGCCAGGGGAACGAAATCCCGCTGAAGTCAGTGGAGAAACTCCACAATTCTGCGAGTTTGGGATTATAGGGCAGTGACCGTATAACCAAAAGCAGAAAGCAGCAGTTGGAAGTAAGTTACCTGTGCATCTGAGGAATAAATTGCATATTCCTGCCGTAGAACGGGTAGGAATTAGTTAAGAGACGTATCAGCAATGAACATTTGCAGAAACACTTTTCCCATGGCAGCACTGGAGGGACAGTTGGGATACAGCAGAGGTGGGGAACTACTGCCAAACTCAGGCAACGCTTCGGCGTTCAAACAGGCTAAAAGGCGGCCAGATTTTCCTTTTCCGGAGTTTGACCTGTGGAGAATATTAGACAAGAAACCCAGAATATTAGACTGGAGCCTGCAGCAGTTCTCTGGCTCCCCAAAATGCCTCCATTAAAAAAAAATGCCCTGAGGATGCCCCGATATTTTCGTACATTTGTATGTTGTTATTTAACACAGGATCAACACTGACTTTCTTACTTTGAAGGCCAGAGAGCATTTTTCTGTCTCTTCAGAAACACAATAATCTCTCTAATTCCCATGCCACGTGGTGGTGTCCCACCTCGCAATAGGTGCGTAATTGAGGGCAGAATTTGACCCTTTGATTCTGTAAATCACATATGATCATTACAGAAGGGCTCAGATCTCTCGACGTTGTATGATTGCCAGCTCACCAGCCACCCTGCCTTTGTCACATTATTTTTTTAGAGCCTGACACTCTAATGAAAGCAATACAAAAGGCTGCCAGAGCCCAGCTCAGAATGCCCAATTTGCTTTGACTGCCATTTTAGAGAGCAAAAGTGTGTGCTCCCTTTATTTGTATCGATATTAGGATGGACTCAGGACAGCAGATCTTCTGGACAGGGGCTGCACCTTTTTTTCCTTGACAGGGGTTGTGCGCGTTCGTGGTATGTAAATAATGATTCAATAGTAGGGAAATTAATGCATTGCTGATGTTGGACTAATCACCTTCTGTTGGCTCGGTGGAGGATTTAAGCTTTACTCAGTTTTCAGCCCATACACTTAAATGATAAGAATTCAGAAGATTTTTCTCTGTCTCTGCGTATAAAAGCTGAGCAAACCCCGTTTTCTTTGGCCCAAGTTTCTAGAATAATCGCCAGTACATCCATTTATACTCATTACCTTCTGTCTGCAGCAAGGAAAGAAAGTCTGCTTTTTGGCACCTGTTTTGAAAATCTTGAATTCCTTTTCCTTCTGTCCTTCTCTGCTGCAAACTTTTTCTGTCCTCCTCATCTGAGACACTTGGGGAGAATGAGGGCATTAAAGCAAGCTTGTCAAATGTTAACCTGGTGAAGAAAAGGCTTGGAAATGCATTTTGTTCCCTGGAGAGAGGCTGTATTATTCCAAGGTGCCCTCTGCTATGTCAAGAGCTAAAGATGCTTCCTGAACCACACCTTGGCAGAGATGAGCGAGACCCTCCCTTCGAAAGGCTCGGACCTGTTGAGCATCCTTTTCATCATTGGAGCGTCTCACATTAATCATCTCTTCCCACAAGTAGAATTTCCTTTTGTTAAGACCTCGGGGAAGCTAAATTTTTCAAAATACATGCTGGACAGGACTGAAGGGTTTTTTTCCTTTCCTTTGGAGCCCCATTCACAGAAGCAAACCTCCATGTTTAAACTTAAAAAAACGGGGGAAGCAAGGGTTTCCATTCAGAGGAAGAAAGATGTGCTGGTCCTGAGATTTGTGAAGATCCTGCATTCTCCTGAGTGCTGGAGAAATTTGTGAAACTCATTATCTTCCAGTCCAGCATTTTAAAGAAATCCCTGGCTATATCAAATTTAGCTTTGCCACAAATGTGTGTAACTAATATTAGAACTCTTAAAGAGGATCTCGTTAATCATCGTTAAAAAACAATGCTTAGATATTCTTAGAGGTGGGATTTGTAGGGTGTTTTTTTATGGAGTCAATTGAGGCTTAATCTTCTATGTGGATATTACATGCACAGATCTCGAGCCCCAAGGGATTTCTTCTGAGACATGACAGTGAGAACATATTGCTGCATGTGAAAAATACTTCTGCCATTGGTGCTCAACAGTCTGAGAGAATTTTCTGACTTCAGAACATGCTAAAAAAAAATTAAAAGGAACAATCCTTCCTAAAAAAAAACCCCACACTGTTGCTTTTCAGTGTGTTACAGCAAAATCTGTAATTTAGGGGTTTAAAATGAACCCATTTTCAGACAACCTGGTATGTTGGGCTCATAAAGAAGTTGGATGTGCAGAGCAAATTCAGATATACAGTACAAAGTTAGGCTTCCATATGATTTTCTGGGTTCATTTGCTTCCCTTCTCTACTTTTATTCTGGATCTTTCCATTGTTCTCCTTCCAAAAGGAACACGGTACAGCAGATTCATCAGAGGCCATTATTTACTGATTCTGTGTATTGTTTTCATAATGGTTGAACTCAGCAAATCACGAACTGATTATTGAGTTTTAGCAAGTGGCTAATGAATCATTGATGCTGGCTCAGGGAGAAACAGATTCCTCTTGTTTCTGCAATTCTGCAGGTTTCCGCCAGATTTCACAACCGGTTTCATTCATTCCTTTTATTTCTTCCCTGAATTCCTCTCTTTTGGAGCGTCACCTTCAAAAAACCCAAAGCCAGTGACCACTTAAAAGGTGTCAAGTGTTTTTCACTGGTAGGTTAATGATACATATTGACTAAAAGCAGATTAAAGAAAGAATCAACTGGATTTGGAAGTTTCATGAGGCGAATGAGAAACTATCAATAAACTTTAAGTCATTATAAATCAGCTACAAGATAGCACTAAAACAATACGCAACTTCAAGTGAATGATTTTAATAAGTTAGCAAAATAGAATTGTTGATTAATACAGCACAACATATTCCTTGTGTATTACAGAATAGTAATGAATTATTATAAAAATACTATTTTATAGCCGTAATGGACCAGTGTGAAAACTTTAATAGTGGCCCGCAAAAAAGGCTCTTTTGGTTCTCATTTTTATCTCTCAGCTTTTTGAAATGCCTGTCCCTACAGGATTGTTACAAGATAATAGACCTCAAAGATTTATTTCTGATAAAAGGTTTAAATTGCAACAGCAAAATATAATAGCCCAATAACAAGGCTGAATAGATATTAAAATAAAGAGGAAAGAAAAAAGGCATAGACTTATTGCTTACCTGTCTATTCATGAAAATGGATCCATCATGTTGCAACTTGATAGTAGCTCCCTATAACCTGTATGTTGGAATTTATTAGAATTACGGAACGGTTTGGGTTAGAAGGACCTTAAAGATCATCTTGTCCCATCTCCTGCCATGGTCAGGGACACCTTCCACCAGCTTGCCTTGGTGCCACAAGCTCACGGGCTCAGCAGGAGTTTAACTTTAAAATATATACAGGGTTCTTCAATGCCTCGACAGAGTGCCTCGGGAGTGAGCCACAGACTTGTTCCCAAGAGGCACTTTCGGTGATAACTTAGGGTAGAAAACAGCGGGACTCGCCCGCAGTTCAGGATCCCCCCCTGCAGCCCGACCGCCCCGGCCCCGCCCCGGCCGTGTGGGCACTTGGTTTTCCCGCCGCCTTTGACCCGCGGCTGCTCCGGGGCTGCCCCGCGTGCGCTGCAGGGGCTGCCGTGAGGGGCGCGGGGCCGCCTCAGCGCCGGGAGCTGCCGCGGGCCCCGCAGCTCCACACGGACACGGGGTGGGGCCGACACCTGCTGTCCAGCACCTGGCCTTGGAGCCTTCCAGGGATGGAGCAGCCACAGCTTCTCCGGGCAGCTTGTGCCAGGGCCTCACCACCGTCACAGGCGAGAATATCCTCCTCACGTCTCACCTAAATTTCCCCTTTTTTATTTTAAAACCCTTCTCCTATCATTGTCTGCCTGCGTAACAAGCTGCTTTCCCTCTTTTTAATAAGCTCCGTTCAGGCCCTGGAAGGGGCTCTGAGGCCTCTCCAGAGCCTTCTCCAGGTGCGCGCCCGAGCTCTCCCGGCCTGGCTCCGGAGCAGAGGGGCTCCAGCCCTCGCGGCACCTCCGTGGCCTCCTCTGGACTCTCTCCAGCGGCTCCGAGCTTTTCCCATGCCGAGGACCCCAGAGCTGGACACAGGACTGCAGGTGGGGTCTCACCAGGGCTGAGCAGGGGCGCACAGTTCACTGCTTGCACTGCAGTGTGTGTTTTGAACTCCACAGTGAGACGTTTTCCTGAAGGTAATTTCTGCGTGGGTTAGGCGTTTGTGCCTCTCACCTTTCCCGTAGAAGATAATTACCTTTGTCATAATCTGCCAAATTTGGTTCATTTTCATTTCCATTAGACTGATACTGAGAATAGGAGATTTTTAGTTTTCTTGCTGCGGTAAAAGTGAGTAAAATTTATGAAATAAGAAATTCCAGTTGTGTAAGTGAAAGATCCCCCACAAGTTTTCCAGGCTTGTGTGTGGTTATGATTCTTTCCCTCATGTGCTTTCCCTCGGTGCTGTCTCAAGTATTTAGGTATGAGCTCTTGTGCTCTTGCTCTGTATCTTTTTACTTTCTTTTTTTTCCTTTTTTTTTTTCTTTTTTACTAAGTAGAAATGGGCGGTTTCAGAATGGGAGATTAAATCTTATTGGAGAAATATGTAGATGAGGAATGGGAGTGGGGGGAATGAACCAGAACTACTCCTATATAAAACAGAAAAAATTGGCAGGCTGGAGTATTTATAGTTTTGGTAATACTTTTTTTTCTGGTCTTGCTCATAAAACCAGTTCTTCATCAAAACCAACTGGATTGAGTTGAAAAAGTTCATTTTCTCTAGTTTCTGGTGAAACTTTCCAAGCAGCTCTTCTTACAGTTAACACGTGGGTTTGTGGCTCTTCAACACCATTTTGATCTTTATGGAACATGAGGATTGCCAGGGGCTGATGTAGAGAAAATTTCTGCCTTTTGCAAATCTCTTCCCTGAAAAGAGAGTCGTGGTACCATTTCAAACCCCAGATAACAACCCCCCCTGATTTTCTGAAGTCTGGAATTATCCCATTTCCCAGTGGAGACAGGAGCAGGTAGTATAGGTGGGATGAACTGTTTCTTCTCTAGTTTTTTCCCATTATATTTCTATTCGGAGAGATCTTTCTGCCACATTTGGAATTGAGCTGCAGTTAATAGAATCTGATTGGAATTTTCATGAGCAGTGTCTTTGTCAGATTTGTCCAAAATAACCGAGAGGAGATGGTTTAGATGTTTTATATATTCTAATTCAATTGGTTAAAAACTAGTGAGAAAACCCTCTTTAAATTTGGGAAGTAAATATTTTTCAGTGTGGTACATCATTAAAATCTATTAAATTTCTGATCACACGTTTTCTAGGACAGAGACTGTAGAAACTTCTGGAAACTTTGTTTCAAGAGCAGGTGGACAATTTATAGATTCGGTGCTTGGCAACTTTGCCCCCTTTTTAAGGGCTCCTTGTGTGTGAAGCCTCATGGCTGCAGGAAGTTCTGATAATGCAGATAATCCCCCCAGCCTTTCATGCCAATATTCCCTTCTTCTGTCCAGCCTGGGCTGTGTACTGAGGGGTGAGCTATTCATGTTGCCTCTTTACAGCTAAATTATCTGACTCCAGAATGGTTCACAGATTCTATTAGAGACCCCTATGGAGGATTGCTTCTCCAACTAGGCATTTTAATTCATCCGGGTACACTAAGGTGTTACCTTCCTTTCATTAATAAAGTGGAAACTCATAAAGAAAACCAGATTATCCAGAATTTATGATCAAGTAATTTTGTTTCTCTCAGCTCTGGTGATAATTGTGGAGCGTTATTTCCTTGTTTCTTTTCCTTTCTCCTTCACGTACCTAGACAATCTTAATTTCTCATGTTTGTTTATCTTTTTTTTTTTTTTTCCCCCTGTTTTAATTTGACAGGAAAAGCTATCTAGGACCCCAGGAGGCAAACGCTGAGAGTTAGGAAGTTAGGTCCTTCCCATCTCCGCTTTAATGGAGTAATAAGCAATTGGTTCATATTTACCAATGCTTTGGAAATTCTGGGTTGTTCTTTGTGTCCTGTCTTAGAAAGTCTTCAAATGGTAGTTTCTGGCTTTTCCTCATATATATTGGTTTGGGTTTCTTTTTCATTTTATCATCCACACTGTGAAGTGACTCGTCTCTCTCACGATGACTCTGAATATTCAACTTCCTGCCTGCATTTTCCTGCATTTCCCCCTGAAATGCAGCCCTGAGCTCAAGGTGAATGTGAACAGACTGATTGAATGAAGTTTAAATACACTTGGGGTCCTCAATAGGGATGAATCACCACAGTTTTCCTGACACCAGCCTCGCTGTGCCTCAGTGGCAAGGCTGTTTCTTTACTGACAGCTGCCTTTTCGGGGGGAAAAACCCTGAATCCAGCTCTTGCGCAGGCGGATCATGCTCTGGATCACGGCTCTGCCTGGATCACTTCTCTGCTGCAGAGCACTTCTGAAGCACCTCTGCAGAGACCACTTCAGCTGAATGACTACTCCATGAACTTAAAATGGAGTGTGCAGAGCTAAATTATCACTGTCGATGCTTTGGCTAAACTTCCAGGAGCCGGTTGTGCTTTGGAGATCTGAGAACCTCAGCGAACACCCAGTGAATTGACAGTAACACGACACAAGGGTGATGTCATCCCTCACCAAATAAATTCCAAAGTAACTGAGATACCACCAGCGTTTAAAGCATCTCTGTTTCTTGTGCCTTTTCATTCAGAAGTTGTTAATCTCTTCTAAAACCATGGAAATGGGATTTCCAAATTAAAATTGAACCCACTCACACACATTAAAAATTAAATGTCTTAGTCAGATTTTAATCATGATCTATAAAAACTGGCAACACAAGTGGGAGAGACAGATGACCATTCCTATCACAAAAAGAAAATCTTCCTCAAACCGCATTTTTCCCCCAATTTGTTACAGTTCTTCCATGGGTAGAAGTGTGACCTGAAGGGGTGGTCGATGCCTGTTTGGTACAACAGTGTAAAAACTGTTTTGCTGTTTACATTTCTATCTCCATGAGCTGTTACTGGGTTAAAAATGAATTTTCTTTATTTCAAAAATTGTCTCCCTTAATTAGTGGCATTCATTATTTTTGATAATCTAGTGGCTGAAAAGTAGTTTATGAAGATGGCCTAATCTCCCTTAATGTCTCTGTTGGCATCATGGACGTTGCACTTCTCTTTCTAAATGGAATCTTTCTTGCTTACACATTCTTAACCTGCTCAAGCATTGAAAGCCAATAAACTACAGATTCTCTTAATTTAGAGCTGCTGAAGTTGCTGAACAGAAATATTTTCAATTTGATATTACTGTCATGATACAGGAAGCAGTAGCATGAAACCCCAGACAAAGCATTCCCAAAATATGGACTGAATAGTTGATTTATTTTTTTTGTCATTTAGTAGGGGTGTGAAAGAGTAAGGGATGATACTCTAACATGGTAAATCCTGGAGAAAAAATAAAATTAATGAGATTTCTGCATTTGATCTATATTATTTTAGGAATGGGTATAGAAACCCCTTAATTCCAGACCTGTCTCTGAAAGTTCCCTTACCAGAATGGGCTTGGTTTATCCCAGCTCCGTCTTCTGCTGTTAATAGTTTACTGTGAGCATCTGATGTACGGTGATAGCCTATGTAAGTAATTTTAAATAGAGTAAATTTGGCATGGCACGTTTGATAAAAATAAAGTATTGCTGGCAATCGAAAAATCACGAGACTGGAGACATTCAGACAGCTTTGAGATTTCTTTTGTTCTTTATTACTGCTTTCAGACTGCATTAAGTTCTGAAATTAGTCTAAAAAATAACTACGAAATGCAAGGTGAATATTCCATTCGTTTTTTTCTAATGTGATGTAAAATAGGGGGCTGCAGGTGAAGCAGATATTCTGCCTCTAGTCTGTGTGCTGCAGGAAGTGCAACTTCCCGCAAAACGCCTTCACCTGCACAGAGCACGGGATTTACAGAGCGCAGGGTTTTTGCTGCGTGTACAACCAGCTTCATGGCAGAGAGAAGCAACAGTGATTTCCCTAATGAGAGGCTGAAGCTCCTGGGATGTGCAGAGCATTCAGCTTTTCTCCCTGGCAGAGCACACGTGGCCTCTGCCTGTTTATGGCACTGCAGTGGGTGACAAAGCTCCTGCACCGGGCAGGGCTGAAACAAAAACCACTCGTCAGAACTCAGGCAGGGAGCTTTGAAAGGTCTCTTGAGGAAGAACTGGTCGGTTTGGTAACAAGCCTTGCCCTGGAAATGTCTCTGTAAAACGAGTCCAAAGGGCTTATAACGCTTTCTGTAGCCCAAATGCCCTCACATTTATTCTCAAATGAGTTGAAGTACGGGGAAGCTTTTGAATTGCAGGTGTGGTTGTGTGTAGGCACTAAAATCCCACATTTTAAAGCGGATTAAACAGTTTGTTTACCTCAAGTACCTCGCTGTCATGTCTCCCCCTGGGCTTTCCCTGCCCTCCTTCCTCTGTTCCCGTTGCCGTTTCAGAGCTGGGGTGTGCACTGAGGGCTGTGTGCTGCCAGTCAGGGTCGCACAACAACAGCTCTGGTTCGGGGAAAACAGTTCCCGTGCTGTGGCACAGCACAGGGCGGTGCTTTTCCAAGGGGGCAGGAAAATGGGGCTGGTCCCCTTTGTGCCAGTAACCAGGTCCCAGTACAGATGGCTGGGATGAGGTCTGCAGTACATCAGCAGAGCCTGTTCCAGTTGCTGTGGATGTCAGTGCAGAAGTTGCCTCTAAGTTACTCGAGTAGGATTAGACCGTTAAGGAGGAGGTCCCTGGCTGTGTTTGGAGAGTGTGCAGTTGGTAACTTGCTCTGCAAGAGCCTCTCTCTTTATCGCCAATATTCTTTGCAAGCCCAGTGCTTCCAAAGTTTCTTCTTTGTTGTTAGAGGAGCGGGTTTAAAAGGTGCGTCAACAGTGTTACATCTTCTCCGGGGGTTGTTTATACTCTCTCTTTATGCCTGAATCCAAACCAGGGGTTGTTATTTCTAGGGAGTGTTTGAGACAAGAAATAGCTGTGTGTGCTCTCACTGTACTCTGTGAATCACAAGCTAATTACTACAGAGTTTAAGTTTATCTTAGTAACTATTGCTGTTCTGTTCCCAGAAATATATTCTCCTAGTTAATCCCTAGTGTTGGCATTGATGATCTCCCTGTTCTTATTGAGATATTGATGGTCTTAAACACATGTCAGATTCTCTGTGTGTGTAGTGGCTGAGAGCATAGCTGCCTTCCTTCAATATTTTACTGAATTATCCATGTTTAACCTCATTAGTTTATGGATTACTGTGGAATACTTGGTGTATGGAAGGAGCAGAGGAGCACCAGTTTAATTCCCTGTTCCTCCCACGCACACACACAAGTCATCAGTCCCATTTGGTACTTCTGGAAAGTATTTGTAAATGTTATTTTCAATAAACATTTAGCTGGTTCATTATTAAAGCTCTCTATAAATTTCATCTTCTAGAAGAAGATGTTAAAAAATCTTCAGAATTCATCAGCATGTCTTAATACTTGTGCTTGGCTAATGTTTTACATTTATAGGAGTTTTAAAAGGCAGGTGCAATGTGACATATCGCAAGAAGCAAATTAAACTCTTGTGAAGCACAGCTGGAATGCTAAAAATGTGTATTTGTAATTTAAATATGTGACACCATCACACTGTAAAATCAGTTCATAATTAGAAAACATCTGTTTTTTTCCAATATGGTGTCTAATAGTATATTTAAATAATTTAGAATGCAATAAGGGGGGGGGAAGTCAAGCTCTAGTAAGTGATTCAGGCCTTTTTTTTTTTTCCCCTTTTGTTTAAATGTCTTCTTCCAGGTCTTTAAGTAACCCATCATTTTGAAGCTAATTCTTGGTTCACATTATAATCACCACTGATGAAATACATATGCCAAACATATGTGCTGCTGTGACCTTATTGTCAGTCACGAAACAGGTTCTGTGGCTGCTATTGTTGGGAAGGATTTACACACTGTCATGTTGCTGGGTTTTTTTTCTTTTTTGATTAGTGGAGAACCGTGAGTCAAATAAAAGTTGATTGTTTTAGCAGCCAAATTTACATGAATACACACACACACACACACACACACACACACACATATATATATAAAGTAAACACAATGCTGTCTGAGGAGTTTAGGATATCTGGAAACCTACTTAAACCAGCTTAAATACCGACTTAAAATGTAGTGGGATCAATTCGAGTTTAACTAATAAAGTTTGAACAAAACCACAACTTCTCAAATGAAGTTAACATGGTAGATTAGCCACACAGCTGTCATCGGTGCTCACCTAGGAGGGTATTTATATGGGTGTGATGAAATTCCTAATGGGTGTTTTTATCCTGCCTGAAGTGTGCAAGTGGAGCATTCCCCAAGTTTATTGGCAGGAAGCTATATAACCTTTCTCTTGCCATTGCCTAAGCATCTATTTAAGATAAATAGAGGCCAGACATTCCTGAACAGGTCTTGGGCTCTTTTTTCCATGGATAACTGCTTGAGAGTCTTCCCACATCCTTGAAAATGCCCAGAAAGCCCAGCAGTGCTGCTCAGAGAGATTTTTCAGCTCGGTAGCTGGGCAGCCGTGTTAGCAAATGTTAGTCCATCTATTACCTCCTCTCTGGGATGGGGGTGTTCTGGAGAAAAATAGAAGAATTGTTCAGTTTACATGCTTTCTTTCTTAAAGGAAAATAATTTTTGCCCTGGAAACGAGGGGAAAAAATCCAAACCTAACTTTTTGAGGGTTAGGGAACATAAAGTTAATGTGCTGCCGTTCACAGGCATCTCGGTCTGGATCATCTTTTCTCAACCTTTGCTGCTGCAGCCCACCACAGGCTTTTCATCAGTTTATGCATTGTGTGCCAGGGCAAATAATGACAGAATATCTAGCTAAAGAAGGGGTACTTAATCAGCAATCAAGATTCAATTTGTTTTAATTTTAGCAGGTGTTTGTGAGGTACATTGATGGGAGAGATAATATGTACTGCTTTCATTAGCTCTCTTGTTTTTGTGCTTGAACATTTAAGAGCCAGATGTTCGGAGGTGAGCTGATCAGAATATTAAGTCTCCAGAGGTTGGTTTCCATAGTGTTTTACATTCCTTTCTTTATCTCCCTCAGTTCACCCTGAGCTATGAGGTGCAAGTGCTCGCAATGACAGGCTGCATCTCTGCTTCCTATTCAACCAAAGCTTCAAATTAGTCTAATTCTTTTTTTTTTTTCTCCATTTTTTTTAACAACACAAAACCTAAAAAAACCCATTCAAAACCAAAAACACACAAAAAAACAAACAAAAAAACCCCCACAGAAAACAACTTTATTCTAATCATCTGTGATTAATTCTTGGTCCTTGGGTCAGACTCGTTTCTCACTTAGAATTCGTTCAGTTGATAAAGCTGGTATGGAAATTATTTGTTTGGTAAGTGATGTATTGCCAGGAGGTTTTACTTGGAACTGCCTTCCCTCAGTAATCTACAGATTCCGTCATCAATTAAAAATTAAAAATATGATCTAGATTGTTACCCTGTTTTGGGAAAAAAGAAGCAGCTGTGATGTCAGAATGCCCGACCATGAGAGGAGGCTCCAAAATGGCCCTTGAGAGTTGCTCCAGTCAATGGGTTTCTTTAAAAGAAGACACACAGGGTATGTTTGAGTATCCTGGGGGGTTAATGACATAAGGTCACTGAAGGAATGTGTTACATTAAACAATAGGATTGCAGAGGAAAGGCAACTGAACCTTTTGGGCTGTGTTTGTAGCCCGGTAGGTATCACCCAGCAGCCCTGGCTCAGTGGCTGCTGCAGTAATAAGTCAGAATTCTCCTCTATAATAAACTCTCCCAGTGTTGTGATCATGGTTTCTTTAGTGTGGGGAAAAAAACCCCCAGAAATGAAGAGTTAAATAGCACTGCCATTGGCAAATGCTATAATGTTTCCCCTCACTATTAATTGTTCTCTGTTTACTTTGATGCTCAAAGATTGCCCTGTTTTACAAGCATATTTTCTTAATTGTGTCACCTTGTACTGTAAGTATGTCAGAGGGGGAACATTTGCAAGTGATTAGATATGGACCTTTGTGTCACCAAATGTATGAGGTACATACCCTTATAGGATATAATTGTGATCTTTTAATATGCGGCCATTGACCCGGACTTGTTATTATCTATTATAGTTTATAATAATGTATCTCTTTATGATTAAATGATGATGCCTGGCAGAACACTATGATTAGCATTTCAGTTATTTATAGATTATGTCAGAGCAGTAATAAACATAAAATGCTGTTAATGTGTGGCTAATGAAATCTGGACATGAACAAGTTTATGAATTGATATAATTCATTTGAGTGTTCTAACTGAGCTGCTGGTTCTCCTCATAATTCAAAAGCTTAGCAGGGTTCACCGATTAGGTGGTAGACTAATTTGCTACAAAAAGTCAATGGGTTTTCATCGTCTTGGGCTATCATACACAGCATGGCTGATTGCATAAGGACTATACAAAGTAATTCTCATAAATATATTTATTAAGCTTAATATGTTTTGTGAGGTTAGGATGGAATCAGCCGGTGCACAACATATGTGGAACAAAATCACAGGGTGTTAGATACTAAAAAGATATGTTCAGTAAAATCATTCAGGAGCGGATCGATGAGGGAGTTATTTGAATTTTAAAAAGTGAGCAATTCAATACCAAATATAAATGAGAACCATAAAGAACGATACAGATGATTGACTGAGTTTGCTCGACGTTTATTTTACTTTGGCATCATAATTTCATTTCATGCTACAAATACCATTTTAAACTTGGGTTCCTCAGTGCTGGAATTGCTGGATGTATTTGCAGGGCCTGTGCCTGGCAAAGACTGAGGCAAATCCCACCCCAGGGTGCGTGTTCCTCTTCAGTATTGTGCTCTAGTGACTGCCACCCGTCCTCTTCTCGCACTGCCCTTTGGTACCTGCCTGGGCCGAGTCCTGAGCATCAGAAAAGATATTCCTGGCCTTTCTAGGAAATCTGTTGGGTGTTTTTAACCGATGCAACCAAGGGTATTGGTTGTGATTTCCTCTTTGGGATCTTTATGTTTCTTCAGTCTGTCAGTTTGCTGGTTTCTTCCTCCTTTTCCCTGTCACAGCATCCTTTGCTTTCTCCCATTCTTTACTTTCCTGCATCACATCCACCATTGGTTTAATCAGGGTTGAACTCATCTTTGTGCTACCCAGAGATGCTTTTCTCTGCATGTACTGGACTAGTTTATATCCTCTGTGTAATTCTTTTTCAGCATCTACCTCCTCCAAAATGCACTGGTTTAGAACCTATTGTTGGAACATCTATGCATAAACTGACTGTGTTCCTTTATAAAGAAAGGAAATTTGTTATATAGAACCTCAGATAGGTTACGAAAACACTTAGATAAGGTAAATAAATAGCTGAACCCCATTTATTAATTTATTTGAAATACTGACATATTAAAATTTAACAAAAAGTATTAATAATTCTTAAAATATTATTAAGAAACAACCCCAAATAATCAGAAATTATTTACTTGTTGTGCTGCTTATTTAAGGAACTGATTAGTCCTGAGATTATGGCCCTGGGACAGCCTCCTTAATAATAACATTAATCACAAAATGTTTGAATTTTTCTTCTTCCATATGAAACCCCCCAACTATGCAGTTATTAAGGGGAGAAAGGGAAGTGCTGCTTGAGGACATATAGACAGCTGTAGAATCATTTCTTATTGTAGCAAGAGTCCAAACAGAACCCTTTTCTAGTCTCCCCTCACATTTGTTTCTTGACCCAACGCGTGATCCACCCCATCCCTGCACTTTAATCTTCGCCATCAGGTTTTCCCCTGTTCCTTCCCTGTATCATTCCCATTACATGCATTCCTCCCTTGCATTACATAAATCTTTGTCTTGTCCCTCCAAAAAAACACCAGACTTATGTAACCCTAAACCACACTCCCCACTCGCTCCTCCCCTCTCCCCAAGCCGTGGCTTTCGAGCTCGTGGGGGAGACTTGGAAACAGATTTGTGCCTTTTTTCTAAAGATGTTTTAAAAGAAGAGAGTAAAGATGCAGTTTAACACCCCTGTGTGTGTCATCTGCTGGAGAACGTGGTGCGTGAAATTAAACGTGGTAACAGCTCCGAGAAGCAGACTGGATGTGAATCCCCAGTTCCTCCTGATGCAGGACATACCTTGTTTCCTGCTGAATGAGGAGGATTCCCCAATTTCTGATGAAAACCTGTGCTCTGTTGTAAGTGGCAGATCTTGGGTTATTCTTGGGTTATTAAAAGTGAGGACTTCTAATATTGGAGCATCTGTGCTTGGACCTGGAGCTGTCACACGGTGGCTGTGTCTGTGTGCAGGGACATAATACTTGGCTGATTTTCGTTGTGGCTTCTTGCAATTTCTCTAAGACTTAAGTCAAAAAGAGAAAAACCTTTGTGGAGGTATCCAGCTGAAAACCACCAGAAAAATTTCTAGGTGAAAGAAGTCCCCCTTAGCCAAGCATCCCTCCTGCAAGGTCTACAAAGAGACCCTCCATCACATCTGTTTGCTGTCTGCACTATCATATCGTGCATTCTGTTTATTTTAAATCTCCTCTTACTTAATTAAAAATGGAGCTGATATTTTTTCCTGCGTCACAAATGAGAACGGTAACATTTCATTTCTAAAGTGAGATGCGGTTCAGCTTCTGCTCTTGATATTTTCAAGAGGCCAGTGATTAAAAATCCTACGTGGAATATGCTCTGTTATTGCCCTCTCTAGGCACTGTCGCATAAAACCTTAAAGGTTCTGGTGCTAAATCCCCACGGCAGCGGTTTGATACATGCCAGATGTTCACTCAGGGGAGAGATAAATGTTTAATAATTTTTGCTATTGTTACTGTTTTTACAACGTGTTATACTGCCGGGGCTTGCTAAGGCTAAGGCTCTGTTTTGCTGAAGGAACGAGCCTCTAATAAGTAAGATGTTTGCATTTCCATCAGCTTGGTTTTGCATAACAACGGGGGAGATTTCACCTGAAGCACAAGTAGCCCCACTCCGAGTTGACAAAAGGGTTTAAGTGCCATCTGAAATCCTGTTCCAGGGAAGAAAGGCTGCTAAAACCTCCAGTAGGTTTTAGGAGTCTCAAACTTCATTGGCTCCAAGTAGCAACTTAAAACCTATTTACACAGGCTCACCCTGCTGTGTTTCTTTATCCCAGATGAGAAGCATTAATCCCATTTGCCTGTGGCGTTTGCACCTTGGAGCTCTGGTGTAATAGAGCAACGTTCATCTTCTAAAATTAGACAAGTACCAAAATTTAAAATTAATGTTACACACTCGAGTGAAATTGATCCCTGTCAAAACACTGATAATGTCACAAAATTACTCTTGTTTTTTGGAGCTAGTGGGAGCTAACAAGGAATGGGATTTGCTTTCCCCCCAAAATGGAAATTGGGCAAAACCCCTCAAAACCTGAGGCAACAGACTGCGCCAGGTTGGGTTAAAATCTGGCTTTTCAGATCTCTTCTGGGCAGCTCTGAGGAGTTCCATTTGGGAATGGAACTGCTGCTCCGAGAGTCTGTGCGTTACTGGATAGAGCAATGCTGCAGTGCCTCTTTCCAAGAAGAAATCTGAATCCTCCCGGATCGATGAGTACTTGAGGTAACTGGAGCTTAAGAATGGTGGTTCCTAGTAAGGGACCTTCCTTCCTTCTCCACAGGTACCCTCAGTTCCCAGTGAACGTTCCCTCTTCCTCTAGGAATGTCCCCCGTGACTGAGTGACACCTGCAGTAGAGGAGGGTGTGTTTTCCCGTGCGTGTCCCACGTCGGGCAAGAGAGGGGAGAGCAAAGGAAAACCGGTGAGTCTCGATGATGAGACACGAGTACGTCTGGGATTGTGTGTGATCACTGCTCACCTCAAAGAACAGGCACTGAGGAATGACCTTCCCTTACCAGCCACGAGCATCCACAAAAGAACAACTTTCTAAAAAAGATAAATCCCTCCTCTGCCTCTCTGCTTGTCCTGAAGGGCAAACAAGGTAACAGAGAACCGAGGAGCCATCTAATTTCAGAAGGATGTTTGCTGAGCTCTTTCTCTCATGCACATGCACTCTTTCACTTATTCACCTTTCCCACTGCATTATCTTAATGAAATGAAGGGAGCCCCCCCTCCATCTTTCCACTTCACCCTTGTCTAGAACTTGTAATTGCTTACTGCAGATTTCTTTGGGCTCTAGATCTCCGCTGTTGGGGCACTGCAGACCTGATCCTGCTGGTCTGAGTGAGGATGGCACAGTTGGATCCACATCAGAATCAGAAAAGAGCGTAAGAATATAAATCTGTGTCACGTTTTTCTGCAGCTCAGGCTGAGAAAAGGCGTCTTACTCTGTGAAAGGTCATTATCCTCAAGGAATAAAAAAAAAAAAATCAGGAATACAGGTCAGGCTGCTTTCAGCATTCAAATCGTGTTTTTAAAATGAAGGAGAAGATGGGTAGTCTGTAAATTAGTAAATTGGGAATCCTGTGTCATACAGTCCTTAGGAATATGAAGAGACTGGAGCAAAGGGGTAGTTTTTCAGTGGCTGTGTCTATTGGAACAGGGTGTATCCCAATCCCCATATGTTTTTCCATTTTGCATGTGTGATGGTCGAGTGCACCAACCATGACAAACCATTGTGCTGTCTCTTGCAAGCTGGTAGAATTGTGATGAAATGCACATAGAAATAGTGCCTCAGCTCTCACCTGTCCTCTGAAAATAACCCACCTGAGCTTTGCTTGGGTGGCATGAAACATCCAGGGGCAAATTCCTGACTCAGCATTCCAGCAAACTTCAAATCCTGTGCGTAGACTCTGTGTGAGGGAAGTCTGGCACGTGAGCTATTTCCATTAATAGAAGGTAGCTGGATTGTTTTCTGGCATGGTATCTTTATTTTCTTATGTCTTACTCCATGCTGAGTGTTAGCATTGTTCTTGGAATCATGCTTTACCTTGGAAAACATTTTTAATGGCTTCTAGGGTTTGTCTGGCTCTTGTTTCCAAAATGTTCAGCGTAATTGTAATGTGGCAGAAAAAAACAGGCCTTGGACAATGCAGAAAAAATTACACAAATACAAAAATTTGATTATTACTTTTGAAGTTTTCTTTCATTCGTCTCGGTATAAAATACTACAAATATTAAAGCCCATCAATAGTGATGTTTAAACTGTGGATACCAAACAACAATGCAAATTTATGAGCTGAATTCGCCATTTGATCTAATTTTCTCTAGATTCTGTTACTGTCATTGGCTGTAGCACATTTAGATCGTGATATATTTTATGCCGGGTTAACCTTGAACAAACAGGGAGTTTTCAGATTATTTCCCCCGATCCCTGATCAAGCCAGTGCGGCAATTTTAATGTTTTTCCGTGTACTCCCTAAATCCACAACGTGGAAGCAGTCAGATTGCTAAATAGGCTTTCAGAATTATCTCTCCAATTATTGATGCCTGAGCGAGTTAGAGAAGAAAGGTAATAGTAATGAAAATAGTAGTAGTAACAATGCTGATAAATTATGGCTCTTGTTCTCATGATATTTAAGTCAGGAAATTTTTGCTGGTACATCTGGCAAGTAATGCAAACAAAATCTGGGGACTCTTAAAGCAAAGCCCAGGCCAGGCTACTGAGAGCACATATAACATAGATATTATATATGCTGTGCTTTCCCTTTTTAGTCTTCCTTGTGCAGAAGATACATCTCTATTACCTCCCTTTTCTAGACTTACAATGGTATTTACATAAAAATATGGAAAACAGTAATAATGACGCAAGTTAAACCAGCTACAACAAATGGTAAAATCGAGTTCTTAACTTCCAGCTTTGGCTGGAGGGAGCAGAGGAGTGTCGTGACCTTGACAAAGTGGAATTGGGAGTTTGCGAACTTTCCAGAAGTAGTAGCCGGTCCTGGGATTGGATCCTGGATCCTCCTGCGCCATCCCATGGAGGGGCTTTCTGGTGGGAAAGTAGAGGAGCTGCAGGATGACTGTCGAAGACAGGGAGAAAGAGGCCAACAAATGTGGAAGCATTTGGATGACTTTGGAGGGTTATTCCAGAGAGCGTTTTAAATGTAACTCTGCTGAACTCGGCTCTGCCCTTTAATTTTATATTTCTGTGTTGGCTGAACTCCGAAGTCATTATGGATTCAGAGCAAAGATTACGTGGCTATTTAGAACCCCAAACCGTGAGGAATGATGGTGAGTTCAAGAATCTGGTGGCTCCATCCTCAGATTGATGATCATCTCAGAATTATATATAAACGTGGTACCTCTCCTTCCCATTTATTCCAGTTCCTGAAATCCTTTCTCTGTGCACTTGCATAGTGGTCATGGGGTTGAGTCCCTTGCAGTAGCAAAGAATGATGTCATGGACATCTGAAAGAGAGAGGGAGAGGAAGGAAATGTATTGGGAATTGCCTGATGGAAAGTGGCAGGAAGGTGAGGCCAGCACGGCCTGGGTTTTATGATAAAGAATTCTGTCAGAGCAGAAGTAACGAGAATGATTAAAATAAAAGGTGAGCACGGGCAAGCCAACAATTCCTGCTTTGAGTCCGGATTTCTCATTCCATTTCAGTGTTGGGATATAGTGCAAGCTGTAGAAATGAATTGCAAATATTGAGGTTGTTGCTGTTTTTAGAATTTGCACCTACCATGATGTTGCCTTTTGGTTTTGTGAGCCCCGATATGGGACTCACTTTTGTTATCCATGGATATCTTTATGTTGTATGTGGACCTGTTTTTTGGAACGCACTGGAGGTGGGAGCCCGTGGAATCCCCTCCCTTCGGTGTGCTGACTGCAGCCAACAAAGTACCAAACATCCAGGAGCAGCTATAAAACAGGGGGAGGAAATGGCGAGGGGAAATTAGTTCATATTCTTAAAGAATGGTATAATAATTGCTCCTTCTGTAATTCTTTCCTCCTATTTCTTGCAGTTGTGGGGAGACAGGATTTTATAGGTATTAAATATGTTATAGGACAATTACCTCTGTTTCAACCAAGCCTGAATTGGTAATTGTGCTGTAATGTATTAGAGCATAGAGAGTCCTGAACCAGCTTTTCCTTCCTATATTGAGATCTTTATAATGATGTTAATTAATAAATAATAACTTTTGATAGAGAGAGAGAATAACAGCAAGGTTGCAGTCGGGAGGTACCATGGGGCTGTTTCAGCTGGGAGCTGCCTATATTTGGAACGTTAAATCCATTTTAACGTAACATCCGTTGTGTTTTTTTATAACTCACGTATATCCTCGGTGTGTACACAAATAAACGTGTGTGTATAATAAAGAGCTGTGCATTTACACCCTCCTTATGCACAGGAGCAGGGAGAAAAGGGAGCAGGGCTGCCGGAAATTCTGGGAGCTGCAGACCCGTATAAATGGGTTGTGGTCTTAACAGAGCTCCTCCTGATTAGGTAAAAAACTAATTAGGTTTTGTCATTTATTCACTCGGAGTTTTGTCTCATTGAAACCTTGCTACTCTATTTAACCTACTTCTAGTCTGCAAATATCTGCTGCCATGTTATGTTATGCTTTTTTTGCTTAAATTAACTCCTGAATAATACAGCATAGCGCATGCAGGAGAATGAAAAGTTTTCACATTTTTAATACAAGACTGATTTTATTATATTACTAGAGAAATAAGTTAGATTGCTCTTGCAATCTCAATAAATCACACATGAAGTCTTCTTTTTTCTAAATTAAATTTTTATTTAAATAAAAGTGTTATGTTTGTATTTGAACTGACAGCTAAATCTGATAATTAGAGTGCATGAAGTTGGCTTTGATTGGCATTGTAATTGGATTGTCATTGGGCTGAAAACCTATTATCTTTGGATCATGCCCCATGAAATCTGTTGAAGAAACTTTGCTGCCAGTCATTAAAGCCACCATCTTGGCTTACAAATTAGGTTTGAAAGGCTTTTTACCACTGGGAATGTAATTTAAACCACTGCAATTGCACTCCCATTAATTAAAATTATATTAAAATTATGGTTCATTTTCTAAATATTTTTTTCATATTTTATTAGACATTACTAAATGCTTAACAAATTACATAGCAGAGCTAGTAAAATTATATTTTAAGATAATCCATCATTTCAGCACATGCTACTCAGCATTAGCGGAATTAGTCCGTGTGTTGATCATTAAAGGATACACTATTTATGTTTTTCATTACTGGTTCTCATTAAAAATAAAATATAATTATAAACCACTTTAAAAAAAAAAAAAAAAGAAAAATTCCGCTGAAAATTCTAATTAATGTAAGTAGAAAACTTAGAACGTGCTTTAAAGTGAAATAGTTCATTGGCCTATTGTTTTTCGTATGTGTATTTCCTCTGTAGGTCACCTTGAATACATTAAGCTGTACGGAGGCAGGAATAGCACAGATACTTGTTCCGTGTAACACAGAGTGTTGTGTTAGAGCCGTTACTTTGTGATCCGAGTTGATACTAAAAGGGTTGGGATCCGTGCAGGTTTGCCTGACAACTCAGCAGAGATTCCTTTTAGCATTGCTGCAGAAACATAAAAGCAGGAAAAATTCACAGCAGGGACCTCTGCAACCCTTCAGTGGCTTCACGGTGCCTCCGGTGTCAGGGCTATCAGGGATCCCCAGTATCTCCCCCAGGTGCTGTCAGGGATCTGGGATCTCCAGTATTTCCCCCAAGGTGCTCTCAGGGATCTCCAGTATTTCCCCCAAGGTGCTCTCAGGTATCTCCAGTATTTCCCCTGAGGTACTCTCAGGGATCTCCAGTATTTCCCCTGAGGTACTCTCAGGGATCTCCAGTATTTCCCCTGAGGTACTCTCAGGGATCTGGGATCTCCAGTGTCTCCCCGAGGGTGCTCTCAGGGATCGGGGATCCCCAGTATCTCCCCCAAGGTGCTCTCAGGGATCAGGGGTCCCCAGTATTTCCCCCGGGTTGCTCTCGGGGATCAGGGCTCTCCAGGCCTGCCTTGGCTTTGCAGGAATCTTGCAGCACTACTTGGAGTTCTCTGTGTGGATTTTTTTTTTGTTCCTGCCTGAGGTACTTTATCCGAGGAAGTTCCTCATTGCTCAGCAAGTCAAGGCCTAGAAATTCACTTCTTTTAAGGTTACCATTCCCCACTTGACAAACCCCAGTGGGATTCCATCTGAAATCCCTGGAGTGCTTTAGACTCCCCATGCCTCCTTTTTAGTCTGTGAAACCACTGAACTCCCTTGAAAGTACCATTTTCAAATGAAGCTCATATATTTAGGCTTGACTTCAGCTGTTCCCATGTGAGAATTTGCTTACTCTGTGCTGCTTAAACATTGTTCTATGTATCAAGAAATTCTGTGTTTTTCTTTCTGAGAGGATCTTGGTTTTTTTGAGGATTGTAAGTAAGAAGCTTGGAATATGTAGACCAGTGTTGTTATGGTCATTGCACGTGAGTTTCTGGTTTCAGCTGAAGGAGTTAAATATATTTATTTTTCAGAGTAATTATTTGGGGATAGAAGCCTGTTAAATACTGGTGGGTTATTCCACGAGTTAATCAATTAATAAAGGGGAGCTGGCAGAATCAAAATGATTGACAGATGTTCCTGGAATGAAGAGCATCAAATGTAAAAATGGCAGGTTTCTGAACAAAAAGGAAGAAAAACCTCGGAAAGTGGTTTACCGACATGGATTTAAATGACAGATTCTGGCATTTCTTCTAAATTAAAAGTGCCTCT
The DNA here is from genome assembly GCA_013399855.1 of Oxyruncus cristatus. Classification (NCBI taxonomy): domain Eukaryota; kingdom Metazoa; phylum Chordata; class Aves; order Passeriformes; family Cotingidae; genus Oxyruncus; species Oxyruncus cristatus. The sequence continues at coordinate 744,419 of VXAY01005285.1, read as the reverse complement.
TTTTGCTATTGTTCAAGATGGGCCCGATCTCTTTATATCCTCTGTATATCTCTCTGTAGATATATCTAGATCTCTCTATATATCCTCTGCCATGAGCTGTTAGTCTGGAATAAGCTTGGTGGCATCAGGAAGCAAAATACAAATTGTTCACTCACAAAAGACGATGGTTTATTGGTTCAACTGTTCAGCTGTTCAGTTCACCTTAAAAAACCCAACCAAACTCCAGCCCTGCTCTTCTCCCTGTGGCCAGTAGTAACACTGTTCCTACTAGGAACTTCTGGATGCAACAGCCTTAATAAGTATAAATTATTAATAATCAAACCAAGGCACTTAGTCTGAGTTAAAGGCACATTTTGTTACCTCTTCTCCTGCTACTTTTTTTTTTTTCCGTTCAGTGTTACTTAGATTCTCTACATTAAGTTAATATTTACTCTTCTTGCCACAGAAGAGCGGCAGAGTAAATAGGATTTCGTATAAGGAAGCTGCTGGAGTTAAACAAACACGAAAGTGGCCAGTTCTAACCTTTCCTGCGTGAGCCTCAGCATCCCCCAAAGACCCAGGGCCCGTTTCTCGAGCCCCCCACCCGCGGTGATGCTGCCGGGGCAGAGCCTTTGCTACTGCACAGCTGGCTGCGTCCTCTGCTGTGTGAACTGGTCAGGGTGTCACCGAGCCCACGGGGCCCGGGGCTGTTTGCTGAAGCTCCACATCTACCCCCGGAATTGCTTCAGCCTCGGAGCTGCCCGAGCAGGGCTGTGCTGAGCTCACTCTCTTGCAGGACGAAATGGTGGCTCAAACCCGCTCCCGATTCTGCGCTGGAAAGGGTGGAATTATGCAACGTGCCTTTGACCCACAAATCAATACCGGCTGCTTAACTGAAGAAACAAATCGCGGCTCTGATGGCCAGTAACTAACTGATGGTTGTTTCTTTGTTCTGTCTCTCCTTCTGTTAAACTGCCAGCCAAAGGGCAAGGAAAAATGACGGAGTTGTCAGCCAGAAAGGACTTTTGGGTCTCCTTTGTGGGAGCTCATCTTTTCATGGCTCTGTGCCAAAATGTGTAGGTACCTTCCACCCTAAATACAAAGAAACTACTGTTTGAAAAGGATACACAGTTCCAGCAAGGAGAATCTAATGAACTTCTGATAAAAGTCACACCAAAAGGGAATAATGTGTTGCATCATGTGTTTATCGTCCACTTGCAGCCATTTATTACTAAAGCATGGGAAGTCAGTCCTCATCAGATGCTTTGTTTCATCAGACACTTTTGACATATAAATAGTGTTATCTGTAATTAAATATGCTCTGGCAGACCTCAAATTGACTGTTGTCACAACTATACTTAGAGCTGACAGTGCTGCAGACTGGGGGAATGCTTACAGTGCTCCCAGAGCTGGGGAAGGTCGTGTTCCAGTTGCCTGAACAAGCCACATCCGTGTTAGGTGCTTTCTGAGGACGGTCTGGCAACTGGTGTTATCGGGACTTAGGATCAAACTTAGGAAAAAACCTTTAAGATTGGGGAGTCCAATGTTAACCCACCACTGCCAGGACCACCACTAAACCCCGTCCCCAAGCGCCACATCGGCGTGGCTTTTAAATCCTGTCAGGGGTGGTGGCTCCACCACTTCCCTTGGCAGCCTCTTTGAGTGTTTGACAACCCTTTCCTGCCGGATCTCACTCATACCTGTGTTTCCCTGTGCAAGTTCACAGTCCTAAGTCAGGTGATTATTTGGGAAATACACGCAGGAACTGTTTTCCAGATTTGCCCAGTAGTACATCCCACGTGTGTGCCACGTGTTAATTTGTTTACTTGGAGGTCATGAGGAAAACGTGTGACAGAAGAAGTTGAGAACCCAATTAAAACTTACTATGCGGAAGCAGCAATAAAGCTTTGTGGAACAAATGAGCCCAGGGTTCTGGCTGTACCTCAGCATCCTGAGTTGCTCAGTGCTTCAAGATCAACGTGGCTTCCTGCAAGGCAGCTGGAAATGCGAATATCTGCGAGGAGGTCGCCCCATGATTTTCACCCCAGGCAGGAAGGTGATAACTTTAATAAACAACTGAGCTGCAGGTCACATCTTCCCACTTATTGCCTCCCAGCCCAATTAAAACAACAGCCTTTAACTTCCTTTTAGGTTTTCTCTCGCTTTCACTCTTGTCATTATGTACTCCTGCTGCCAATTATGCAGAATAGTGATTGAACAGGACTGGCCAAAATACTCCATGTTCCATTTCTCTAGTTAAAAAGTTTTAAAATTGGCAGAAATATCTTTCCTAACGAGGTTCACAGGAGAACCCCCCAACCCTTTGTCTGAAACCGCACATGTTAAAAGATGGGAAGAGGGAAGGCAGTGCTCAGCAACCTCAAGATCTCCGGAGTTAAGCACAGGACCGGGAGCCAGAAGATCTTGAATTCCGTCCCAGTGTCTGCCGCACACAGGATTAGTAATACTTTGCACTTACATTAGCACTTTGCCACTAAATAAAGTTTGGAAGTGACATTACAAATGGGGAAGGAGCGGCTTGGAGGAATGAAGTGACAAATCCAAATTGGCACAGCTAGCTGGTGTCAGAATCAGGATTACAGTAATTCTTGACAAGCCGTTTAACCTTCACGAGGTTCCGTTTTTACACCTTTAAAACGGAGTCGATGATTCCCGCAAAGAAAGCAAAATGTGAAAATGGTACCCGCTGGTATAATTAAGTAAATACCTTGATCAAAAATTACTACTCCTCTGCTACAAGTTGGAGATTAGGCAGAGTATCCATACGAACTGGTGCTGCTCCAGGGAAGCACATCTCTTAGGGCTTCTTGGGAAGCAGAGGTGGTGAACCAGCTCCTCCAGTGAGACTGCTTAGAACTCCCGGGGAAAAGAGCCAGTTTTCAGTCCCCTGCCTTGGCAACCCTTTAATTAGATGACTTTCCCAGGGGTAAGCAGGTTATAAAGGATTAGGCAATGGGCTGGACATGAACTGAGCTTTGGTACACCTTCAGCATTGATTTCAAATCTTCAGGAGGTTTATCCTGGTTGGTAGAACACAGGAATTACGGGGCTCTTTGGTGTTTGAGTTCTCAGCTTGCCAGCAAATCAGCCTGGAGTTTTGGCTACCAGGTAAATATCTGGCCAAGTCTAGATGCTCTTTTTTAGTAATCAGTTCCTAGAATAGAAATACCAGTGAAAGCTTGTGATTTGCATGATCTTTTATCCTTGCTTTTTTAAAATAACAAGTTTACTTTCATAGACTTGAATCCCGTCTTTCCACCTCACAACTGAACATCTTTGGAGTGCAAAGTACAAGAAAGGTTATGCTCAAAATAATTTTTTTTTTTTTTTGGTACCAAAAAAATGTTGTACAAAATGCTTCCTTTTATTTAGGCTGATGCTGTCTTTGCAAGGTTTAATCTGTTTTTTCCTTTAAAACCAAACAGGCTGTCATGTTGTTTGGGAAGCTAATAGTGAACAAGAGACAGGTAGCTGAAAATAAATGTATGCTGTTTGTGGTTTTGTAAACATAAAGATGACCTGCAGTCCAAAAAAACCCATTTAGATATTCACTTCAAGACAGGCAAACCAGTATTTATCCTTGTTCATCAAAACACTTTACCAAAGGCAAACATCCTCCTGGTACCTGATGAATTCAGAGGAAATATGTACATCCAGAGTGCCTAAGCACCCTCAGTTTGTAATCAATGAGATGTTTTTATGATGGGATCAATATTAGTTAGCAATTGGAAGTCAAAGCCAGAACCTCTTCTCTTTGGAGGAAGCTGTTCATCAAATTTTCCTGGGGTTTTTTTTTTCAGCTTCCTTGACACAGGTTACAGTTTGATACAGAATGATAAAAAAGAGAATTATTAGTATTATTCAGAGAAGTTGTATCTCAATGCACATATCCTAAAACACAGTAAATCTTACTCTTGATTACAAGTTCCAAGTGTTTTTGCAAGTGGAGGGTTCTGTACTGTTACAAAATGCATCAACGTGCAGAAGGATGTTTGTTATCTTTTTCAGGATGGATTGATGCCTTAACAGGGTAAAAAAAGAAGATTGTGTTTGTCATGTTTAGGAGAGCTATGCTTTTGTTTTATTAACTTGGCTTATTTTGGGGGAATGTTTCTTTTCTCCTCTGTGTTTTCCCGAGGACTCTAAAATCCGTGTGTTGCTGTCCCTGCCCTGGCTGTGTCAGTGCTGCTCGCGGCTCGGGGGTGAAATGCTCGTGTTCTGTGCCTGGGAAAGGCTCTAACTCTGCTGTGTCCCTCCTAGACTGGAGGCAGGATCAGCACAGACGTGTTACAACAAACATCCCGAGCTCAAAGCAGACACCTGCCCTCCCCTGTTTCTGTGGGATGAGGTGGTGCTGTACAGACGAGCCCTTCGCCTCTGATCAGAGGCTTTGTTTAGCTGGAAGGAGATTTAGAAGAAATTAGATATGCTAATTAAAGGAACAGGGTGATGGCACTGCATTGTCACTTCATGTAACGTTGGCTTTGTGCAGATGATCAGCTCAGAGTAGAGTTAAAACGCTTCCAGGATGGCGTTTTGTGTGGAAAGCTGTTAAAGTACTGTAGAGATTTAGCAGAATGGCTGGGAGATTCCACGGTACCCAAAACGCTGATGGTTTGCTTCATGCTTAATTAGAGTACCCAGCACCAGCCTGAAAAATGTTTTGTTGCTGTTGATGTGACCGGATAGACTTCATCCCAGTCAGTGTTGCCACGGTGGAATAATCAGTGTTGGACTCTCAAAACCAAGGATCAGGGGTGGCAAATGTGCACTCCCCAAGTTCTGGTTGCAAAGAGGGCTCAGAGCTGGCCACGAGCTTTGCTGTCCTCCCCAAGTGCCCCCAGTGAACTCTGAGTGCCTGTTCCAGCACAGGATGGGCCTGAAGGAAAATGTGTCCTGTTCCCCTTCTGCCATCCCAGCTTTTATCAGTTGATTCACATCACCTGGAATTTGCTCACAATTCTGATTTCTGGGCAGAGCTCCGTTATCAGCCTGAATTTTGGGAAGTAGAAGATGTGTTTGGAGTTGCCCACTGCAGTTTCCTGGAGGTTTCCCAAACCCAATTGCTCCGTTTGTATCTGTACACAGTATTTCAGCTCATGTGCAGCTCTAGTTACTTTAATTCGGGCACATGAACATCCCATAACTCTGTATTTTCTGTCCTTGTAACTGTGCTCAGGTGCAACACCCAGTAGTTCAGGGAGACCAAGGAAAGTATTTTGGCAGTTTTTTGCAGAATCTTGTGTAGTTTTGAGTTTTAGTTTAGTTTTTTTTTTAGGTTTTCTTTTGACAACACCTGAGCCTTGTGCTGCTTTAGCTTTGCTTGCAAACAAAGTCCTACTTCCTGCTTTTTCAAAATGCCTTTAAAAAAAATCTCTGTGAGCCTCAAACTCCCCCGTTCCAGCTGCCAGAGGCAGTGGTTACGGGGCACTGCACTCAGCACCCGGAGCAGAGCTGAACCCCGCCACCACATCTGGTCCTGCTTTCCCCCCCTACACTTTATGAACTGAATATCTTTCGGGTAACTCTGTTTCTAATACCGTGGGTTAAGATTGATTTACACAGGCCACTGTAACTGTAGAATATCTTGAAATCTGAAACTACCCGAGGAGTGCTGGCACAGCAGAGTTTGTTTATCAGCACTGCATTTGTGTGGGGGGAAGAGAAGTAAAAATCCTGGGCTGCATTTTAACATGGATTGCTGGAGCATAAGCAATAATTTAAAAACTTACTTTAAAAATAATTACACCTCCTTTTACAGCCATAGTGAGAAACTCTAGAAAACAGTTTGCGGGTCTGGTAACAATCCACCAACGTATCCTGGTGAAAATTAGTCCAGTGCTGTGGAGGGAAACACTTGAATGCTTTAGTTCTGTCTGATCGTGTATCTTGTACCGTCTTTTTCAAATCTGATCCAAATATATTGCAGGGAATGTTTCTCCTGAGCGTGGTAGGGAGTTGTTCGTGTAGCTGGGATGCACAGCAGCTGCTCCAAATCCTTCCTCTGCCAGAGCTGCATTGGGATCAGGGTGATTTTGGGTCCCACAAGTACAGATCACTTCAATCCTGTGGATACAGCCAGTCCCCTTTGGGACCTCGTTTTGGGAATTAGTACAGTTCCTCTTCCAAGAAAAGCAGCCTTTTATGGAGCTGGTGCTGGGGTTCCCCTGGGTGTTCTGAGGGACGGCCCCGCTGCTCCCAGTGCCCCGGCAGGGGGAGATGTGGTGTGGTCACTCCACCTGCACAGCCTCTCTGGGGAGGTTCCCAGGCTCACACATCTGGGAGATGCTGTAATAGTTTTTTTGCCAGCCTCGTGGAACACAGGGCAGCATATTTGGTTGAAAACAGAAGTTTCAGCTTGAGAAAAAAGCTATTTTAAAAGGCCAGACAACCCATGTGCTGGAAAAGCCGCCAAACAGGGGGTTTGGAAATTGCCATTACCCTGTACTTGTGAAATGATGATGTTCCTGCCAATTCCAAATCTTCCTCCTGGTGTACATTTTGAACATCATGGTATCCTCTTGTTTCCCATTTTTTACTGTTCAGACCCTCCACAGAATATTATTGTCGCTGCAGACCTTTTATCCAAGGACTGTTGATCACAGCACAAGAACTGTCATCCTATTTGCATTCTGTGGATGCATCATTATTCACAACATTTGATGTCCATAAAACACATTAAAACTATTTCCTTGAGCAAAAATAATCAGCTCTCTGCTGTACATATCATTTGTATACTCAAATTGTAAAATGTAAATTGATATATAAGAAAATGGCCCATTAACTTTTTCATTAATGACAATAATACATTTTGTGCATCAGCAGTAGGAGGACCTTACATCCATTCTGAGGAACCTGAAGGATAAATGGAGACTTCTTTGTATTTCATAAAAATGAAGGCTGTCAACAAGCACATTTCAGAGGCTGGAGGGGGTGGGGTGGGCAGGGAGAGATTCTTTTCAGTGGACTTACTTGTTTTTTAAACTATCCACATACTTGGAATCATCCTTAAAATACTCGGATGAACCTGATCCTTCTGCCTCTGAGGCAGAATATGCATTGAAAGCCAACTGGCATTTTGCCTGAACAAGGGTGAGGAGTTACCTGTGCTATATCTTAAATATTCTTTGTTAAAAGCAGTCTATGTGCACTGAATATATAAACTGGGCACAGCTCCCATCCAGCGGGTAATTAGTTGCCTTGAAACGTTCGTTACATGTGTTGGGGTTTTTTTTAAATCCCACCCCAATTTTCTTTTTCACAATTTCATTTTTGAGGCAGGTGAATTCTGTAGGTGCCGTAAACGGGGGCTGTGTTTCCCGTCGCGGGATAACTTTTGAAAGAGTAGATCTATTCATGGAAAAAAGAAATAAAATAAAGTGTAAATGACAAGTATCACTGGTTTCTGTGAAATATAATAGACAGCTGGATTAGTGTTTCTTTAGGATTTATTCTGACTTACCTGAAACTTGCTGTGTTTTTTATGTATGTAATTTAATCATCTTGTGTCTTCTAAGATAGTAGCGAGTGATATTACTGTAATTCATGTGAATTAAGACATCCTAATATGTATACAACTGGCTGTCAGATCACTGTATATTTGCCATTTGATTAAAGTATAGATTAATAATTTTTCTATAACTGATACATCATGCACTAACAGATAAAGAGCATCTGATATTAAGTAAGTGAGAAATAAAATCTGCTTTCAGTAAATTGCTTAGAAAAATTACACAGTACATTTAAATTACCATTTGCTTAGCAACATGCCCTTGTAGACATTCCAGTGGGGCTATAAAATGATCGATTTACTTTAATTTTCTACTGAATCCTGAAAAAATGGCTATCAGTAACCTATCCCTTCATCATGGCATGCTGATTCACTCTGTGTATTAAATTTACTGGCAAGGAGCAAGACGTTAACAAAAAGTAACAGATAATGTGAACATTTCATGCATAATCTGTAATATGAGATATGTATTAATAGGGAAATTATGATGCATTCAATTATTCTGAAATGCCTTCCAGAGATGTTTTGATTTGGCTGCGCTCTGATAGTAGCAGCACAGCAGGGAGCATCTCAAGTGATGAATAACCTAATCTCCTAATCTCAAAATGGGCACTGTTCACAGGCAGCCCAGGAGAGGCTGGTGGGAGACACACAACAAAAACAGCCCCCCAAAATCCCCCTGCTTTTCATCGAACTCGTCTTCCCAATTAATAATTTTTTTCTTGTTTTGGCACGGTGGTTCTACAAGTTGAGGTGCTGACCTGGAAAAGAAACCTTTGCTCCCCTCTGAAATAAACTTGGGAGACAAAAGGCTGTAAAAATAATTGTGTGTGCAGTTATTCTGTTAGCACTAAAGGTTGCTTTGTGACATTATACAAAGGAGCTCTTTCTGACTTCGCCCAGTTTAATATATACCTGAAATGATCTTTACTATGTATAC
>VXAY01005285.1:702121-735899 GCA_013399855.1 Oxyruncus cristatus | reverse complement strand
AAAAAAAAGAATCCCAGCAGAACAAGAAACTCCTTATTTTTGTCTCGGGAGCCCGATGGAGCAGAGCTTGCTTGGGTGTAATTAAGCAGCCGTGTTTACTACTTCTCCTGGTGAACAATAGTCTGGTTTCCTGAGGAGGTCAAGCAGGATTTATTTGGCTGTGCACATACTGGCAGGAGGGAAGGTGCCTGTCACTCCTCACCCGGGCTTGGCCACTTTTCCCCCACCGTGTTTTACTCCCATTTACTTACCTTTTGGCTTGGCGTCCCTGCAACTAAACCAAAACAAAAAGCCCCAGGAATGCAACCCACGGCAGCCCAGCAGACAGGCTATGCAAATCTGCCGAATTTTTTTACACTTAATTACTTGATTGCAGTGGGCTCACTTTTTGATTAATGCAATTTGGCAAAAGGTAATATTACACCAGTGTATTGCAATTTTTAGTAATTATTCAATGTTAATATGACAGTGTTCTTGAAGAAAAATGAGAAGGAAACTGTATCTCTATTTTGTCTTCAGTTCACAGCCCTGCTCAGGAGGAGAGCCGTACAAATACTTGTCTAAATAAACAGGGTTTATCTTCGGGAGAAATCTCACTAAAAATTCCTGATTGGTCTCCTCCTGACTTCCTGCCCTTAATGCCATACTTTTAAAATTATTGGCATTACAAGGGTGCAGAAATGATTTCACGTTCTTTTTTTTTTTTTTTTTCTCCTGCTGCAGTTTATTTGATTTACAAAGTGATTTGTCCTAACAAGTACCTTTGCAGTTTAATCAGAATGCCACATTGCGTGTGCTGTTTTCCAAGACCTGCTCCCTTCCTCGCCTGATGTCTTTGGCAGCCCCGCTCCGGAGCTGTCGAATAGAAAGCAGGGAAGTGTAAGGCTACTTAGATTTCCTTGGCTTAAGCAGTTTGATTTTGCTCTGTTCCGTGTGAGCTCCGTGTTAACCTGCAGCAGGACGTGGTGCTTTTAAGTCCAGCCTTGCAGCCGCTAATCAGGGCTTAGCAAACAAGGCAGGAGTGGGGCCCATTTTATGAAACTTTCAGATGAGGGATGTTGGGTTTATTTCAGTCTTTAGTACACGGGAATGTACAATTGCTCTGAAGATAAATAAAAGATTCAGCTGGATGCCACTGGAGAGCAGAGCAGCATGTCTTTGGCATTGCTGGAGTCTTATCTGATTTGGATTTGTATACCTCATGGGGAATGGCAAAATATTGGAACAGACGGCTTGATATTTCCGAAGAATATAGTGGGCTTTATTAGCACCAGTTCCACTCCCTGACTGACGGCTTTTTCAAATTTTTTATCTTATTAATCTGTGCTACTGTATGTAAATGTTATTCCTCTCTGCATAAGGGAGGCAACCAGCGATTTGTAATAAATGCTTATGAGTGCCTGAGGCTGCACTTAAACTTTAAAACATCTATTATTAAGTTGCAAAAAAACACTGTAATGGCCAATAGTGACCTCATAGGAATTTTAAACTGTGGTCTGCTCTTCTGCATTAAAAACAAAAAAATTGCCTGAAGTTAGAATTATGAGCAATGCTATTTTAACAGCTGCATTTTGATTATTAAAGTGTGTTTTACAACTGAATTACAATGCTTTTATGGACTCTAGGTATAAGATTTAAAAAGGTCGTTAAACATAGTCGGTTTTGTCACAGTAGGTGTCATTGTATACAATGGACACTATACAATCTATTTTATGTCATAGTACTTAGGATTTGAAATAACACAGAGAAGCATTTCAGTTTGCTTAAGCATGTGGGTTACTGTAGAGCTTCTCAGGTATTTTGACAGTTTGCAGTCCAAAATGCCTACTTTCATCCTTATTTTATTAATTTGACAAGAAGCCCTACAGATTTGCTGTGTATGAATGTTCCATTTGTCTCAGAAATAATTAAAAATGCCAGCCTAGAGCAACAAGACAACAGAAACCCTTCTGGCAAATCAATGCTGGGAAATGCAGGGCTCGTACGGGAGCCAAGTGCTCAGTCCTGAACCATTTTTACGTTTTCTCAGTCTGGTAGAATAGAATGGGGGCTCACTGGCAGCGTGTATTGACCTGCAGCGTGGGCTGGGCAAAGCCGGGCCCTATAAATTGATTTATCGAGTGTGTCGTGTGCTGGGTGCTCTGTGGAATGTTTACATCTCTTGCAGCGCGGATGCACACTGAGGCACTGCCTTTTCTCCAGCAGCCGGGAGGAAACCCCCGCTACAGACACAAACTTAAACTGTGCCGCCCTTCCCCTCCTCTGTTAGACTTGGAGATACTTAAATCTTTAATTTGCCTTTCATTAATTTGTCTCGGTGTGATCCCTGCGAAGAACGGGCGTGCAAACACCTCCCGACTCCGGGTTCCGGTTAATGAGTGCAAAGGGAGACAAGGATAAGTACAGAAACCTCCAAATATTTGACAAAATGTCACAAAGGATTGTATTTGCATGTAGTACCATGGCTAGGACAGAATGATTAGTGTGTAGTGCCGTGCTGGCAGTACCTACTCCAGCTTATCCTGATAACATGTCGGCTGCACAGCTTTGAATATTGTATATGTTCTTTGAACATATCTGTGACTAGTGGAGCTGTCATCCCCCTGAAAAATGTGCCTGCACGAATGACAATGCTGCTTTAATTTTATTTCTTTTTTTAAAGAGGACGACTTCTAAATAATTATTATCATGCTAATAACATTTGTATTCTTTTGTGTATAATTAAGATCTGCCTGTCTAAGCATGAAATAGGGTTGAAATCTTGAATAAGTATGCTATCCTTAACCTATTTAGTAAATCAATTTTAATTTGGTATTCTTTAGGTTAAATCATGACAATAGAGTTGCTGTATACAGAAAAATCCACAATTTAGGGCTGTAAACCTTCTCGGAACTGTTTAATAATAAGCAAAGCTTTTGTGAAATGGAAAAATCTACCCCTCTAAATGTAAGTGCTGAATTAAAAAAAAAATGATTCAGCGATTACTAAAGTCATGTGTTTGGGGTTTTTTTAATTACCATTAACTCTGTATTACTTAACATGAAATTGTACATGTGATTTTATCTCTAAGCCCCTGTAGGTTTGTAAGGCTTTTTTGAAAGACTTTTCATACCCATTTTTTCCTCTTACCCATTTTTTCAAAACGTAAGGAACACAATTATCAGTCCAATTGAATTCCTACTCTACGGTTATATTATCATATTTGTATTTCTTATTTAAATACAGAGCAAACCAGTTGGGAGATGTTTGGAGGGGAAAATGTCTGTTTAAACATGGACATGTGTTACTGGGAGACGATCAGTTGCCTCAAAACTTCATCCACACCTCTCCAAATTAGGGCTTGGAACTGTGTAGTGCGATGGATGCAGGTGATGGAAGCGTGATGATCCCTCTCTGTAGCAATTCCGACAGTGGTGAGCTGCTCCTGTGCAAATCCAGCAATATCTGTTAGGAAAAATAAAAGCAAATCATCCAGAGCAGTGCCTGGGTGCAGAGCAGGGCTGTCGGCACCGGACTCGGGGCTTCCCCTCCTTACCTTTGCTCCTCAGTCCTGCCAGGAAGAGGAGTTGGGAATACCTAATGAGGGGCCACATCCCAGTGGGAAAGGCCAGAGTGGGAGAGGCAGGACAGAAAAATATCATTAGCTAGATATGGAAGTGTTTGATGTTTTTGTGAGTCTGAGTTTGCATCCCAGGGCTGTGCAGATTCCCGAAATCCTGCTTCCCAACCTTAGTATGGAATCTGTGTTGGTTGTGCTGCGTGGGAGATCTGCTCTGGCTGTAGAAGAGGTGACAGATTTCCCCCAGGTCTACATGTGGTATTTCCAGACCTGATGAGTTCAGAGCAATGCTCCTGGTCCTCCAGCAGGGTTTGGAATGCCGTGACAGCACACAGTCCGTGTGTTCCCTGCCCAGCCTCGCAGATTCCCAGTTCCATGTACAGAGCTGAGGTACCCGAGCGCTGGATTAGGCTCCAGAGCTTTTTCCAGGTACCAGTGTTTTATTTGATATTATTTTTTTTCTCCATCAGTTGGCTTTTCTTCCTGGGGCATCTCTGTGTAACAGCTGCATGAAAACAATCAGCTCCCCTTAAAGGGTCGTTGCCCGATCCTTATCCCTCTTAAATTTGGGATGGCTGCAGTGATTTACAGTAGTTGAGTATTGGACTCACGATGCCTTGAGAAAATATGGGAGGAGCCCAGACTGTAAGTGTGGTTTTATTATGGGGAATGTTCACTGGGGACAGGCTGTCATTGCTGCCATCTCATTGCTGCCACCGCGGTGCTAAAAGATACTTTACAGTATTTGGGAGTCTTGGATAGATGGCCAGCTAAGCAGAAACAGTGGAAGTGAGGAATGTAATTTGAACACCTCACTTCTTTATGTTCCTTTATGAACCTTAGCCACAGCTATTATCTCATAATGGTACATTCTCTTTTAAAAGGCCCCTAACAAATGTACAAAATGGGTATTTTCTAACCTGCGTAGTTTCCCTACCGTTCGCCCTGGTGTTTTTGTCAAAGGACATCTTACAAAAAGGATGTGTTAATGTGGGCACAATGTGTTAATGTGGGAATGGCTTTATGGTTATGTCCAATGGTCTGTGTGCTTTATTTGATCCCAGGCAGTGGTGCTACAAGCTGAAGGAGTTGCGGGTGCAGCAGCACACGCTTGTCACTCACTGCAAAACAGATAGAGAACGTGCTTCAAAACATGGGTTCGGTTTCTACACACAATAAAATATAAATTTGGGGCAGAATTTTCTTGAAGGGGAATCTGTGAATACTTCATGCGCCAGTGAGGACATGGAACACAACTCGTGTTTCCGCTGGGAAGGAATTGTTAGAGGACATGGCTGTGAATTGGGGGGAGAGGGAGAAAGACCCCTTTTAAGGAAAGCAGCATCTGGGAGGAAACGTTACAATGTATAATTCAACAGACCTTTCCTCCGTGAGACTCTCAAAGGTTGGGTCACTTCAGCAAGGATCAATTCAGCCCATGGTTCTGGGGGGCCCCGAGAGATTTTATATTTTCTTCTGTCTGTGTTTTATGAAGTGAATGATTGTTCCTAAAGTTCGGCAGCCCTGTTAGTCAAACAGTCTGAGCCATTCTTGGTTGTGACCAGAGAGAAAACCACAAGGAGTTTATCCCAGTAAGAGAAAAATTTGTGGGTCCCCGTGCAATTTGCTTTATTTGTCTGTTCATGTAATACCAGCAAACTTTCAGGATAGTGCCCAGCCTTCAACACTAGTTTTTGTGGTGCCACTCCCTGCCTTTGCCCTCTGTAACAAACATTGCTGTTTATTTTGATCTATTCAATATTTAAAAGCAGGCTCTTCTATTTCCTGAATATCTTTCTACCATACAACAAGTGACTGCATCAGCAAGCACTAGGAAATTCAAAGTAGTCCTAGCAATAATAACCCAGACTCCTTGGCCTTCAGCTGCCCACTTCTTGAATTGCCTGATTAGAATAGATAGTCTTGGCCAGACCCTCCGAAGGTTAATAAAGTGGGTCTTTGAATCAGAAAGGATAAAATTCCAAAATTGAGGATTGTCTGTGTAAAATGCAAAGCTCAAGCAATTCTTGTTGTTTATATGGAAGGGATTCCAAGTGTAGCAGTTTTGCTGGTCTGTGTTGATATGACAATAAGAAGAAAAGAGATTTCCAAAGCAGCCTGGTCTTAAGCCACTTAGGATCTAATCATGTCCCCTGATTTGCAGGGAGGAATAGCTGGTTGGATCATCTCAGAAGCGTTAGTGAGGAATTCTGATGTGTTAAAAATGATAATGAAAAAGTTTTAAATTTTGAGCCTTTTCTCTTTTTATAGAAAAATAGTTTAAATCATTCCCTGTGTTTGCCTTTAAGGAAAAAAAAGAGCAATCTGGATTCATTTAACTTACTTCAAACAAAAATATGAACACTGTTTAGATATATTACCTTTGGTTTTGGGTGACCTGAAGTTATCCTCAGGTGCAGCTGTTTGGCCCCAGGAGCAGGGCAGACACCAGAGAGCAGCTGCTGGTGCTGTGATGGAACCAACATCCCAAACAGAGTTCATTGTCAGCCACCTCAAACGGCCCCGGTGTCACTGAAGCCAGTGGAGCTCCACTGATTTATACCCAAGGCAGAGATCCTGCCTGCTTGTCCAGATTGCAGTTATTTATTACTTACTTATTTCTGGTGACTTGCACCCACTTGCACCACCACTGTCCCCTAAAGCTGATCTGCCATGCAGGGAAACCTGATGCCAGTCTCCCAATTTGAGGTTTGGCGAATGTAGCACTGGGAGTCTGATTTTTAAACCATTGAGAAATACTTAATGGAAAGCAACTTTAAACCCAGACAGAGGCACGATGTCATGCAGCTTGGGAAGAATCCATACAATCTAAAAGAGAATTGTTCTGTACTAGAGAGGTAGATTCAGGTTGGTGCTTGATGAGTTTTCTCATTGCTCTGTCCTGAGGAGTTATTTGTTTTTTGTAAATCTTAGCTTCCATCGGGGGACAGAAATTTCCTATTCAATCCCACTGTTACGTATCTCTGTGCATGATAAAGGTGTTTTAACTAAAAAAGCTGATACTGACCTCCCAGCTTAGTCAGGGGGGATTTGTGGCCTTGCTTTTCCTTGTGATCTGTAGGCACATCCAAATTCCCTTTTTACCAAACTGGTTGGCATTGGTTACCTTGTTGGGAAACCCTTCCTTGAAGTTTTCCTCCCAAGTTCTGGATATAATTTGAACGTGTATTTACAATTTTTTTCCTGTAAAACAAAAACACAGGATAGGGGAAGAGCATCTTTTAGTTGCTGAAGAGAAGAATGATTCAATGAGGTTTGTCTTTGTGGAGAGCTTCCAACAGTGCCTCAGTGTGATCTCTGGTGAGGGTGGAGTCTGCTTCATTTTAAACATCAAATTCAGATACCTAAATTAGGGATGTGAGTCTATTCATCAGTAAATGTTCAGTGAACAGAGAGAGATGCTCCTCCAGAGGACAGCTCAGAGTTACCTGCATTAAACACCCACTGGAAGTCAGGTGTCTAAAATTAGAAATCACTGTCCCAGTGATGGACAAGAATCCGAACTGTGTTCTGGGGTGGGCAGCCAAAGGGAAAGAGAAAATGGAAGGGCTGATTTTATCCTGGATTATGATTCAGAATTTTTTAGCTCCGTATTTAACTGAAGGGAGCAGGTCTTGGGTATGGGGGTCACTGTATTAACTTTCACACCCGTGCACTCAGAGCTTTCATTTATAGGAATCTTGGCTACTGGAACCTTCAGACTCTTGGCTGCCTCTGTGCTCAGTGGGAATGGCATCTGCCCTGTGCTGAGTCCTGAACTACCCCCAGGAACGGTTCGGGAGAGCAGCAGTTGACCGTGGTCCAAGCTGGGCTGGAGGGTGTGCTGGTAACTTAAGTGTAGGCAGCCTTGTCTCTGTGCCCAGGAATCCTCCCAGGCACTCCTGAATTTATTACCACAGCTGGAGTCAGAGCATCCCAGGATTCCTGGGTACATAATAGAGCGGTCAGCGCCGCTTCCCAGCACAGCCCTCGGCACAGACAGGCTTTTAGACAACAGGAGGGCACTGCTGCCGTCTTCATAATCCTCCTGTGACCACTTCCCCCCTTTGCTATTATAGTGCTGATCTACTCAGCAATTGGGTGAGTTCCCCAGCATGTGCCTTCTCCAGCCTGACTGTGGAATGAGCACAATGAAGCAGCTGATCCGCAGGTCCCGCTCAGCCTGTCACTTCCTAGAAACCACTGGCAGGGAAACAGGCACTGGAGACATTTCCTTGTTGCTGGTGAGCCTGGTCTCATCTGGTGCTGCTCTCCAGCTGGATCTTCAACGTGTCAAACTAGTCAAATACAGTTCTTTAAATGAGAGAAAAATGTTTCATGCCCAGAAATGAATGCAAACAGTAAATCCATTTCCCTGTGCTCCTCTCTCCCCAATTCCTAACTGCTGAATGTATTCATGAAGCTCTGAGCACATCTTTGTCTACGGAGTGACTGTGTGCTGTGCTGTGGTAAAATATTTTAACCTGCACGTAGAGGTGCAAACTACAGTACCTGAAATGGCTTTGGAATAAAGGGAAGGTTGGGAAATAGCTGCCAAGTGACAACTCTCTCAGAAAAATCACTTCGTTTTACAAAGTGCTGTGGAGGGATCAGGCTGAAGTGTGGGTCCTCTTCCCTCCATCCAAGGGAATGTATTGGCTTGTGCTTCCGGGGAAGTAAAGAATTCCTTTCTTCGCTCCTTTTGGGATTGGATTTGGACAGGGAATTAGTAAGAATGGGTGCTGCAAATGGGCCATTAAAATTTAAACTTTCCCTGTTACCTTGATACTGCTCCACTGCTGGTGCTCATCCCCTGTACTTCTCCCAACAAGCCAAAGGGGATGCTGGCAAAGCTTCCACTTTATTTGGTGTGACGGATCTATCAGTGTGGGTGTCTGACCAAGTGCAGCTTGGCTCGCAGGTAGAATGAGTCCCCGAGTGGTGAGGTGAGAGCCACGAGCCAACCTCCAGATTAGCCACCAAAAGGAAAGACCCATGCTACATGGGGGAAAAAAAAAAAGTAGGAAATAAAACGGGAGGCTTAATTGAAATCCCATTTGTAAGAGATGATTAAAACCACAAAGGAGAAACAAAAGGAAAAAGTGGGTAATGTTTGACATACTCTTACTTGACATCTTCTTCACCAGCAGCTCAGCCCTTGCAGACCTTTTGCAGGAAGTGAACCCTGTTCTGCCTCACCCTACAAATGGCACTGCTCAGTCTTTACTTATTTTTGGGAGAAGTGTGTCCATTTTTAAGCAGCCTGTGATTGTAGCAGCACAACGTGGCTGTGCTTGCAATTGCCATGCTGGACAAAGAGAGGACCTGGAGGTTTTCACACCAGCTGTTACCACCGCAGCAAGACTGGCAAATCCAGTTCCCCATTCAGATTAGTTTGGGCTAGTGACTAATTCACTTAAGTGTCCTCCTTCCACAATTAAAGCTCATTTAACCAGGATAAAAGCATTTGGGAGAAAATACAGAACTTTAAGCAGTAAATACAGAGACCCCAGATTTTGTGTGTCTGGGGGATAGCCGTGTTCCATGTGGGAACCTTGTTAAGTCCTAATTTCTGTATATTTCTGTGGTGAGCCTGTGTTGCAGCTTATCTCTCAAGGCAGCTGATCTTCCCTTTTCTCCTCTGACAGCTTTTAACTATATGATATTCTTTAGATCTGTAATATCTCACCCTGTGTCTTCACTGGAGACTGAATATAGGATCCTTGAAGTCAAGAGCTTCTCTGCTGTGTTTCAAGTGTGTCCTGGGACATTGTGTATGACTTTCCAGCACATGCCACTATCCTCATAATAATGGGAGGATAATGGGAGTTATACTGTGTGTCTGAATAACTAGGTTAGATATCTGTTTTCTTTGATTGTTGCCTGGCATCTCTCTGTCTGTCACATCTACATTTTCCCTTTGTTGTTGGAGGCGATTTCTCCTTCGATAGGCTTGACTTGTACATTAACATTTCTTAGTAGAGAACTGCAGTTTTCAGCACACTTTTTCTCTCATTGTCTGCACCTGTTTGTTTCCAGTGTAAAATTTCAGACAACCTCCTACTCTTTCTGTCATCCTCCTTTCAAATCAGAATTCCATGAATGATCTGAAGGGCACGGGGAAAAAAAAGCCTTTTGTCACTTAATAATTTCTTTTTAAGTCACTTTCCTTCTTTTTAGCTTTGATATTTGTGTAAAGATATTTTGAGGTCTTATATCCTATTTTTGTTCTTTGAATCTGATATTATCTTTTGCCTTTGATAATCACTGTCATTCTGATTTTCTTTAATTGTCTCCAGACAAAGTATCTGGAGAAAAGCAAGTGTTGTGGTAGGGAACCTCGTGTTTGCAGCGGAACATTATGGCAAGGAAGTGAGGGGAGTGAGAAGCTGTAAGGAGGAATATTAATAATGTCTTCATTGTTTTATACTTAAACTATTTACTGGCTTTTCAGAATTTCAAAATGTGTTTGAGAGGAGCACTCTTGCTAAGAGGACTGGAAACCTAAATAAGTGAGACAAGCAGAAGGCAGGCATCATCCAAGCAAAATAGAAAGACTGTATGTCATGCTGACTGCTTTTAAAAGAATCCCCGAACTGTTTCCCTTCCCTATGGCCAAGAGAGCATATTGCAAACAATATGCTGTGGGATTACTTCCCATATTTGCTTATGTGCAATCATATGAAGAGGAGAGAAGGGAGAAGTTAAGTTATTTTTCTGCTGCCTTGCTGTCTGCTCCGTCCGTCCTGCTGCCCCGCTCGTGAGTGCGAAGGAGGAGCTGCAGCGTGTGCAGGCCAGTGCTCCATCCCAGTCCTCCAACCTGGTGCTTCATCCCAGTGCTCCATCCCAGTGCTCCATCCCAGCCTAGCAGTTAGAGATGTGGAAAAACAGCCTCCCAAAGCCAGGTCCGACGTTTAAACTGCGGGAGAAGTGCGAGTGGTGCAGCGCAGTCCGTGGGATGGCGGTTGTGCCCAGCAGGAGCATGGCTGGGGGGGGAATTCAGCTTTCCTAACCCGAGACGTGCAGTGCACCGAGTCAGGGAACTGCAGGGAAAATCTCTGTGCTGTCTTAAGAAGAAAGTACAATTCCAGGCTGCAGTTTTGCTGGCCGGTGTATTTAAATGCACTAAAAGGCATTGATATCTCTGAGGAGTCTCCAAGGTGTATTTGATGTATTACTTTGCATGTGCTATGAAATAATAAATAACCCAACAGATACTATGCTGCATGACAAATTTGAAAGTATTTTCACTTAATCTCTGCCTTGATGAGACACTAATCTGTCTTTTAAAACATTTTCAAAGGTGTCCTCACAGACCTACCAGAATTAATGGTGTATTCAGTTGCACTCTGGATTGTTGAAAACACAATAGTGCATTATCACCTCGTGCTATAGATACTATCGCCTCGTGCTGTAGACACTTAGCAGGTAAATACAGTGGGCAGCAAGCAGTGGGATAAATATATCTCTTGGCACAGAGAAATCGTCCCTCAGAAGTCAGTGGAACGAGACAAGTGTACTTGACTCCATAGAGCAATAGCACATCTCTTGGAAAAGCAAAGTATTGCTTTCCTCTGCTGTGACCAGCTGTAAATAACACTCAATAAGGTAATGTCTATACGGTGTTTGGAAAATGTAAAATTACTGCTTGTTCATGTGACGCTCCTCAAGGTGGTATTTATTGCCTCAGTCACCCTTAAGAAGCAGGGAAGAACTAAACCCTGCTATGATCAGGTTTTGAAGGTGCAAAATACAAAGGTGTGGTGGGAAAGGCTGCTTAAATTTTGTATCTGATTCTTCTGTATAGTCCTACCCCCTTGTGAACCCTCTGCACAGGAGAAACAAGTGCTGAGTGCCTCCGAAAATTAGGATTTGAATGCTGTTCTCAAAACTTGTTTTGGTAGAGTTTCAGTGAAAATTGTTCGCAATAACAGGTCATTTCAGAGGGGTCACGGGCTTCCCTGCCCCTGGATTAATCCTGCATCAAACCCCATTTGATCAAATCCCCATTTGATTCTCAGCATTCAGACCTTTGGTTTTGGTTGATCATATAAATTGTGAGGTATCAAACACCAGTGAAATATTCATGTGATTCTGCTTTTGTCAAATTCCCGTTGTTCTCCTAGTATGGATCTTTTCCAAATGTTCTCTTCTGGTCAGGCTCTTCAAGCGACTTTCCAAGTTCCAAGTCTTACGAGCATCTTCGGGGGGAGTTTCAGCTGACAGTCTGCTTACATAAGCAAAAGCCAAAATTTTGCGAATCATCTTTGAATGTATCAAATTTAGGCTTCACTTTTTCAATGGAAGGGAAAAAAGAAAGTTTCTATAAATGCTCCTGGTGACGCTGCCCGAAGTGTACCTTATGTACTGCACAGCAGCTCTCCACGGAAGCTGCGATTTGAATTTGAAAAGGGTTTGGAAATCACGTTGACAATTTGCATTCCCCAGAAGTACTTCAGCTGTACTTCTGCATTTTCTTGGCCTTGGAGGGGTTCTGGAAGTAAATTTCCTTCTTTCACCTCAACTCTTTACACTGAATACTCGGACATATTTAGGTATTTAGTCCTTCCAATCCAGCACAATTTATGAACCACACAGAGCTTTCTTTCATCAGTTCCCAGTAGGAGTGATGACCCGGGGCGCAGGTTATCAGCAACTCCAACAGCACTGGGGGAAAAGGGGCACAAGGCATTATTCCCGTGCACCAAGTAGCTCTGCGGGTTCTATTACAAGGATTTAGTGTATTGGGGAGTTTTGGGTTCATGTGTAGTTCTGCTGCATAATCGTGTGGGGGTGGTTCAGAAGGGTGAATCCCTTCTTTAAATATTAGAATGGTAAGTTTCACTTCTCAGCTTTTTTCACCCACACCTTTTAGAACCAGTACCTTGAGAGCAAAGAAGGGCTGTGCCTAAACACAGGGACCAAGCTTATTCCAGTTTCTGTCCCTGATGTAGTCCGGGTTTTCCCCCATTCCGGACTCCAGAGGAAATCCAGTCTGGGTTTTCCTGCACTCTGGACTCCAGGGGAAATCCAGTCCAGGTTTTCCCACATTCCAGACTCCAGGGGAAATCCAGTCCAGGTTTTCCCACATTCCGGACTCCAGGCGAAATCCAGTCCGGGTTTTCCCGCCGTCCAGATGCTGGTCCGATCCAGACCTTTTGGAGCCAGTACCTAAGGAGCAAAGACGGGCAGTGCCTGAGGGCAGGATCCAAACCACTCCTGCATTTTCAGGGGTGTTCGGAAAAGGTTGGCGGGCGTCTCTCTGGGTACAGCTCATTCTGTCCTTGTGGTTTAGCCGGGCAGGTGAAAGAACTTTACTTTCTCCTGCTGACTACAAGGAGACCTGTTCCATGAGCGGAGCAGGAGCAGGGAGATGGGGTGGTGCCACCGCTCCGGGTGTTCACTGATGTGGAGCAGGTGGTGATTACGGCTCTTGGGCTCCAGATGAGCAGAGACTGTTCTTTCCTTCTCCCTTTCTTTTGGAATCTGGGAGATTTCTCACCTGTAGGACCAGGAGAAGGTGGCTCTGTGTTTGGTAGCATCCCAACCACGAGGCCGTGGAAGAGCTGGTGCTCGGAGCTGTGAGAAAAGTCCAGCTGATAAGAGCACCCCATCTCCTCCCCCTGGTTGTGAGTCCATCCGTCCTTCAGAGGGGATGGGAAGAATCATTCCTATATCTCTCAGGTTTTTTGTTCCTGTCTTGAGCTGAAGCCAACTTCCCCCAGGCTTAATTCAACATTTAGTAGTGCTGGAAACACCAAAGAGAGAAAGGGAAGGGGAAAATGTATCTGCTTTGTGTGCCTGGAGTGAGGCAGAGCCTTGGTGTTCTGTGCAAGAAGAGGGGCTTTCTCCCGAGTTGTTTTTATGTTGTACTGCTGATAATAACAAGAAAAGAAGATTATATGGGGTCTGAAATTATATGATGTGTTTGCTGTTGGTTCTTGCTTTTGACACCGCTCCTTCACGTGTTACTTTCTCCACTGGAACTAGGAAATGAGCCCAGTTTTGGTTTTGTTTTTTATTTTTAAATTAGCATTGTAAGTGCAAGGTATTTTTGCAATCCTTAGAATATATCCCTCATTTTCTTCAGTTTAGTGCCCAAATGTAAGAGTAATAAGTCTTATAAAAGCTGACCCTGACTTATCCTGTCTCTTCTGTTCTTTACTAAATGAGGGAAGAAAAAGACAGTTTATTTAAACAAAAGATAAGATGGATGTATAATAATAAGGAAACATGAAAAAAACCCTAAAGCTGGTAGTGTTCTTTGTTTTCGTAGGCAATCATTTGATTTAAAGTAATTTTAGCCAAATATTTTTATTCTTGTTCATTGTTGGTTTTGTAAGCTGTAATTCAAGTGTTATGAAATCTAATTATACAAGAAAGATTTGTCTAAATTCAAAGCAAAATCCCAAACATAATAATAAAATTGCTATACATCCCCAGCTCAGCTCCTGTGAATATTAGTTCTCTGTTCAAAGACTCTCCATAGGATTCAATTTTGACCTAGAAGAAGGTGGCAAAATGTATCATCCCGTAGTGATAAAACAATATGAGTACAAATGGACTCAATCCAGTTCTGATGGAAGTTGTAAACAATTAAAAGTACATGAGCTACAATGCCCAGAGCTGGTAGCTGAGGACATTACTGCACGCTTGGGGTAACTCTGGGAACCAGAAAAACAATTGTTTCACAATAGGACATAAAAGCAACAGAAAATATTTGTCTCCACAGAGCAGCAGAGTCTTGCAGGGCCGTGTCATGCGGGGGATTTTGCAGCGGGAGCGTGAGTGATGCATAATGGCAGCGGGGAATGGCTCTCGGAATAGATTAGTAGGTGACGTCACCAGAAAGGGACTATTTATCACCATAATTTAACACGAGATGCAACACAATGGCTTGATGGATGCATTTTATGGTTTTCAGCCAATCATAATAATGGATCTATTGACTAAAGTTTTAGATGCCCTTTGTATACCCTTCATGGGGGAAAAAAAAAAAAAAAGAGCAGCAAAAACAGAGGCTGAAGAGGCTGAGAAATGTGTCAGAAAATACTTGCCAGGAGTGTTTTCAAAACTCAGGCCTTCTGTGGAACAGCCTTTTGACCTAAAGCTTCCCCAGTTACGGTTTTAAATCCCTAAAAGCTAATTAGGCTCAACCAATATATTTCAATTGAATATTAGAGTAATAGCAGCTCAGGAAACAAATGTGAAATGTCATTTTCTTTGCCTGCCTTGGCAGTTTGGACGGTGAGATTCTTGTTATTGGGACGTTACAGTGGTAACTTTGGCAGTGCCAGGTGAGTGTCCGTTCTCAGCTTGATGGTTACAGCAGTTTTCCGGGAGCTGGGAGATGAAAGATGGAATTCGTTTAGGATGAGGAGGGCTGAGCAGGTTCCCAAAGGGAGGGGAAAATCTAACTAGCACAAGATGTCTCCTTTGGGAGGTGCTTTGGTTTGGGAGAGAAGAAGGGAACTAAACAGAGCCACATCCTCCTTGGACCAAAAGCTTCATTTCCCTGAAAATGAAAGGAAAACTTCCTGGATTTTACCTCTCAATATGAGCCTGTTTGTATCCCTTTCAGGCAAAACACTGATTAATGGCTGAGATCCTGCTGGAGTGTTTTGCCCAACATGGATAGTGAGTGTACGGAACCATGTGGGCAGAGCTTTCAAGAAAAGAATCTTTCGGGAATTCATGTGAAGTAAGGATACGTTTCCAGAGAACTCTGGGAATTGATTTAACATTTTAAGTGCCAGCCCATCTCTGATGTATGAAAATCCACCTGGTTCTTTTCCGGATACCGTGCTTTCGCAAAGGGATGATCGAAGAAACAAGTAGGATAACAGTTCCATAGCTCTTTCCGAGTTGGATGGATGGAAGAGGCTTTCTGAACTGAACTGTGGGAGTTAGATTGAGTTCCTCGATGCTGGCATGTCGAATATTTTCTTCTTGCTATTTTTATTTTAGTGTTTGGACTCCATGGAAAGATTTGAAATACCTGAAACTGTGGGTTATAAAGTCTTGCTGTCCACTTTCTTGCTTTTTCTAGTACACTAGAAAGAAAAGGTTTTAGCCACTACATTTTGGAGATGTGTAAAAGATACACAAAAGAACAAAAAGGATCAAAAAAGGAAGCGTGTACTTGTGAACTAGAAGGTGAAAACTTACTTCAGAATGAGGAGGGTCAACCTGAATAGGTTCTTCTCTCTTCTGCAGTGAGCCCATAACCAGGAGGACTGGGAGAGAACTCAGTTCTGTTGGTGTCTCCACTTGGAGAACCTGGAAAACAGGCTGAGAAGAAGAAATGCCCACATGGAGAAATGTATGTTTGTTCCCATGACAGAACAGCACAAACCACTTGTTCAGCTGAACCTTAAAAATCTCTCCACTAAGCTGATGGAACACTGGAAGACTCAACTTCCTATTTAATTTTATATAAACTAGCCTAAAAAAAATGACTTCAAGCTGACTAGGATTTAATTTTCAGTGCTAACCTTCAATTAATTTGTAACTTTCTTGGCACCCAGTTTGCTGGAAACGGCTGTAATTATGTTGTTTTCTGAACGGTGCATTCATTCAGGCCATACTCTCTAAGACTATTTATGCAGCTGGGAAAAAATAATGGTATTTAGGGGGATGGGGGAACGCTAATAGAAAACTTACTGAAAAAATCCGAGTTAATCGATTTTGAACAAGTATCTTATTAACTGGTGTTTTATATTTTAAATGGGATGTTTAGTTCTTAGGAGAATTTGGGATAGTTTTGTTGTGTGTAACAAGAAGTGCATGGTCAGCTTCCCCAGGGCTGCCTTTTCTGGATGTTTGAGGCTGGCACAATTACAGGGTCGCTGCAAAAACCCCACGTTGCTCTTCTGTGTGGGGTTTTATAATGATAGTGTTGTTTCCTAATTGATCTGCGTAGCAGGGTCCAATTGCTGGTGGAGGAGAGTTGTTCTGAAATCTGAGAGGATGAGAACACGCAGAGCAAATACGTTACCTTCTTTCTTAGGAAAAAAAAAATACAAAAAACCCTTTTAAAAGGTTGTGCTGTTTTAATGCACAATAAACTGTGTGTTTGCCTGTATTGTAAAATACCTGTTTTCAGACTAAAAGGATTCACTCTGGGTTTTCCCTCCTCGTGTTCTGTAAGTTTAGGAGCTGGTGAGGTTTTTGAGCTTTTCTTTTGGTGCGCGTGTCGTTAAAGGTGTTTGGATGTGTGTTTGTCTGCTTGTGTTTAAACCAGAGGATGCTCCCTGCTGGTGTTTATCTCACTTGCTGGAGTGTTTGGAGCTGAAGGTGCAGTTTATGAAGATGGCAGTTTGGTTGTGGTTCCAGTCATATATTTGACATGGGTTCGAGGGCAGCAATGTTTGCACGTAACCTTAACAACCAGAACTAGTGAGAAAGCTGAGAACCACCGTTAGGGTTTGAATTTGTAACTGCTTCTCCATTTTCAAGAAAGAGCTTTTGGGTGGCTGCTTTGATGTTTCTGCTCATCTCCATTTCACAGAGGCCAGGGAGGGATTTCCCAAATCTTTGGTGGGACCTCTGGGCTCCTCTCAGCCAGGAACTCTGGCTGGAAATAGGGAGCACCCAGAGGGACTTGGGAGGCTGCAGTTGTGATTCCTTCTGATTTCCTCTGGACAGGCGTAGCGATGCCGTGCCTCGTGCAGCCAGGGGACACTGTTGGGTGTGAGTCAATACTCAGCTCCAGATGATGGACACTAATGAATTCAGGAGGATATTGGACTTGGTTGTTCCTTATTTCATATTTGTTTTACTGTAGCATCAGTCAATCAATCAGAAGTTATTAACGTGTATGTGAGCAAGTTGATCTCCTAGAGAGCACGTTTGCCTCTTCCTAATCCTTTAAATATTTTAGTTTGATTTTCTCAAGGAGCTATATAAGTGGTGAAAAGGGAAAAGAAAATCCTCCAGGGGAAGAGTAAACAAATTTTCCTCTTTTTGTGAGGTTTCTACCTGTAGATTTATGGCAGAAGTGTTGCTTCCCTTGAACATGAAGTTTTTTACTCTCCCTCAGCCTGGAGTTTTGTGCGTTCACATATTTTTGTGCAAGGATAGAACTGGAATAGAGAGGGCTTGGCACATACTGCTGATGTTAAAGTTACTCTTTGACTTATTCATGTCATTTGTCCTCAGAAAGGAATTTCATTGTTTCTAAAACTCCAGTAGTTGGAGTGAAAAATCCTGAAAGATTATATAGGGCTGACATAAACCTTTATATGTGGGGGACATAATTACCTCTGAAAGGAACAGAAACGAGCAGGAAACTGTAGAGGGGCTAAATTTATTGTGTTTTCCCAATTGAGGAAACTTGGTTTCGAACAGAAACTGCACTTGAATAAATATTTGTCACACAGGAGAGTCGGTGAGTAGCTAAAAATGCGTTTCCCGACTTTTCCTTTCCCCGTGTCGCAGCTACTTGTCGCATTACACAGGTGGGAGGGTGAGGCTGAGGGCCATTGAGCACTGATTCCTCTCCACAATTACAGAGACACCTGTGCTAAATAACACTGTGCTGCTTCGACTTGGAAAATTACAGGCCTTGTCCCATGGAAGATCCACAGATGTCCGTCGCCTCCCTCCGCCAGCGTCCCTCGTACCTCCCTCACACCTCCTTCACAGCCCGGCTCTGCACACCCCGGAGCTCAACATCCATGAAATTCCCTTGATTAGTGTCACACCAACTCCCTCAAACCCTTCTGTTCCTCCTGGCAAGTGGATTTTTGACTAAAAGCGGGAGCACCTCCCCTTTTCCTGCTCATCCTCGGGCTTTGAGCGCTTCCCTTTGCAGTTTGTTGCTTCGGCACTGCTCGACTCTCCGCCTATTGTTTCAGGCTGCGACTCAAATTACACTTATTCTAGTTATTATTTCCATCATTTAGTATGAATTTTACAGTGATGTTGTTTTTATGCTTCCTTACCCTGCCACATGTGTTAACTACACAGAAACTGTTCTTCTTGTGGAAGAAATTATATACCAAAACTACCCCGTAAAAAGCTTGTTTTATGGCACTTATAAAATTAATGCCAAAAATGTATGGTAAAGCTTGATTTTTTGACATTAATGGCTGGTTATTTAACGTGCTGTGCTCTTGCAGTGCCTAGAAAACAGCACTTAGATGTGCAGGTGTGATGTCAAATTCCCACCCAAGGATTCAAAAGTTTAAGGGCTTGTTAAGTGAGGAGTAGAGGGACAAAGCACACAGGTTAATAACACCTGAAGTGAACGGGAAGTGGAATGAAATCTCAGGTTTGAAATTTTTTGTTCTTTTTTAATGAGCCAAATGCACTATATAGTGCACTGTGCATAGTACATAGCTGGGATGTGTTGCTTTTTTATGTTAATGAGCATTTCCTTTGCATTTTCCTCCCTCCCTGTGACTGTACAACAAGACAGAGCTCACATGCTGATAATCTTGATCCATAGTAGCAACTGAAATGTCCTTTGATGGAGGGAATAGTCTTACAGAAATCAGGAAGAAACTCAGAGCCCTATAGACACAAATTACCCGGAATGTGAAAATAAAAACATTTCAATAAATGCATTTTTAAAAAAAAAGTTTTTTGGAAGCCTCTAAGAAAAGGTGAAAATCCAATAAACAGAATTTACTACTTTATAAATTGGTAGCTGCAGGAACAACCATCGTCTTACGCAGTTTGTGATGTGATGTTTAGCATGGGTTCTGATTAGGGAAGCTTTGGTCAGCTGTAATTGTGGATTTTACTGTCCCTCAGCTGTGGCTCAGGGCTCTGTGGTTGCTCTAAGAAGCTTGTTAGTGCAAAGTTTGGAAAATCACAGCCTCCAGGAGAAATGCAATGATTGGTTAAATATATCACACTTCAGCAGTTAATGTTTCAGGAGTGTTATCAATACTGTTTATCATATTCCTGACCCTTTAACTCCTCAGTCCAAAGGAACTGGCTGACCTCGGAGAGAAGGAGAGGGACACAGAACTTATAATGAATGTATTAGAAAAATTTCTAAGGGGCCTTGACACAGCTTGCACAGATATATATGAGAGTGTCTCACTGGAAATAGAGGGAAAGGGTTTTTATGGAGGTCAGAAACCCTGTGTCTGGCTTTGCTGGGTGATACAGTATTCACTTTTACTTCTCTCATTGTTCCAGGACTAAATATTTCTTCTCTTAAACCTCAGCTCTGCTAATTATGGGCTACAAAAAAAAAAAATAGCAAGAAACCATTTGCAGCAGTTCATTTGTGCGAGGCTGGAAAAAAAAGCCCAACTGCAGTGGATTAGAGGACAAGTGCAGGCATCAGAGTGGCTTCATAAATGCAATCCGGTGTGGGAGGCTCGTCTCTGTGTGGTACATCGGCGTTCTGCGCCGTGCGTACGCAGCGAGGGCTGGATGCAGCACATCAATCCTCGCAGTTCACTGGGGATCAAGGACTGTTCTCCACTTCCCAGCCCAAGCGGTGCCCGGTGACTGATGTCCCCACCGAGCGGGGCTTTGCTGTTCACGGCCGCGTCACCCAGCATCTGACCCTCTGTGGTTACGCTGCAGCCACAGTTCTCAGGTAAAGCACCATGAAATAATGTGCTGCGGGCCGCTAAAGCAGCGTTTTTATAGCCTGGCCCTGAGGACAGCTCTGATATGTTTTGGGGCATAAAATGAGGCCGTGTGAGTGGATGCTGCAAAGCCTTCTGAGGTGGCTTTGAGGGCTCCTCAGGCTTAGAAAGGCCAAGCAAGCCTTGGTTCACCTGCTCTGTGTAATGGTCCTGCTCTGAACTCTAACCTGAACCTGGAAGGTTTTGACTGAAGGGAGCACTCTTAAAAGAAAGAACTCAGGAGTGAACAGTGTAGATGAGGCTGGGAGTGATACTGAGTCATGGAATTAAGGTGTTTAAGTCTTTTCAGGAAAAGACCTCTGCCGTGGGTGGCCCTTTCCACGCAGAAAATGTTTTAACCCTTTTATTTTAACCCTTCTTTTTAGGTGTTTTTTAAGGTGTTTTTTAAGTGCTCACACTAGCTGTGTCTCATTCACAGAGAATCAATGGAAGTGTCTTTTTCTTTTCTCTGCAATGTAGTTTTTGGAGATCCGTGCATTTTAAACAAAAGAAAACATAAATACAGGCGAGACTGTCATCAGTTTAAAGTATTGCATAAGTGGTTAAATTTAATCACAAAGAGACAACCAGCTAATGGTTTTAGTGGAATTCATAAAATCCCATAAAACACAAAAGTTAAATTTTGTCATATAATGTGAACCAGTTATAGGAACCAGCACAGCTTCCTTTTTCCCCCTGAATAAATTCTAAACAGTCCTTAGAAAATGAATTACCAGTCTGCAAATCAAGATGACATATTTTTCAGCTATAAAACTAAAACTACTTTTCAGACCACTTAGATAAAAAAAATATAAAAAAAGGGATAGAGAAAAACAAAAAGACAGCAACTTTTTTGTTGTGTTACTGTCAATAGTCTTGGATGGCTGTGGCTCCATTTTAGCAGCTTGACCTTGTTTAGATCAACCTGAATCCATCGACAGCCCTCCCTGACAATTCCCCCGCCCCATCCCAGAAAGTGCACACCCTGCGCGAGTGTATCCAGCTGGAGATGTGCCAATAGAAGTAATTACGTGATGAAACTATTTAACTTTGACTAAAATACTCTCACCAGGTTCTTTCAAACCGTGTGTCTTATATCTTGTGGAGGCAATTTTATATCGTGCCTTTAAAGTACAGTAATGGCCACTTGCATCGACAGAATCCTCGTAAAAGGAGAAGCCCGAGACCTTGCTCATGAAGTGCTATTGATTTTCCCAGTTCCTGCTAGAGTTGCCAAAGATACAACACTGTTGTTAGGGAGAGAAGACACTTTGGCCTTCAATATCACAGGAGGGTTCCAGTGTAAGCACGGGCGTCAGTGGGTTTCGGTGATAAATAATGCATTTGGGGGATAACTGCCCATATTATTGTGTCAGTTTGATATGACTCAGCACTTGCTCGGGCCAGGCATTTCTTTCATGCCCCCACTGGCTGCCGAACTTCACGCCGGGTGTAAGGGCTGGTTATATTTTAAAGGTCCGCTTGCACTGTGGTGAAAAGCTGTGGTTTGTTTATCGTAGGCAGTGATGGGTTTTGAACAATAGGAACCCCCCCCAGCATTTCTCGCGGCATCGTTCCCAAAGGTAATCCATTGGGAATGAGAGTTAAATACCCTGTCCGTTTCTCCAGTGCTCCTTGGTGGTGGAATCTCTGCCACGCGCCTTGTCTCGTGTCCTTAGCGGTACATCAGAACTGCCAGCTGTATGCTCACACCAACTGGCAAGATGCCTTCGCAGAGCTTGGTCCTAATGCCGCAAATCCTGCTGGTGTCCTCCTAAAGCAGAAACTTTTCCTCGTGGGAATTACAATTAAATCTTAACGGATTGTGCTTTTGTGCCTGTCGCGTTATTGTAGCCAATAGATAATTATTATTTATCAGTAGGGGGGAAAAAAAGGACTGGGTAGGAAAATTATAGCTATGATAATTAGTTTTTTGATGACATTAACCAATTAATGTAATTTTATGTTTTCCATTTTGAAATTTAGGCAAGGTCGCCTTTGTTTTCATTTCTCTTCCAATGTTTGAGTCAGTTTAGTCCTTCAGAGAGGGTTGATTTGGGTGCTGTGGAAGGTGCCACCACCACCAGGCAGCTGGGGGATGATGCTGAAAAGAAATTGCACTGCATTTCCCTCCACATTCCCCAAAAACATCCTTGTTCTGAATGACCCCAGTCGGCTTTGAAGCCCTATTGCCCCCTTCATTTGCACCCTGATGAACTAAGGGGAAAAAAAACCAAAAAACAACAAAAGCCCTGAGAAGGGATTGATTATACTGGAAGAAACTTTGCTCACTTGTACTCCTGACTATACAGGCATCTCTCCTTAGTGGAGCTTGGATCATGGGAAGGGTGGTGGGAAGAGATCATCTCCAGGGCTGCATTTTGGCTTACTCCCAAGGGATGGATTAATGTCATGGCCACCAGATGTCCGGGAAGGCAAAATGGGCTTTTTAGAACTGTGTTCTTCGGGTTCGGACATTTTCTTCCAGATCTGAAGAAAAAAAATTGTCTTACCTGAACCTGAGACCACCCTGAAATGTAAATGCTGTAAAAAGAACAGCTTTACTGGGGATCCATCTCCCTCAGTGTCCTGTTTCCATTGGTCACAGTCGAGGGAAAGAAATTAGTGTGGAGCAAATGTATCATGGTCCTTCCCCAAATCACCCCCTCGGCCTCCAGAAACCTGCCTCAGGAGGGTGACCTTGGTGGCTCAATTCATAGCTGTGCCTGTGTTTTCCTTCCATGAATGTCTCCAGTTTCTATTTTAACCATTGAAACATTGGCATTCACACAGTTCTGCAAGGAGTTGATGTGCAGCTTGTTCACACACTGTGGGAACCACCTCCTTTTGGGTTTGGATTTTCTTTTCTTTTTTTTTTTTGTTGATCAAACAGTTGTAAATTTCATTTGATGCCTTCTGCATCTTTTTATAAAGGAAGGAAGCAGCTGTTTCCTTCGTGCTTTGATGCTGCCTCCATGCCACTCATAGTTTTACAAACCTCCTCTACATCCCACAGCAATCAGCCTGTTCCCAGGCTGGAGGGCCACGGCCAAGGAAGTAGGGCAGAGACCTGGAGCTTTGTCCATGCAAACCGAGCCTCTTGCAGTATGAATTAGTTTACAGAAGGGTTCTGAGAGATCTCAAAAGACCTTTGTCATCACTGAATGAACTAGAAGAGCGTAATTTCCTCCAATCTCAAACCCACATTATGCTTTCCTGTAGCAGGTCTGTTTTCTTCCCTGAGAGGACACACACTCATAAAAAGTTAACATTGAGGTGGTGGCAGTAGATTGCACATAACAGAGGGTTGGTGAGGCAAACTAGGTTTGTCTTGTCAGTTGTGATTTTAATATTCCTTTTCTTGTCTCAAAAGATTTCTTGTTTCTTCTTATTTTCCATATTTAAAGAGCATAAGGCAGCAGTGCTCTCTATTGGCATGTGTATTTGCCTTTTGCCAACCATCTTTGAAAGCAAAACTATAACCAGATTTACTTTTGACAGCAGCGAATATTTTGGCCCATTTTGCTGCCTGCAGAATGCCTGGAAAGTTTTAAATTAATGGCA
This sequence comes from Oxyruncus cristatus, assembly GCA_013399855.1. Lineage (NCBI taxonomy): Eukaryota > Metazoa > Chordata > Aves > Passeriformes > Cotingidae > Oxyruncus > Oxyruncus cristatus. The sequence continues at coordinate 712,184 of VXAY01005285.1, read as the reverse complement.
ATGAATGAAGAGAAAAGGAAATCAAAGAGCCATTTATTCCCTTAGAAAGAGACCTACTTCCCCTCACATTTCTGTATTTTCTACCTGCTTTGGCTGAGAAAACATTTGAAAATGTTACAAGCACCAAGAATTTCCCTATCCCTTTTACAGTGTGCATCTGAATACAATTAAGTGGACGTTTCTCTTCGCTGCTCCCCGTATGCTAGAACTTTGAGTTTCAGTAATTAAACTTGCAGTACAATCTTGGGTCATATTATGCTGTATTACCCTTTTAACTTTATTGTGATTGATTTGTGTCAACTTTAACTATACTCACTAGGGAGTCAATAAGTAAAGATCAATGGGTTTTTATTTCTCCTGGTTCTTTATTAGAAAGAATAGATCGGTTAAATAACACAAGTAATAGCGATGACGTGGTTTCCCTCAGCATTTTCTCCTCTGAAAACGGTGAAATATTTTTCAGAATTTCATTAGGACAACCATACTTACGTTTTCTTGTTATTGGCTATTTCTCTATAGTTGGTGCTTTAAACTCCTCAAACTTAGAGAAACACAAACACAGATGTTCTCCCTGCATAAAACTGCCCACTGCTTTGCTCTGAGGAGGAACTCTTGCTACCAGGATGACTCTCTAGGACCATGTCCATTTATCTCCTCATTTCCCATACGGGGTATCTGTTGATCTAATTGAATGGGACTTGTGGCTCTGGACAGCAGGGATATACCCCCTGCAAAAAAGAAATGCTTCTGAACTCCTGATCATCTCTTGCTGCCTGAATTTTGAGCTGGAAAATGCAGCCGAGTCCTTTCTCTGGAACAGAGAAAACTGACCCTGTGAACTGTGAAATGACAGCGTTGGTTTAATTTGCACCTGCTCCTGGTCTCTTGAGTGACCACAGAGATCTGTGATAGCATTGTGCCTTAACAGATTTGTGTTGTAAGAGCTTCTCCAACAGGAAAAAATATCCAAGGGATACCAAAAGTAAAATCTGGAGCCACCCAGAAGCAGAGAACGTTGTGGACAATTTAGGATCACAGCCCCTGTGCTAACACAGCCTGTTGAGCTCCCACTGACAGCAGGGTGAGATCTCTGCTTTAGCAGGAAAGCACAGGGAAGCACAGATCCATCAGGCAGTTCTGAGAGGGAAATTCTATCCCCACAGAGCATGAACAGTAACATGCTAATGCAAAATTCACTAGGAAGTAGGTCGAAGTGTCAGAGCAGTTATTATCAGTAACCTGTTTCTCATAAAAACATAGTGAAGGAAAAACCATCTTGTTCCTAAGATTTATAGCAACTTGACTCCCCATGACAAGTGATGGAAAGCTTCCCTGCCATGCATATTACACTTTGGGTGGTGACCCCTCAGAATATATCTCCATTTAAGTCCTTCAGTACTGTGCTGGATGGAAACCAAGTGGCCAGATGCTCTGAGCTTCTTTTTTCATTAAAATCTTTCATCTGGACATTTAGCTCAAAGTGCATTCGCAAGATTACTGGAGTGCCCTGTCCTTGAACAGGAATCCAAGCTTTGGAAAGGATCAAAAATCAAGTCTACTAAGAACAGCAAGTATGTTCCCAAGCCACAGCATTATGTGTCCTGAGGAGCAGGAGTGGGTCTCTTTGCCTCACTGCATCCATTCAGAACTCTTAAGTTCTGACATCTAAACTAAGCAGCTTTTAGAAATAACTTGTATCTGTTTGCCAATGGGTTTATGATCCATGTTTATACAGGCTATAAATCCTTTTCAGGAATTATTTAGAGGTGCCCTGCTTTGCTTTTCTGAGCTGTTTGTTTTTGCTGTTACTTTACTTATTATTTCTTGTGTCCAGAATGCTCCTGGACTGCCCATCTCCCCGGAGCAGGTCCTGTTCAGCCACCTCGGGTATGTGTTGAGTGGAAGTTGGACTTGATGATCCTTGTGGGTCCCTTCCACCTCATCATACTCTGTGATCCTGTGAGTCTGTGAGCTGTAAACCAGAGGTTGAGTGGCACAGTCGGCTTTGAGAACACCCATTTTGTGATAACGTTGCAGGCCAGAGATAGCCCACGCTGCTCAGAGCGGCCTCCAGCCTTGGAATGTTTGTGTTTGGGGCACGAACAGCAGCCTTTCCTGGTGGTAATTGCTACTCCAAGGGCCCTGCTGTCAGCATCTGTGCTGACGTTTTTTTGTCTGAGGAAACCATGGGGCGTGGAGAAGGGAAACGACTGCCATTTTGTGGCCTGGCCGCCATTTTGTGTCTGGGGAAACCAAGGGGAGTGGAGCAGGGGGACAGCCACCATTTTGTGACATGGCCGCCATTTTGTGTCTGGGGAAACCAAGGGGAGTGGAGTGGGGGAACAGCCGCCATTTTGTGGCATGGCCGCTGTTTTGTGGAATGGCCGCCATTTTGTGTCTGGGGAAACCAAGGGGAATGGAGTGGGGGAATAGCTGCCAAGTTTGTTTGTCTGGGGAAACCACAGGGCGTGAAGTGGGGGAATGACCACCATTTTGTGTGAGGGGAAACCATGGGGAATTGAGTGGGGGAATGGCCACCATTTTGTGTGAGGGGAAACCATGGGGAATTGAGTGGGGGAATGACCACCATTTTTTGTTAGTCTGGGGAAACCACAGGGCGTGGAGGTGGGGAGTGGCCGCCATTTTGTGTCTGGGGAAACCACAGGGTGCAGAATAGGGGAACGGCCGCCATTTTGTGGAATGGCTGCCATTTTGTTTCTGCAAAAACCATGGAGTGGGGGACTTTGTGAAGACTTAAGGGGCTTTTTGAGGGGATGGGGGGAGTTAAAAGGTGTTTTGGGGGGGTTGTGGGTTGTAAAGGGGAGTTTGAGGGCGTGAGCCCCCCCAAATTCAGGAACTCCCTTAAGTTCAGGGGGCACCCCACAGTTATGGAGGACCCAAAAAACCGTCAGGTTGAGGGAGATAAAGGGACTGTGGGGGGAGTTTGGGGAGGGGCTCTAAGGTGGGACAAACCCCCTCTGCCACCCAGTCCCCGCTGAGTGGGCAGAATTTGGGGTTCCTCCCCCAAACTCACAAATTTTGGGTGTCTTGTTAAAAAAGAACCCCACAAAACAGCAGCTTCTCCCTGTGCGACCAGGTTTGTCGGATCTCTTTCCTCACGTCTCCAGCTCCCGGAGCTGTCCGTATTTCCTCCTCACATGTCATCCATCACTCCGGTCCCAGTGCACCTCCTTCATGGTTTCTGATGCAAAGGTAACCCCAGCCTAAATTAGGTCTCTGATTTTCCTCGGCTCCCTTATTGTGCATAATCTTTTCCTTCTTCTTTTTGCCCACTGGGAGGTTTCTCCTGGGTGTGCATATCTAAAATCTCCTGTTCTGTACAGGTGCAACTGCTGGACTTGATGTTGGCACGCCGGAGACTCTTGATCTGAGCATCTCTCAGTTTGAAAAGCTGCTCTCCCGTGCCTGCCTGGCACACAGGGAGCCCTCTCCAGCATATGCCATCTCAGCCTGAGGTGCTGGCACAGCCTGAATCCTCATCTCTACTTCGTGGACTCCTCGTTAATCTCTAAGGTTGGAGAAGAAGTTTCTGAGGTTTATTAAAAAGCCCTCTGAATTAATTCTGCCTTTGTGTGGTCAGCCTGTGAGCCTGGAGCACACCTGAACCAAGGAGCAAATTAAGGTAATTCTTAATCGAGGCATAAAAATGTAATACCCAAATCTTAGAGCAACAAAATTACTGCTTTTAAAACCTTAATCTATTTTACTTCTATTATTGAAGCAAAACTGTAAAGACACAATATAGATTAATTCTGTGATTTTTTTACAGCCACAATTTTATTATAAGTTTTTATATTTTAATAGATAAGGAAGTTATTTAAATTCTGTGGGCCTTGTAGCCTTCATTCAGGTAGGTCTCCTTTTGCCAGTCTCTCGGTTGAGTAAAATCTACAGCCCTGAGCTTTTTTTAGCTTTTGTTGGGACAAATACACATTCCTCATTTTTAATTCTGCTCTGATGTGTTTTAGTAGAAAAAGTTGAGCCACACAGCCAAGTGATTTGAGAATGAAGATTACAGCAATGCTCTGGGTAATATGTTGTACTAATTTCAATTTGGACAGTCTTCCCTTGGAAAGGTTTGGGAGTGGAATAGTTCTGGGTAATTCTCTAGCCTGCAATATATACATTTTACTCTGTTTTCAGTATATGAGGTTCTTCCATTCCTGTTGTTCTTTGGTCTAATTGTGGCCAACAAAGTGGTCATCAGTTGCACTTGGTTACCCGGCTGTGAAAGCTGATGAGATACTTGGGAACCACCCAAGTCCTGCTTGGTAGTTTATGATCAGTTAGTTTTTTTTTTAAATACTTTTTACCTGATGCTTGGAGAAGGTGGAATAAAGCAAAAAAAAAATAAAAAAAAATTGCAGGATTCCTAAGGGGAGGGAGAATTTTTTTTTTTCCCAAGTTATGTACATGAATAAAAATTAGTAAATCAGTGAATCACTGGAATACAGGATCTTTGGAGTTCACTTTCTTCCAGCCCATCTTCACACTCCTTTATTTCCCTACTGGTGCCCATTCCCTACCCAGAGCCTCACAAGTCCATTTCCAATCTCCTTTTCTCATTTGCTCAGCAAGTTATACTTTTAAGAAAACTGAGATGCACATTCAAATACATTGAAATGTTTTTAAAGCAGTTTTAAGTTTTATTTCCTGTTGTTATTCATGGTTTCAGAGGCTTTGGCCAAAGTCCTGATTTCTTGTCCTCAAAAAAGACCACTTTTTCTATTTATTTATAGTTTGGAACCTATAATTTATTTTCATGCTCCATCACAAAGACCAGCAGCAGTATGAGTTTTAAAGGTGTGGCAAATACTTACTAATTTTAATATTGCTACAATTTAATGAACTGCTTTGATTGTAATATGTTGGCAAAAAGTCTCCAAAGTTTCCTGAGTGCTTTCTGAATTTCAAGTGTTTTGTAATGTGCTGTTGTTAACAATGGAAAACCATTTTCCATTCAGCTCTTGCTTGTTGTTATATTTTTGTTACGCTTAAAGATTAGCAAGCGAAAGGGTTTCTTTGTATCCTTTCCCCCTAAGTTTTACCTGTTTTCTTCTGAAGATTATTTTAATATTTGTCTTTTTATTTGCTATTTAAAAAACTAGATAGTAGGGTTGTTTTTTTTTCCAAAGCAGGAGAGAATTACTGGATTTATATCTTTCCCAGAATCAACGAAAAATTTCCTGTGAGAAAAAAATGAGTTGTCTAGGGGAAAAAAAAAATCTTGCTAAGCAAAATCCTGCACCTCTCTTTCCTCTCCTAGGTATGCTGTATTAAACTGCACGTGGAATGCTTTTTTTACTAATTTCTATTATTTTTCATCCTATAGAGAGACTTATATCTTCCAGAATTCACCCCGAGTTTATAGGAATGCTGAGTTGTCACGCAGGAGTTTTACCTCACACTGGGGAGATATTAGTTGATAACATCCACCTTGTTTAGATTTATTGCTTTAGCATATTTCATGCTAAAAATATATTTTTTTTTTTTTTTTTTTTACCATCTGCTAAGATTAGCACTGGAGTGGTAATAAATTCACTTACCCTGTTACTGTGGTGTAGTTTGGAACCATCTTACACCGCGCTCGGCCTAATTGAAAATAGGATAAGATAAATGATGCACTTTGAATTTCTCCCTCAGATGTACCATTGTTCATTACTTCAACAAGGGATGAGCACATCTGATTGTAATTTCAATTGTTAAGTAAAACAAAAGTTTCCATGGTGAAAGTATGGTACCAACAGCTGTAATTGTCTAAGGGTTACTCGTGAAAATCTCAATATTGTTTTAGTAATAAATGCGGGATTGTTTTGCATTTACACACTTGTTTATCCTCAAGCCCTAATGGGAAAGGGGTGAAGTCAAAAAACACGCTCAGGAATTCAGGCACTGCGTGGAATATGATAGCTGGGCTTAAAATGTCTGTGCTTAAAGAAACATCTGCGTATTAAAATAGAGAATATTTCAGTAGTGATTACGACTGCGGAAAAATCCACCCAGCTAAAGAGCAGTTTGTGCCACCACTTTATTAATCGTGGTTGGATTGGACAGTGGTTATAAAATAACAATACAGTTTGGTTTGGCTTCTGGACTCTCCCAGGATATGCCCAGCACTGATATCTCTGACGTTTACCTCGCAAATGCTTCAAACAACAACATCTTTGTAAAAGTGTGTGGGGTTCCCTATTCTTTTCTATTAATATAAAACATAAATAGTAAAGTACTAAAGAAAAATGCACAAGTACAAGGCGCTGACTACTGATACAAGGCAAACGGTGTGGGAAGAAGGAAGGGTAGGTACAAGCCATTCTGTCTACCTGCTATTTCTGCCAATTTAATTTGTGGTCTCGTAATTTCATTTTTTAAAGCTTATACATGTTTCTTTTTTTTGTGTTCCACGATCAGATCGTGATACCTTCCTTCACAGTATTTGAAATATAGTCTGTAAATTACATTCTTTGCTTCAAAGTTTACTGCGAGTTTAAGATAAATAAGTATATTAGCAGATAAAATATTTACTAAAGGAGATATTGATGATGCAAGGGAAGTAAGTGAAAACACAGGAGATATTATGTAATTCTGGGTCTTTTTCTTTAGATAGAAGTGTGATTTTTGTGTTGATGGTGTCTGGTTTTAACATTATGGCAATGTAAGGCCATATCCTATTTAATTCATTCATGAAATTAATTCCATTGACGTGCTTGAATAAATAAGGTCAGCAAACCTCTATCCATAAGTAATCCACAAATATGACCTTTTCTTCTAAAGTATTAGAATAACTTCAGGGCTGGGCAGAAGTGGAAATATCTCTGAGAATATCCTTGTTTGGAACATGGTTACAGGACAAGGGGGAATGATTTCAAACTGAGAGTAGACTTAGGTTGAATATGGGTAAGAAATTTCTCCCTGTGAGGGTGGGGAGGCCCTGGCACAGGTTGCCCAGAGAAGCTGTGGCTGTCCCATCCCTGCAAGTGTCCAAGGCCGGGTTGGACGGGGCTTGGAGCAACCTGGGCTAGTGGAAGGTGTCCCTGCCCATGGCAGGGGGTGGCACTGGGTGGGCTTTAGGCCACATCCAACCCAAACCATTCTGTGATTCTGTGATTTTATGATTTTAATGACAAAGCCTTTTTCATCCTTTGAGTAAAGTCGCACTCCAAGACCACGACAAATACGCAGCTCTGGTATTTTCATCCTTTATTTTGTAGCAAATCTTTTGACTGATGCCCAAAAGTTCTGACTGTGTTTATCTCAGGGAAACCCTCCCTTGGCTTCAGTGGGCATTTCGCCCATCTCCAGCCTCTCAGCCCTGGCTGGTGTTTTCCCAGCCGAGTTGTAAAGCCCTGGAAATGGGTTTGTGATGGAAGCCCTGGCAGCACCTTGATGGGAGGGACGCGAGTGGCTGTGCTCTCGCACCACCACCGTTCCCAGTGTCTGTTACCGAAATTGGTGTTGTATCCAAAACAATTGCTGTTATTAACAGGTTAAGCTGCTGGGATGTTAAAATAAAGGCTGCCCAGCTTTAGTGCATTTTGTTGTAATCATCTCCCAGATGCCTTGTCGGAAATCAATTCAAGTTCAAAACTGGCTGGAATTGGGAGGTCAAGGCTTCTGCAGACTAAATATTTTATCTTCTGCTCATGTCTGGAGCTTTTAAAGCTGTGTATTGGGGGCTCTTTTCTCGTATCCCATCTGGACAAAGATGATTGGCTTTGCCATTTTGCCCAGGTTAGGACAAGGTTAAAATCAATTATAATCAATTATTAAGAGTCTTCTGTGACTGCAAAGCTTAAAAGGGGATTTTAAAAGTTGCTCAGTTCTGAAACAAGAACGTCTTAGCTGCTAGTGCAGATGTCATTATTCTGGGATATCAGATGTAAATCCTATCTGCACCAGTAATAAATACACAGAATTCCTTCATCTTCTTCTTGTCCTGTGTACTTTGGAAGAAATACCTAAAAATGGAGCTAGAGCTGTAGGGAGGACAGTTTCATCGTGTTACAAAATCTTGCTGTCGTCTCCAGGTATCCAAATGAGAGGGAGCTATTTATAATTTGGTGAACCAGGTGGGTTTTTTTTTCTCCCCGGAAATGTATTCAGCTTCCTCTGGTCTTCAGAACTCAAATGCTAATTTTCCAGTATGTTCGGGGAACTCCATGCTTTTATCTTAAAATACAATAGTGTTTATGTATTATAATCCACTCTGCCTGATGTGCTTGAATATACAAGATCCTTGCCTCTCCCTGGGAATGAATCAGTGGTTTTGTTTGGAATAACTTTTGATGTTTGGTGCCATTCTTCCCATGCAAATCACATTCCACATTCTTCTCACAGCTTCTGAGTGAATGAGTGAGCACGTCTCTTTGTCCCTCAGCACCATTGTTTCGTTGCTTTTGAACATAATATTTATACTTTCAATTTACATTTAAGAGAATTAGGAATAAAGAATCAGAGCCTGAATTTTGGAGGAAGACAAGTCAAGGAGGGAGGAAGGATGTGCTGCTGAACGTTAAGACCTGCACACAAGAAATGTGTGTTTACCTGTTTAATTCTGAATTAATTAATTATTCTTAAGGAAGCTGTCAGAGTGATGCTACTCAGCTCAGTGGCCTCAGTTGCCTGTTTTTAATTTTAGGGTAATTTTGTCTCAGGGAGTGAAGTGTCTGACTGTGCATATCAGACACCGTCATATATTGTAATATATAGGACAGCCCAAAACTCAGTTAATCTGGCTGAAAACCATACATTAATATGTGTTATCTCATGACTGAGTTTAGCCTTGCTTGTCAAATCCCAATCCACAGGGAAAGGCAACACTAGATCTGGATTTGGTTATCAAAAGACTTTGGCTCTGGGCTGGTTTCCAGCCCGGCAGAATTGACTGGGATTTGTAAGACAGACCAGGATCTTCAAAACATGGATCTTTAAACCTTCTCTGAGCTTCACACATTTTATCTGTTGCTTTGCTTTTCCTTGGCATCTGCATTTCATGCTCAGAGACAAGTGATGGTTTGTAGGGAGATGTGTTTTAAAACTTAAGCAGAGGATGTTCCTGCACAGCTCATGTCCCAAGGCCTCCGGAGGGCTCCGGTTCCTACGGAATTTCCCAGATTGCTGCCGGGAGCACAGCTGACCTGATTCTCCTCTCTGTGTGGTTTGAAAAATATCATAGATTTCAGTTGTCACTGGTGCACGTGTTCCTGAATCTGGAGTGTTTTAAGAGGAATCAGGATCTGGCACAAAGATCAGCTTCAACAACAGAACTGGGTTGGCCCCTCGGTGACATAAGGTGCTCAACTTCAGTTTTTTAGCATGGTTTTGAGATTCTTAATAATATGGGGAAAATACCAGGTAACTGTAGGGTTGTAAAAATGCTCAGACATTCAAAAATTTGTGAACATTTTAATGAACATAAGAATTGAGAAATATTTCTGTAAAATGCTCATTTTCAAGGTGATACAATAGTTGAACTCATTTCTCCCAAGGATTTTGTAGTGAACGTGAGGTTTGAAAAACATGTGCAGAGACACTGTCCTGAAAACAACAGATACCTAATGAAACCCAAGAAAAGTAGAATAAATTACCATTGATTTTCTTTCTTTATACCTCATCTCCGCATAACAACGCCAAGTATTCCACAGGTCTTAAGGAAAATGGTCACTTTTCTCTGTGTGTGACGTTCAGAATCTCTTGTCTCCCAAAAATACCTTGTCACCCCCTTCCAAGCATTGGTATGTTTATTATCAAAACAGGTTAGCTTGCTCTTGAACCATCAGAAGAAGTCATTAAACTTAAATATTTCTATGCACACTCACGGCCAGAAATTTTGATTTATTATTATTATTTTATTTATTTAACTGGAAAGTGTTAATGTCCATCAACAGAGTAATACCGGGCCACTGTGGTGATTCTGTACTTGTTCTGCTCGTTTTACATTGAGATTCATAAGGATGCAAAAAGCATTTTAATCAGAGTCTACCTACTAATGATATTTGCAAAAGCTGGTTATGAATAGCTTATAAAGTGAATCGGGCTCTTTTTT
>VXAY01005285.1:643921-702101 GCA_013399855.1 Oxyruncus cristatus | reverse complement strand
TTTTTTTTTTTTTAATCCCAGTAATTTGTTTCACATACAGGATTATGTCCCTTCTCAATTTCATTTCCATGTGATAAACCGAGGAGTATAAAATATAATTTGCAGTTGAGTCTGTGCCTGGCTGCACAACAACTATGTGCTAAAATATATCCAAAGGCCCTTTCTTTTCAAGGAACACCCCCAAACCTGACATTTCCGTGGCCTTTTGGACTGGGGGTACTTAGGAAAGGTAATAATGAATGTTCTTGGCCAGTCTTTGGAAGTGCAGTGTTTTTGTTGGAGGCAGGAACCCCGTTTCCCTCTCCTTGGAAGGTTCAGGGGAACCTCTCGTTTGGCTGATGAACATGGCACCGAGTGCCTGAATAGTTCAAAGAGAGATGAAAAGTTCCTATTTATCCTGCGCAGGGAAAATCCAAGTCTGGAGGCAGCATGTGTTTCTCATTTCCATGCACTTTTATTTCAGTTATTTAGATGGATGGAGGCATCAGGCCAGATTTCCCCCAACAACAACAAAGGTCCTACACTGTCCAAACACATGACATTCCTGAACCCACTGGTCATGCCACCGAAAAAAGGTTTAAAGATTCAGCATGGTCTGTTTAAACAAAATAGCTGTGCTGTTCATTTCTCCCCTGCACATAGGCACCAGTGTTTATATTGTTGGAGTTCAGTTTTAAAGTGAGCAGAAAATGTTGGTACAAAGCTCAAGCCCTGCACTTCCTCAGAAAAGGAAGGGTGTTTGCCATGCTCAGGGCAGAGAGAATGAACCCAGTTCCTTACCAGAGTATTTAAATTGCCATTAGCAGGAAATTAATATTTTCTCCTTCAGTTTACCTTCTCTTTTTGCCTTTTGCACTCCATTGGTCACTGCTGGTTTTGGTTATGATGTCAGTGCTGTGCACACTCGTCGCTAAATCCAAGCCAAGCCTGGTGCTTTCCTTACTGACCCAAACCAGAAAGGTTCGTGAACTCTCCAGGCACGTAGGGAGCCCATTTTGGGAAATCTGGATCCGCAGCTCTGTTTGTGCTTTGTTTTGCCATGAAACCAGGTAGTTTCCAGCAGAGAATGGATGGATGGAACGCCAGCGTTTGTGATTCATAGGGATTTTGCGAAGTGCTCCCATGGAGCTGCTGCAAAGCCTTTGGAATCACAGATAACATTCCTTGGCCTTTTGTTCTGGCACTCAGATTTTCTCCTGATCCAGAATTCCAGCCCTGGCTCACCCGGAGCATCCATGGAGAGAGGGGTTCTTGCAGGTGGGAGTTTCCCTTTAGCTTGATGTTCTGAGGGGAAGGGAAAGGTTTGAACAGGGAAGGTTTTTGCTGGGGAACAATAGAAGTGGAAATGGAAAATGTCAGAGAGTAGCTGCTGGGCTGCAAACCTTATGAGAAACTCTGTAGCTCTCTTTTTGGGCAAGTGGAGTGTTTTTCTTAGTTTTCCTTAGAAGCTTAAACCTATAATCTGTTTTCTTTCCTTCCTCCCCCCCTCCTATGTGGGCTGACTGGTTTACCATTACTGGGTTGCTCGTGCATACTGGCCTGTTGGCTTGGAATATTTGGGAGAGACAAAAAGGAGCTAAGTGTTGTTTCTTTAGGAAAACAACTCAGACTTTATAGAGATTTGCATAGATTTTGTAAATACGTGGCAGATTAAGAGGATGTATTATCATCCCAGTTGCTTAGATTTTGAGCCTGTGAACTTAAACACAAGAATATTTCGTGAGCAATTTAATCTGTTTTCTGTAAAAGCGCTATTTAAAAAGTTCTAAAACGGTGCCTGCCCTCCTCTCTCACAGGGTTTGCATTTGTCTGTCTCACACACCACTCTGTGTAGTCACCACCCTTTCCCCAGCTGAGTTCTTACCTCTGTCTTTTCAGAGTCCTTTCATTTCTTCCTTCTTCCCCTTCTCAGGCTTTTCCACAGGTAGTTTGATTTTGGATCGTAGGACTGAGAAGCTCAGCTCAGCTGATCTGGCTCCGTAGCTGCGTGTAGGGGCCAGCAAGGTGCTGTACTGGCCCAGGACGAATTCCCAGAGAAGCTCCACGCCGAGGGAATCCAGGGGATTCTCTTGTGCCCAAGGAATGCTCAGACCGAGCAGCACTGCATGGGCTTTGCCTGGATTTTCCTTTTCCTCTTTCCCGGGGACCTCCCTTGCAGATGATGACTTTGAAGAAAGGAGGGAGGTGAGCAAAGGTGATGATGTTTCCATGCAGGTTTCTCCCAGTTAGTCCAAGTCCAGACAGCAAACTCTGACTATACCCATGTGACACTCCCAGCTTTCCCTGTCTGCCCTTCTCCTGTTGCTTCCTTCCACAAAAGTACTTTTGTGGCACTACGTGGGTAAATTCAGAGCGAGACCAAGGCTTAAATTTTGAAGGTATTTTCGTACCTGCAAATGCAGGTAGTTGCATGATAGGTGGTAAAAAAATGAAACTAGCACCTAATTACTGCTGATTTCGGAGTAAGTTGGGTAGTTTTGAAACCACAGTAGGCCCCAGGAGGCTCCTTTCTCCTGAGCCGCAGTGCACAGCGTTTCCTACTGTTTGGGTGTCTCTCAAAACAAAGCCAATCAGAGAGAAAAGACAGCATAAGGCCTGTGAGGAGCCCCGACTATCTGAATGTGGCTGATTCAGATCTGGCATGTAAATCTGTTCCCAAGTGACTTTTCTAGGTTCAGTCACACTTTGATCTTTCACTCTCATCTTCTTTGCGATGTAGCTATTTCAATTTCATTAATTAGACCAATAGTAATTCCTCCTCCTGTAGTGGAATAAATAAGCAAAAATAAACCGGCAGACCTTCTGCTGGATTCGCACCTGGCTGTTTAAAATCCTCACAAAATCACACAAGGCAGAAAGTAATTGCATTACATTAAACTGATATCCACAGTCTTTCAACAAGTTTTTTGTTTCCATGTGAAACATTTTTGTAAGTGTGTTGAAACTCCTTTCTCCCTGCTTAAAGCTTGCTCCCAGCTCTGTTAAATTCTGTGTGAACACCTCCCTTCATCATGTCTGTTGTATTTTATATCAACACCCTTTTATGAACCTTGTTCTTTATCTGGCGCCCTGAGACAAGGCAGTCTTCAGGTTTCTGTAGTGAGCTCACAATGGGAGTTTTACTGTGTTTAGTATTTCCTTATTTCATATATTTGAAGGCATGAGGGCTCTTAGGAAGAAAGTGGTTTCACTTGAATTTACAGTCATGTTCTTATCGAAACTGTGGATTGCATTTTTAATGTGGAAGCCTGAAACAACATCATCTGTAATCACAAGTTCATAAACTGCATTTACATTTTGTTTCTCTCCTACAAATCCCTAATAGAAAGCTTCCCATGAATGCAGGGGGAGAAATTGTCTGGCACGAGAAGAAACAGAGGGATTTGGAGTAATGATGTGTTGGGCAGAGAGGGAGCATCCGTGGAAGAGCCAGATAACTCCTCTGGGCAGCAGGAATGAGAGTGGTGCATCTCAGGTGCAAGAAGATGGGGTCCCACAAGAGCTCTGTGTGTGGTCAGTGGGGCTGCCCAACTTTGAGAAAACAGAGATAGTGTTTCTGTAAAATCATGGCCACCCACATGTATGTGGAGTGGATTTCATCACGGTGTAAATAAGAATATGCAGATGCCGAGTTCTTGTCCAAACCCACTTGATCGTGACCAAACACGTTACCTTTCATGGAGATGTGTGGTCCAGACAATGTCTCTGCTCATCAGCTGCTGGGCCCAATTGCTTTCTCATTTCCTAGAGGTTATTAAGGCTGGTGCTCAGTGCCCTTGCCTTGAGAGTGATGCTCCACGAGCGTCTGAGGGCACGTCCAGGACAACTGGGCTGAGCACAGAGCTGTGAACATCTCCAGTCGTGTCCTCTGCCATCATTTCATCAGCGGGCTGAGCAGCTGCTGCAGTCTGACATTGCAACCTTCTCCCACCATCTGCACTGAGAAACACATCTCTCCCTCCGACCTAAATATTCCCTGCGATGCCTTCAGTCAGTCCCTCCCGAGGACCCAGAATTGAGTCTCTCTACCTAAGTCTCTGCCCATCAAAGATGAAGTCTTTATTCACCTTTTTCCTTCACAGTCCTCATCCTCACGTGCAGGTGGTTGAGTCCTACTGAAGCTGAGCCTGCTTTGATTCAACAGCAGCAGGACAGTGGCAATGCAGTTGAGTTGTCCCACAACATTATATGTTTTCTAGGCACAGCATTTCCTCTGCAATAATAGGTTTACTGGAAACAAAACTGAGTAATATCACTGTAAATAACATATTCTTACTGCTCTTCTTCAAATGAAGCAATAAGAAATGTGGCCAAATCTAAGGACGTTGTGTCTGTTCTTTTCATAAAATCCAGTGCTGACATGGCTGTTAAATACGGAATCATTTTATATTTACATGTGGGCACGCGTCATTATTATAATAGACGGGTATAGATATAAGTAATAGACAGTTGGGTTTCTGATAAATTCCCATAAATGTATGTTTTTATTTCTTTTATGCTTTTTTAAATTGTCATCTTCTTAGTGGCATTCTTCCATCTCAGGAGGAGCTACAAATGTCCAAATGTTTGAACATCCAAAATGTTTCTTCTGAGTAGTTTTCAAGAATAGCACCGTGTTGTTGGTGACAGGAGGATATCTTACTTTGAATTTTTAGTGGTGATGATGCCAGTAATAGCAGGCAGATGCTGCAATGTCAGAGTCTTTGTCCTGACCCTTGGAAACATCCCTAAAATCTGTGACATTTTTAGCTGCTGCTGACTTGTCCTCGCTACTTTCCTTGCCACCTCTTAGTGGTTGGTTTGGTACATCTTCATCCAGGAAGGGCATTGCTTCAATGTCACCTTCAGCTGCCTGGCAGAGCTCTCCCTCTGCACTGATCATATTTACATTGATTAATATGTTGTGCTGAATAATGAACCATCCCAAACTTTGTGTAACCGCCTTTCCTCTGCAAATGACAATGGCTCACTTACGCTTCAGACCTGGTTCTTTCAATGAGGCATCAAACTCTTCCTCCCTTTGCATCAGAAGAGTAAAGTCACTGATCTGAGGCCAGCATCTTGTGCAACACAGCCCGGATTTTGGCTTTAAATCAGTGTTTGTGTTAGAAGAAAGGGGCAGACTGTCAGTGGGAAGAGGTTCAAGGAGGTGTCAGATGAAGGTATCGTAGCCAAGGCCCAGGTTGCTGGAGTTTCTTTCTTCTCCATGGAAAGAGTGCAGCTATCCATGTCCTCTGAGCACAGAGCTGGTCATGTCCCCATCCTTTTTGTCAACAGCAAATGACCATCGTCACAAGAATTATGGATCCTTATCCCAGTCCTTAAACTCTATATTTTTCATATTCTAATGCTCCATGTGCACCAGAAAGGGAATTGCCTCCCATTTGCCACCCTCTGATTTACCTGTTCTGATAACTGATGCTGTGTGTAACCTGTAAGAAGCCCCCTGCAAATAAGCACTGGATGTTTTGGCTGGAACAAAAAATGTGTGTGAAGTTGTCACTGGGAAGACCAAATGGCCCAGTCACCTGTTCAGCTGTAACTGGCATCCAGCAGCTCTGTGGCTCGAATGTATATAGATAGATATATATAGCTATATATATATATATATATATATATAAAATCCTGATCACTGTATGTGTCCATCCAAAGCCTAAAAGGACCTGTGACCAAGGGGTTTTCGGTCTGCAAAATGTTCTGTTATCTAGATCAGGTTCCTGTTTTTGTCTGTAATCTCACAAATGGAGCCCTTGGCTGGAGTTCAGGATGCTGGTCCTGCTGCTGTCCTGTAAGAGGCCGGGAGAAAGGCAAATCCTTTCCCATCACACTTTCCCCACATTTTAAAAGCACTTCAGGAGTGTTTTGGGATCTGCCAGAGCGAGGTGTTGTTATTAAAGGTGTACAGGTGAAACCATCCATCTTGATTTTTCCCCTTATCCACTGTGGTGGGCAAATTGAATCTTTTGTCTCTTTGGGGGTGGGGGAAAGTATTTTTTACTAAATTTCACACCAGTGAGGAAATTATCTTCCTATTTCTGCTGTGTCTGGGATTCTGCTCGAGTTGGTCTCAGCAAACAGGTAAAGATTTCAGCTCTGCACTGCTGCATTGCCTTCCTTCCCCGTAAAAATGAATTCATCGCTGTGTGAATTTTTGTGTGTTTATGTTCTGTGTGAAGCATGGAGCAGCACCTTTGTCCCACTAATTAGAAGTGCCTTAAAAAACCCCAACCAAATCCCCAAACCCAACCTCAGTACTTATGTAAAGTTCTGGTGCTGTGGAACTGCTACCCCCCCTTTGTCTGGGTCCAGGGCATTGGAAGTCTGGGGGTGGAAATTCATCCTTTCTTGCCAGCTGGTAATTTGTGTTTCTTTCAGCACCAAATTATTTTAAACCTTGCAAACTTTTCCACACAGATGTTACTACATTTTCCACCATTTCACACATTGCATGACAAAGAATTTGTGCTGGTAAAGCAAACCCCAAATTCCAGGTGATAATTATAGGAGGTCTAACAAATGCTCCATGGTAATGCTGTCCCTCTGCTTTTCATCGTGGACACGAACCCTGGACCAGTTATCATTTCCTCATACTGTAGTTTTTAAAGTGCTTTTCTTTTCTTTGTTACTGTCTAGTTCATTAAACAAGGTTTTCAAGCTGCCAATAACAGGATTAATATTGACAATTTCATTAGATCCGTAATTCCAGCACCCTTATGCCTCCCAAAGAGATCCAGTGTGGTCTGTGGCCACACCTTGTCCATCTCCAGTATAGTTGTGTTTACTGCTCCTCAGACTCTTCTTCCCCCTCAAGCTGAAGGGCCAAACTCACCAGTTTTTGTGGAACTGGCTGTGTTTCATCAGCCTCAAAAGTTCTTGGTGAATTATGGGACTATGAGCTGCCGTCTGACTGTGTGCATGGCTGGAAAGATGCTTCATGTACAGGTGTCCTAAATTCATAATTGCAGTTTATGTGTAGAGCAGGGCCCAGCCTGGCAGGTAAACACCAGGGAGCAGCACAGCTTGGGGGGGAGTTGTAAACATGCAAGGAACAGGTTTGTTAGCGATCAGCAGCTGTTTTGAGTTGCCAGCTCCTTGGAACAGAAAATGTCTCTGCTGTTTCTGCCCAGACAGGCATTACATGTGGTTCTCTCACACCCCGTAGCTTAGTTTGCATGTTCTGCTCTGCTTACCATAATTCAGGATATTCTAAACAATAAACTCAAATGTAACTCAGATAAGGAGTTCAGTTTCTAGGTTATTATTTATGTTATTGTTGGATTTTTCAGGCTCTGCTTGACAGGAGACCTCTACTCTTGTACAAGAATAACAGTGGAAAACATGAAAAGAAAAATCCTCCCCCTCTGACCCCAAAGTCATCCCTCCGTGTCAGCCTCGTTTTCAGGGAGACTCCTTCAAACTTGGATTGGGACATAGTGATAGGAGGGTTATGCTTTTCTTTAAAGGCAGTTTGCGTGGGAGATTTGGAAAGTTTGGATCTTTGCAAACGAGTTTCCTGTGTTACTTAGCAGCACTTTTTTGGTTGGTTTTGATGGGAAAAGTTTCAAGGGTATTATGTAAAGCATGAGCAATCCAGCAAGGCAGATGAGAAATGGGTGAAATCCTGGCCCCAGTGATGGGGAAAGTACAGCCTGGAATCAAATCAGTCCCTTCTGACCTAGAAGTGTATTTATTTGAT
Source organism: Oxyruncus cristatus (assembly GCA_013399855.1). Lineage (NCBI taxonomy): Eukaryota > Metazoa > Chordata > Aves > Passeriformes > Cotingidae > Oxyruncus > Oxyruncus cristatus. Next base: position 694,405 of record VXAY01005285.1, on the reverse strand, counting down.
GTTAGGAGATAACAACTCCAACCATCAGTGTGCTGTTTGTATTTGCTGGCAGGATAAAATTGGAATAGAAAGGAAGATCTTTAAGCAAGAATTTGACAGCTCATGCAATATTTCTATTTAACATGGGGTAAATGAGATCAGAATAAATTTTGTTTTCCGTAAATGCTCGCTGGTTAAAGAACTGTGTGTTTTCATTTAGGGTGGGTTTGCACTGGAGTTAAACAGGATCTTGTATCCAGGAGGGAGAGTTTGGGAGAAAAGCACTCATTTCTAATTGTGTCAAGTGTTTTTAACTGAATGGTTTCTATCTCCAGTTATCACATTAAGAGGGATTTTGTTTCAGGTTCCAGAAAGTTCTCCTTGGAAACCCTTTGGGTTTAAGTCGTTAAACCCCCAAAACCAGCTGTTAAATTTTGAGTGTCCGTTGGTTCAGGTGCTTCCAACAGGTGACCCTTGTTAGGGAGAGACCAATCCTGGCTCTGGGAGCAAATGAGAACACCTGGGCAGGGGTGGGGCAGACTGGCCAGAGCAGGTCGGGCTGCATAGCATGCAGTTGGGATTTCCAGCTTTTCCCAAGCTGGGATTACTTATTCAGTTGTGCACCTAAGTTGAGTTGATGTGTTTGTAGATGTGATTAATTGTGATTTATTTAAAATCACTTTATAAAGCTTTGTTCCTTAGTTTTTTTACGAATCAAAGTATGGACGCTGGATTTGATGTTCATATTCCCTTCAGTTTTTTTTTGAGCTGGTTTTGAGTGAGTACCTGTATTTAGGGAAAATCCCTTGTCTGCCACCAGTGGATCCACGTGAGGAGAACAGAGAGGCTCTTTTCCAAAGGTAAGTTTATATCTGATATGGAAGTCTTACAGGATTTTTTGTGGTGCGTGTTACTGAAAGATTTATACTGGGTTTGGATATGTCTGTTTTTCTTTGTAAATTAAGTGCAACATCAGTAAAAGCCATTGTGTTAAATATATGTATATTTTTAATGGAGGAAGAAATACATTGCTAAGATATTAAAGGGCAGCTTAATGCTAAGGAGGAGATCTGTATTTCCACAACCAACTACAGATATTAATTTGTTTTTTGATGCTTTCAGAAGTTGAGTGTGTGTGTGTCTTAGCATTTGAACTGGAAAACAATTCCTTACTTAAGCTCATCTCTGTTCTTTGTTTGTATAAAATGCTGAATGGTGCTTTCAGATGAGGCAGTGCCTTGTTTTATAGAGGTTCTGTAGGACTGAACAGAGAAATCCTGCTGAGGATTATAGCTGATAGAATCTGGGGAAGAGAGAAAATTGCCATGGTGTGAGTGTGGAGAAGGAGAAGGGGGGATGACTGACTGCAAGTCCTAACTTGGGCCCACTTCAAATGGCAAACTGGGGGCAAATGGGGGTTTGCTTTTGACTCTTCTGTGGTGAATCACAGAAGATAAAGTACAGAGGGGAAAAGTGGGGGCCTTCTTAACAAGGTATGTGGGAAGGAGAAAATCTCCTGGTCAAAGTAATGGTATGTGTCTAGTTTAGAAGGAATTAGTTTGTGAGAGGCACTTGAGTAGTCTTAAAATATAAAAGGTTACGAGGCAGTCATTCTTCTCCATGTTCAGAGTGTTGAACAAGAAATAATTGACTTGGTTATTAGCAAGGTTGGGATTTTTTTTAATTATTTTAGTGCTGATGTAAACTAACCATGAGGATGAGCTGCTGAGAGCACTGTGTGACCTTGCAATTAGAGGTGTTAAATAACAGGCTGGAAAAACACCTGTTTAAAACTCATGCAAATATACCTGAACCTGTTTCAGAGCCCAGGGATGGACTCCCTGACCTCTCCTGATCCTTTCCAGCTTTGTTGCTGTGGTTTGGCAAGTAGCCTCCTCTTTTGTAGTGGAGAAGTTCGAATGGAGACCGTTTGATTTGTTCACGTAGTCGTTAATCCCTGGATTGATGGAGAGCAAATACAACCCTGGCAGGAGCTTTGCAGTTGTTCCAGGATCACTTAATAGGTAACAGCTGTGGGGGGCTGCAGGTGGAAGGAGAGGCTCCCACAGCTCAAGGCGCCATTTTGTTGGGCCCAGTTCTTGAAAATCCACATGTGAGAGCCTGAGGTGTGTAATCCCAGAAACTTCTGGCACTGCCTTGCTTTTTCCTCCTGGTGGAGATAACATTTGGCTGTTCCCCACATAAGGAAGATCTGGATCCCTCCACTTGTAATTAATTGTCCTGTTTAATGCCTTTAGAAGCCTGAGGGGAAGATGACTTTAACTTGTCTTGTACTGTCCCTTACTGTTTTACAAAGCCATGGTGAGCTACCATAAAGCAAAAAATACTATTAAAAAGGAGGAAATCAGCCTTGTGCATGTTTTAGAGGTTGAGTGGTTTTGTTGGTTTGTTTTTTTTTTTTCCTCACATGTTACCTTTTCCCCACAAAACTTTGTGCCCATAACGGTTCTGGAAGCTTTGCCCGCTGCTTAAAGTGGTGGTACAAAATATTCCAAAAAAAAAATTGGCTAGTGAATGCACTGAAGTTGGTCTAGCCTGCTTCTAAAATCCCTTTGGGGAGACTATTTGTGCCTGTTAAAGTGGGGTTTTTAAAAATTTTTCTACCTGTAAAAACAGTGTTTGAACTTCAGGCCAAATGAATTGAGAACATGTGTCTCGTATCTTGATAATCTTTACTTTTAAATCAACTCAATTTTAAGGTTCAGCAGGTAATTAGTTAAAGTGTTGGGGAAGAGGAGATTGGTTGGTTCTGCAAACTTGAATATGTGTCTAAACATTAGAAATATTACAATAAAAAAGAAGATTCTTATGGAGTTTATCTGCTCCACAAGTTTTTCCTTTACTCCTTTTTTTCAACACCAGTGATATATCAAGAATGATAAATTAATTGTGCTTGATATAGGAAAAACAGACCTTAAGACTTCATGTGTTTTTCAGCTTGATTAGTTTTTTATTCTGTGACTGAAATTTTGCTCTAAATGCAGAATGTCATTAATTACAGGGGGGAACCCCCCCAAATGTTTTGATTTATAAATATGAGACAAAACATTTCTATTCAAATTGATGAACTTTATTTTCTCATTGGAAAATTTGTCTGAAGCTTTTCTGTTTTTGCAAAAATGAATTGTAAGGTAGAACTTTATAACAAAACATCATTTATGCTGAGAAAAGTTTCATCCCAAGTCCTCTGACCGTTAACTAATGGAAGAACAAACCCCACAGTCTCTGTTTGCTCTTGTTTGTAGAGAAATTCTACCTTGTTTTGACCTCACTCCCATCTTTCAGCCAGAACGCTTGGCAAAAGGCACCCACTGCTTTTGGAACTGCATTGTGGAGTGGGATCAACATCTCCATAGGCAGTTCTTCACCAGTACAACATGAACGTGATTTTAAGGTCTATTTTATCACTGCTTTTATTTGCAGCCCAAGTGACATAATTAAGAGATGAGCTGTGTAATTTGGGCTACCAATTTTACCTCAGCCTTGGCCCTTCTTGCCTCTGCGTGCTGGAAATCTCCTGTGAGGCAGGTTGGTCAGTCCTAGAGGGAAGAAGAAATCCAAGTGGTTCACTGTCAGGAAGTTAATTTAACGTGAGATCCTTATACAGTTGCTTCATCTATGTTCTTTTTCTCCCCTCTCCTCCCAAGAAGCCATCCTTCTCCCAAGCTTTTCCAGGCCTCAGGGCCTTGCTGCAGCTGTTCCCTGACCTCTCTAAAGATCAGGTGGGATCAATGAGCTCTGTAGCATTTCTCCCCATTTTAATATTGCCATTTTTTTTCCCCCAAAACCTGTATCAGCAGATCTTTTGGTACAGCCAATAACTCCCCCTTCCCCGTTGTTTATCCCTTGGCCTGGTGCATGTTTGGCTGTGATAGGGAGCACTGTTACATCTGTACATGTTAATGTGCCCGTGCTGAGCTGTGCCCCTGGGTGGCCTTGTCATACCCAATCAGTGTCAGCCTTCCTTGTGGTAGTGTTTGGGTTTAAATAATCGTATTTTACTTCTTGGAGACGTTCCTTTTCAGCAGACCATGGAATGTCAAGTGGACGTTATCATCAGTTCGGCCCCACTCCCGGGGCAAATTAAGTGTTTGACTATTTATTGAAAATCCCCTTCCTTTAGGTGAGGAGATAAATTAGATTTTTTTGTTACTATCAGAGGTTTCTTGCACATTGCAGTGGTGGTGATTGAAGAAATAAAGCACTTTATTAGTTCATTTTTACAATATATGACTTTAGTTTGGATATAAACTACCCAGAATTCCTTGCTTTGGAGGCAGTTGAGAATCTCTGGGAATTTCTCATAGCCCCACAATTCAGGGAGGAGGGAAATAAAAGGGAACAGTTGCTCTCATAACACTTGGTTCTATCCATGTCTGTTCTGTGTTTAAAGATGAAAAAGGTAAATGAAAGTTAAAGCATTATTTATGAAATGCAGAGTTTCCATGAACCAGGAGTTATGAATTTGGCTTAAGCAACAGGTGAGGGTTCAGCTAATTCTCATTTTATTGACACCAGTTTACACATCTTGACCTGTTTTCGAGAGCAGAAGTGTTCTAGATGTGTAATTTCTGTTGTGGTTTGTGGATTCTGGAGTTGCTCACAGCAATCACTGCCCCTAGATTTGAGTAGGAGGGTCTTGTTTTTATTTGTAGAGCAAAAGAATTTAAATGAAAAAGTGAGGTTTTGTAATTTTAAAATTTCTGGGGTTTTTTTCTTATTTGAGGTTGTCCTAGTCTCAAGAATGTTCTATAGGCGGTTGTTTGTCCTAGAAACCATCATGGTTACTAAATATATGGAATTAAAATCAAGGTTGTGCTGAAATGAATGTAGTTAAAATTCAGAAAGAGAGATTCCTTAATTAACTTAATAAAATTACTAATGGAAGCATTTTAACTGCTAAATTTAATTTACTTGTCAAGATATCAGGCTACAAAGAGGAGGGAAGAGTGGAAACTCTGCTTTCCATTATGATGTGCTCTATTATAGAATAAATTTGCTTAAAATGAAATATATCACAAAAAGCCATCAATGACATCTTAATTTGGAACAGCCAGTTGAAAAGTAATTAGACTGTGAAGCAATCAGTTCTAGTAAATCAGTGTTTCCCTTTACATAAACATAAGTTTTTACTATTTATAAATAGGAGAGACTTCCAGAGACTCAAGTAGTGAAGACTTTGATTGTGTTTCTACTGTCTGTGTGTTTTATTTTACATTCCCAAACTGTCAAAACACGAAGAACTGGGGCTCGATTTGGAATCGATCCAGCAAAACGCTTCCGCTGGGGTTTGGTTTGAACCGTTCCCTTTAAGGATGTGGCTCTGTGAGGCCTCCTCTTTCCCTGGACAGAGGTTCATCTGTAGTGGCTGAAACTGAGGTGGGAACGTGGGAACGGGATCTTGGATTGGGTGGGTGCGGGTGCTTGGAGCAGTCCCTTCATCATGTCCGTTGGATTCCTGGAACAGCTCAGTGATGAGACTGGTGATTGTAGAGCAGCTTCCCTTCAAAATGAGCCGAAACCCACTTCTGTGAAAGTAAAAAAAATGAGGAGGAAAAAATACAGACAAACTTTCCCCTTTAAAGATTCAAGTGTTCTGAACACCTTCTTGCATTTACCGTTTTAAGGCCCTGTATTTGGATTACCATGGCCATAGTGACTCCCGTATCCCAGTGGACGGGTGTTTTTCTGTGGAAAGGCAGGTTGTACCTGAAGCTTAAGGTTTGTATTGGAGGATCTGATCAATACCAGGAACTTCAGCCCCCAGAGGATCTTTGTGAATGTAAACATGGAGCTCTACCTATTCTTTTGCTTTCTGGAGCCTGATTTTTGTGGCAGTGGGGGAAGGTGGAATTTTGCTGCTTCCTCAGAGTCAGAGAAATGTTGGAGATAAGGTGGGAAACTTGCATGCTGTAATTTTTACCAAGAAATTACTAATTTGTTAAGCCGTACAAAAGGTGCATTAGGTGAACCGAACAAAGGGAATTACTTCTTACACGTTACAGATCAGAACCTCACTGGTTTGAACTATTTCGGTGTTTTGGTGTTTTTCATGAGCTGCACAGACGTGCTGCAGCTGTGGCCGAGGTGCCAACCAGAGCTCCACGCTGAGGCAGGAGAACAGCTGCTTCCACTTGGATTAGTGGATGGGAACAGGGGCCTGTAAATGTTAGAAGTACTTACTACAGCCAAAGCCATGGGGGGCAGTGCCAAGAGAATGAGACCAGCATTAAATGATATTAGTGAGTGCGCTGAGAAGGAGTACCCAGAGAACTAAAGCAGCGCAGGCAGCTCGCTGAAAAGTGACACCTGTAGTGAAAACTTCATTCATCAAAGTCCTTTTAGCCCTGAGTTCCTCTCTTTCTACCAGGCATTGCACGAATTGGAAGTTTTATTTTGTTTTTCACAGGTTAAGTGCAGTTTGCCTGAGAAATCATAACTGCCATACTTGGGTGCAACAAAGTGTGGAAGCTCTTGAAGCCCAGACTCATTGCTCAGAGAATAAAGGTGTAAAGGTGTTACAGTTGGAACACAACTGCTTTCAGCAAGTATCCTGTTTATAAGGCAGCGTTTTTGCAAGCAGCAAGTTTATTATTAGTTCTAATATGATCTGTTTGCTTTTAAATGAATGTTTTTGCTGGTATCTTCAGGAATTTAAGATGTTCTTAGCTGAAGACATGAGAAAGCTGAAATGCAGCGTGCTCTGTGGGTGGTGGTTATGGGCTTTCTTTTGGGAACTTCTGTCACTGAATGTACTTTGGCTTTTATGCCACTGGCAAAGAACTCTGATGGGAATCGCTCTACATCTGAGAGAGGTACCTGCACCTGGTGGTAGGGCACAATTCTTTTGCCTTTACTTTGGTCACACGACCCTCAGTTTTGGTATTACAGGTTACAAGAATCAGGTTGTTCCTTTAGTTCCAGAACGAGAAGATTCCTCAGCTGGTTTCATGAAGCAGCTGAGATGCACAGTGGCATTTGCAGCAGGTTTCACATTTTTGGGGTGGAAGTGAGGAATTGATCCAAGATCAACTTGGAAAGGATGTGTAGGCAGGCACCTAAATATCATTTGCTAAAGGACTGTATTCTTCAGGTTGGTTATCATGTGAAAAAGCTCCATCTTTAAAGGTAAATCAGTGACCATTATATACAGAATCTACTGATTCTTGCTTGTACTTTCTTTGGGAGTTCTCACCTCCTTTTTTACTTAATAAACTTGCAGTGTATGATTTTCTTTGTCTTCCTGATGCTGTTAGGAGGGCCGAAGGCAGTTGAAAGTACTGTTGTTACCACGAGTGTCTGTCTTGCTTTCTTCCCCTCCTGCCTTTCATTCTCACACAAAGTAATAAGCAGAGAAGAAAAATAAACAGAAGAAAACCAAGTTACATTTTGATGTGAGCACAGTGTGCCTCATGACCATGACTTGTGTATTAGAGAGCTTCAGTTTCCTGTTGACTTGGTGGCATGATATTTAACATTCTCTTTCGTAAGTTTGTTGTTTACAGCAATTTTGCATTTCTGCTTAGCCTAATGATTACAAGAGAGTCCACCCGGGAGAGTTCAGCCTCCAGCCTTTGAAGGCCTCACTTGAACATGTTTGCAACTGTAAGGAACGGCTTGAGGCTGTGCTGTTTAACACAAAAGAGAAGAGGAAAAACCCAACAACAACAAAACCCTCTTCTTTTTGTTTGTCCGTATTCTGGATTCTTAATGGCTCAAAATATAGGTCAAAGATACGTGCATATATAGTAAATAAAGGCTGGGGCTGCTGCACTTGTTACTAGAGGGGATGAGTCCCTTTCTCTGAAGGCACTGTATGTTTAACACATCCCTCAGCCCTTCCTACCACTGCTGTTCTTGCTTGTGCTTGGTTTTTTTGGTATTTTGGCTTGTACACACCGACTCTTCTTCCACTCCAGCTTTTTATTACCCCCTTGCGAAGGGCAGAGAGGATGTGCAGTAGCTTTTTTTACCTGCCTCAGGTAGTTTCCCTCAGTAATTTGCATTCCACGATGTGCTTTGTGTTTCTGGATTCTTCCTTCCCATTGAGTAGTTCCCATCACTTGGAAGGAAAATGCCACGTGCTGGCAGGAGACGCGAGTTCAGCTGCTGGGGTGGCAGCCCAGCCCAGTCTGTGTCCCACTGGTGCCAACCCTGTGTGCTGAGTGTCTGATGACCGTCACTTTATATTGACAAGGGCTATTTTCACAAGCTTTAAATTAATCTCTGTGATTTATATCCTGGTATCTATTTATTTAGTTACACTTTTGTCTGTGCTTTGTGGTATCACTGAGGGTTTAACAGAACAGATCCTAATTGGGGCTCTCCGTAGTTTGCGTATGGTGATCCCTTGCTGAGGCACTGATTTTGTTTTCAACACACAATATCATGGATGCATTAAGCCAAAATTTTTCAGACAATTACAGCAGTTCAGAAATACTGCCATTTAGTGTTGATTTTGTTGTTGTTGTCAACATTATTTCCTTCCCACCATTCCTTCATTACCTTTAGCATAGGAATGCTCAGGTTATAGGCTTTATTAATTTGGATATAATGGAAGAGCAGGCCAAGGGGAAGCGGTTGCAAGGCAACTTTTAAACATAAATTATAGCGTGGTACATGAACTTCATGGTATAAATCTCATAGCTCTTAATAGGTTCGGGACACTAAAATATTGTGCAGGACACAGCCTGTGTTGGGTAGGCTCATGTCCCATTGATCTGGACGTAAATATCTTCCTGATTGGAGTTGGTTCCCCAGAACCTCAGGTTAATGAGGGGAAAATTGCCAGAGAACCACAGTCCTTGGTGCTGCAGTTTCACATTTTCAGGGTGAGCTGAGTTGGTAGGATACAAGGTCCAAACTGGATGTGCATCTGTCCAAGTGTTGAAACTAATGAATTATTTCTAGAAATTCCTGCCTTTTGAAAGGGGATAAACCTTCAGGGTCTCTCTCTTCATGTACTGAATCATGTCCTTACCTTTTGGACATAATTTAAGGCTTCCCCCCCACTGGTTTGAATACTTAAAATAGTTTTTAATTTCTCCACAAAAGGAGTTATATAAATAGATTTTTGAAATATAATCCATGTTGAAATGCTGTAGCTAAATATAATTACTATCTCAGGTGGTGCGCTTTGCAGCGCGTTCCTAACTAGTCTATTACATCATTGGCTGCTGACCTTACCTCTGTGTCTAGAAAGGGGAAAACGAAATTGAAAAGGGAGATGAGGTTCCACAGGAAGGGAAGCTGGGGAAAAATAGAGTTATTAAACTGCACCTATGCAGCATCTGAGTTTCAGGCAGCTCCCAGTGTGGTGGGTCCCACTGACAGCCGGTTGGAGCCGCTACTTGGGGTGCAAGTCAGAGTGAGTGTGGCAGAGAACAGACCCTAAAAAAGAAATTTTCAAGGCAAGCAGATGTTGTCAGCCACTTTTTTTTTTTTTAAGCACTTGTTAAGAAAATGAAAAGGATTTGATGCTTTTTCCACTCTGCTCCTTGTCCTTAATGTATGAAGTAGCTCTTAGAACCGCCGCCTTCGTGTGTCTGTGGTACCCAGGACAGCGCTGATGATAATGGCAATAATACTTATCACTTAAATGACATTTTACAAATTCAAAGTGTTGTGCAACAAACATTAATTAGCTCTCACAAGAGCCTTGCTGTGAAGTAGGTAAGTGCTGTTATTCTCCAGTGACACATGGGGAATCGAAAGCAAAGAGGTAAATCCTTCAGGGACTCACTAGGCTCGGGCAGGGATTGAAGCTGGGAAGTTCCTGCTTCTCAGCTCGTTTCATAGAATGCACTGGTTGTATCATAGCTTACAAATGTGCTCCTAGATTCATAAAAAAAATTTAGCACACCAGTTCTACCACGGTTGCATTTTCAGGTGGAGATTACTGGGCTGTGCCAGTGATTCACAGAGAAACTGCTTGAGTGCCCCAGTTGCAAACTCAAATTTTACTGTCAGAGCATTCTTTGGCACTTTTCCTTGAATGTACCCAGAGGTGTGGTGAGCAGAAGAAAGCAGAGAGAAAGCTGAGGTGTCAGTGTGATGGAATTATCCACACACAGGTCAGATGGTTTTATTGTGCAGAGATATTATACCAGAACTTCAGAGCAATATATCAGCAATGGCTACTGGTAGCATGGGAAAGAGGAGCGATGTCATAAATCACAGGATGGCTTGGTTTGGAAGGGATCATCTCGTTCCAAACCCCTGCCGTGGGCAGGGACACCTTCCACTAGCCCAGGTTGCTCCAAGCCCCTTCCAGCATGTCCTTGGACACTTCCAGGGATGGGGCAGCCACAGCTTCTCTGGGCAACCTGTGCCAGGGCCTTACTGGATGGTCTTTCAGGTCTTTTCCAACCCAAGCCATTCTGTGATGTATCCCAAATCATTTTTTCCAGGACACTGACCATATCTGCATTTAAAATGTCATGGATCAGACCAGTGGAGCCAAACCCATTGACACTGCTTTGAATGTCCCTCTGGCTTTCCCAGGGTCTGTGCAATCCTCCTCAGTTTTTGTGCTGTGGCTATTGGCAGCTACTTTGACTGAAAGCTGAAAATAGCAGATACTCACAGGTGTTTGAAAGTTTGATACCTTGAAAATATATACTAAATTAATTATCTTTGAATTCCATACCTTTTTTCATTTTCCATCTATTCTCAGCTAACTGTTTCTGCTAAGGCAGAAGAGGGAACTCAGAGCTGTAGACAGCTTCCTTGGATAGAATGGCTGTTTGAAATAGTTCTAGGGACAAGGTATGTGAACAGTAGGAGGTTTCCCACTGGACTAAGATTATTTTAAGGCAAAGTGCATTTTATCCTTAAGCATCTTCTCCTTTTCACCGCATTCCATGATACAGCAGCTTTAGGACACTGCCCATCATGAGGTCAGTTGTGGAGATATTTGTCTCTGTTTTCATAAGTAGTCATCAGGAAACATGATTACAGTTCAGAAAGCTCTGAAGAAGAGTCACTGCTCTGTGTGTGTGTGTGGAGTCAATAACTGCAACAAACCACATTGTCTTGTAATTGTTGGACTCCCAGTATTGTGACTACAAAGGTGCCTGTGCAGCCCATTTGATTAAGAGGAGGGGAAAAAGCTCAAACCAAGCGAAATATCTTAAACTAGGCAGAATCTGTGTTCTGAATATACTTCAGTGAGTCTAAATACTGCAACACACATGACAAATAAAAATCATGTAGTGTTTGGAGACCTCTGCAACCTCAAATCATTGCTCACAATTTATTTGCTTTTATTCCTGTAAATCAAAACTTTATTGTTTGAATATATTTATGGCATTCAATTTCCTTTCTTTTTTTTTTTTTAGTGGGGCTATAGGAAAAAAGGGAACAATTTCAGTGCGTTGCCTTCACCTTTCTCTTCATTTTAATGTGTGCTGTAGCACATGGAAATGTGTGCAGGTGTATAAAGAAAGTAGTTTCATGTAATTCTTAATATTTCATCCACCCAACTCTTGCCTGTTCTTTTTTCAGGTACTTTGGTTACATCTTCATCCTCTTCTCCCATCCTGTCTGTGTCCCTGTTATTCTCTTTAATTAAATTGCTGCTTCTTGTTGTCTTTACCACTTCCCCCCACCCCCTCCCTTTCCTCTTTCACAGTCCCGTATTCCTGGAGGTGAAGCACTGACACACTAAACCAATGTGCCATTTCATTCCTTGATTTTTATGAATCTCCGAATCCTGTGCTCTGAGTGCAGGTGCTGTTTTCTGATGAGGTGAAGAATTGGCATGGGAAAATATAGTTAGCAGTGATTAATATCCAGTGAAAAATAAGATGGGGGAGAGTTGAAACATGCCAGTAATGAGCAGGATCGCCAAAAACAGGGAATGAAGTGGCCCATTGATTTTAGTGTGTTGCCCTTCTGTTTCTGGAAATTCAGGGTTTAACTCCCAGATCAGGTTGCAGGTAAAGGTGGAGTTGATCTCATCCCAGTGCCATTAGTCCCTGTACCATGGCTGTGCCAGTCAGGCCTGGGTGATCCTGCTTGCTCCCAGGAGTTCAGGAAACAAAATCATGTGGCAGTTCAAGGCTTGGGATGAGGAGATGCGTCTTGTGCCTCATCCAGGGAAATAGCTTGAGGAATTGCATCGGAGTTGGACTGGAGCCCTCTCATCTGTCTTAGGGGTTTAGTTCCCACCTTGCACAGACCCTTCGTTTCCCTCCCAATGTTTTAGAGTTTAAATAAAATTGGTTCCATTCTGCTCTTGTATTAAGCAGAATTGTGGTGACTGAGCTACGAACACAGCGATAAGATATTCCTGGGAAGCCAATGGAATGTTTATCTGTAGGAAAGATGAGGCAGCCACCATTTCACATGATATTAATCATTAGTAACACTTCTGCACAGTCTCAAACACTGAAGCAAATCAGAGCAGTCCAGCTCCTGAATTTCTTCAGGCGTTTCCAAATGGGAGCAAACCAGTAAAATAGCAAGTGAAGGAAACATAAGTCGGCCTGGTATCACTGTCATCTCCATTAGAGTTTAAACTGCACTTGGGAGAGGCAGTGGAAGGCTGACACCGTGAGAGAACAGCAGTGTTCCCAAAGACACACAAGCTGCGGATGAGCCGCGTTGCTTGTGTTTGTTGCATCGAGAAGTTTTGAAAAATCCCCTCTTCCTTGGCTCTGCAGTGTCACCCTTTAAAATATTCAGGTTGATTTAGTTGTTCGTTACATAAAAAATTAATGATCTTGAAAGTATTGCCATGTTTATTTTAAAGAAACTATTTTCTACGTTTTAATTAAAAGTTATAATTCACCATCTTTTGACCAAGTTATCTTAAATCTTAATCTTATTGGTAATGGGTACTGGGTCAGATTCAGAGAGAAATACAGTCCTTACTTAATGCAAACAGTAAAAATATCAGCATTTCTAGAGATATGGTTGAGTTCAATTCATGTGCTGTACTAACTCTGCCTTTTAATTAGAAATATTCTCCTACTTATGCAAGAATACTGGGGAAAAAGGGCATTGTCTTCCTCATTATATATTCCATGTGAATCACAAATGGACAAAACCAGGCATAACATGATGACTGTTTTGTTATTAAAGCAGTTTAATAAGGTTAATGCGTCCACATGAATAGTTTTCAAAATAAGTTTCTGTAGTTTTGAAGGTATGCTCTGGTCTAGTATAGTAATAAAGAATTTCCCTGTGGGGAAATTGCCAGCCTTTTAATTTTGGTGTGCAGAGTTCTGCTTTATTTTCCAGTTATAAAGAGCCAGCCGAATGTACAGTTCAGGGTGCCTTGTAAAAGTAATTCTCCTTACTTTCTGCTCAAAAGCTGTCTTATTGTGCCGTTTCTGAGGAAAAAGGGAGAAAATACTGACTTTTTATGCAAAACAATGAGTGAAAAGTAAAAATAAAATATGGACCGTAAAGGACAATTTATGCCTTGTTAAAATGTAGACCTGAGCATTTTTTTTTTTTTTAATGCTCTGACTTTTCACAAAGGAGATGTGAGGCTGCACTGCAAGTTGTGAGGTTTCTAGAAGAAAAGAAAGAAAATCCTCCTGTCTGCCTGGAAAACTGCAGCAAGTGGGGCCTTATCTATATGCATTACTTTGATTTCAAATTATTTTTAGCATGGCTTTTATTGTACTCATTGTTACATACATAAATCTTTAAAGTAATACGTTTTGTAAGAAATGGCCATAAAAATTTACAGCCAGTAACTTTTCCCCTGTCCCTTACAATGATATTCTACTAAAACCATTAAATGGTTCTCATTAATGCCCTTTAAATGATTGTGTAATGACCCACAATCGCTTGTAAGTGAACAACCATTAAAGAATTACCAGTTCTTAGCATGCTTTTAAGTACAGTTTAAATACAGGGGAGGTAGCAGCATAATATATTAGGAAAAAGTATTAAATTTGCAATTGTAAAAACAGGATGGCTAAAAAAAGGCAGGAGTAGGTGGGAAACCTGCCCTGTGCCAAGGGTGGCCCTCGGAGAACAGTCCAGCAGCAGTTCCTGTTGCACGTTTGCAGGAGTGCACCTGTATTTATTTGTTCTCTACGATCGCTTGGGTTTATGAGCCTGATATTGAAATGATTTATAAGGAGCAGGGTGGCACCGCGAGGATGATTTCCATACAAATATGCTGGAATCAACGTCCTGGGAGTGCCTGGTAATGGCAGCTCTTGGGAAGCGTGACCCACCTGGTGCTTTCAAAGGGCAGCTTCGCCCTGAGCCCAAAGACAAAAGGAGTTGTTGTCATTTCAGGCGTTTGAAATATGGGAGAGGGGCATCCACGTGCACAGCTGACCTTGGGAAACCTGGGGAGTGTTCATGTCTGGATGCGAAGAAACACGAGTGATTGAAAACCTGTCTTTAATGAGGAGCATTAATTTAATGGCGAGTCAGAGGCGATTTGCAGGATCCTGCCGTGGCAATTCCGGGGTGCCCCGCATCCGGGATCCTGGCTGTGGGGCTGGGATGAGGGACCTGCTGTGGATTGAAAGGGGCACTCTGCATATGTAATCACCATGCCTGCCAGGAGCTAAATGCCTTTCCCAGCCTGGCAGTGGCCCTCTGGGTGTGTAGGGTGTGCAGAAAGCCCACACCGCTGTATGGACTCGCTGGCGGGAGACGAGCAACGTGTGGCGGTGTTTGCGTTCTGAACTGCAGGCCTTGTGCTGCCGAGGCGGCACAGGGGGAAACACACCTGAGGGACAGCGAGGCATTTTCTCCTGGCTGATTTGAGTCTACTGAGCCCGCAGTAACGGCGCTCTTTGTTCGGCCTTGTAACCCACAAGTTGTGTCCGAGCAAAAGGAATTTCTGGTTCTGCAAAGCGAGATTCTGAGGAAGTGAAACCCTCGTTACCTGAGTTTTTAGTAATTTTTGATAATTGTAAAGCAGCCTTTGTCTGAACTTCTCTTTTGTAACCCAAGTGCTTTGCTTCTGGGCAAATGGGCAAATTTTGCTTGAATTCTCAAGGCTTTGGGGTTGCAATGAAGACAGTGAAACAACATGGAAAATAAGCATGTGCTTGTTGGTTTTTGTGTTTTGTTTTTTTTTTCTTTCTCATTTATATCTGAAAGTTACATCTTTTGACTTTGTTCTTTGTTAG
The DNA here is from genome assembly GCA_013399855.1 of Oxyruncus cristatus. Classification (NCBI taxonomy): domain Eukaryota; kingdom Metazoa; phylum Chordata; class Aves; order Passeriformes; family Cotingidae; genus Oxyruncus; species Oxyruncus cristatus. Next base: position 679,295 of record VXAY01005285.1, on the reverse strand, counting down.
CAGCTTGACTGGCCTGTTGTTGGCCTCGAGTGCAATTGATTTAATTCCAGATCGCTTGGTCTGACAGGAGTTTGAGTCTAGAGCTCAGCATCCCAGTGTCCAAACCACCAGGATTGTTTTCAAGGAGTGCTTTCTCCTTTTCAGTCCTTGACAGAAATGCAGTGAAACCAGTGTGTGAAATATTTCAGTTCCATGAAATTCCATCTAATCAAAATGTTCTAGCTGGTTATGCCCACTGCTGAGAGTATCTGACCACTAGTTTCCAAGGCAGCAGGCAGCCTTAGATCACATTAGACTTCACAGAATGCTTAGATACACAAATTCCAGCAGCAGCAACAAATGCTTTCTGTCATGTTGCGTTTGCTAAGAACTGGATTCCTTCTCCTTACCACTGCAGTTGACATATTTGTCATCTTCTCGTGTGCGTAATGGCACCAGATAGAGTTACCAGGCCAGAATTACAAAATGGAAAAGAAGCCTTTTTTAACATTTGAGACCAATAGGAGTTTCATAATGTTGAGTTTAAACTTTTTTTTTGGTGCCCTTTTTTTTTTTTTTTTTTTTTTTTAGCTTTCCAAACTGAATTACACTTGCTGGTCCTTATCAGCATCCTCATCCTAGCAGATTGTGATCCAGGTATAGTGCAGCCATATATTTAACCCATCTGTCAGTACAGCTGACTTGGATATTTTTAGAACATCAATCACCATGGTAGCTGGGTCTGATATCTTACCTGTGCATCCTGCAACAGAACAGCTCGTTTGGATACTGCCAGATAGGTCCTGGCTAAGATACTGAGATGAAGAGATCTTGAAAAGTTCTTAGAGTAAAAATGCAGTGCTACAAACTTCTTGTCAGAGCCCAGGCTGGACTACAGAGCAGTCTAGAAATAGGAATATGCTGGTAAAGCTGCAAATTGGTGTGCTTGTATGGGCAAGGGTCACGGAGTCACAGAATATGCTGAGTTGGAAGGGACCCACAAGGATCATCGAGTCCAGCTCTTAACCCTGCACAGGATCCTCCCCAGGAGTCACACCATAGTTCTGGAAAGATATCCAGGCTCTCCAGTCCTGGGCAGTGAGCAGTTTGTACTCGTGAGGGCTCCAGGCATGGAGAGAGAAAGTTTTAATAGCCAAGGAAGGATAAAATGTACCTGAATCATGCCATGGGGGAAAAAAGACACGTGGAAGATGGTGCAAGAGACAACTGGATGCTGTTCTGACACAGGAGAGGAGGGTTTCTGTGGGGAAGGTGGAGAATTATGTGTATTCCCAGGAAGCTGACAAGACTGCAAAATGTCATGCCATGTCAGGCTTTCTGTCAAAACACTTCACCTGGCAAGTCAGGCACACCAGCACGGGAACAGTGATTAGTGTACGGGGGAGCCGGGAATGACACAGGCCCTGGGAGGTGGAGACGTTCACATCTGAGCCCAGACAGGGAGGCAGTGCTCGGACTCTTGGTTTGGGATGCTCTGTGTTTGCTCTCCTGTCCTTTCTCAGGGAAAGAATTAGTCAGGAGTGGTGCCTGGATGGCTTCATCCTGAAATGCAGATGTTTCTCAGGGTTCTGTACACCGGGATACAAGCATGGACCGTCTGCTTTGGTCCTGCTTTGCGGAGGAGCTGGGATGCCTGGAGATAACCCCTCCAGAATGGTTTTCTGGGCTAATTAAATATTAAACAAAGAGCTTTGCTTCTAATCTGGCTATCTGGATTTGGTGGGAATACTGATGTTGTAAAATAGATATATATTTTACTAGACCACGGCGAATTGGTACCCGAAGGAAGAAAATGTTATTTGTTTAAGTGTGTCTGTGATGAATGCAGTTCCAGTATTGCAAAAGTCTATGTACTGCATACTGAAAATAGGCTTTTTGCCAAATGGGAATTGAAAGGCATATACGTATTACACTATTTGCCTTAGAAGAAATTAATTTTCAGCCAGAAGCAGATAGGATTATTTAATATTTATCTTTAGCTGCGGGAAGATGAATCTATTATTTTATTTTGTTATTTTACATGTGGTTATTCGTCCCAATTTTCCTATAGGAGGTGCTGATGTACTCTTGTCTATGCTACATCAAGGTTAAAGAGTCTCCAGTGGTTAGATTTCTACAGCTGGTGCTGCCTGGTGCTCCCCAGCAGAGACCTCCATTTTCCTTAGGATTGGGAGCTGTACTCCAGGGTTTATCACGAGGGTGTGCACGTGTGTGTATCTAGGAAGCGCAGGGAGAATTGGGAAGGGAGGAGACTGTTTCCCTGGATGCTTTGCAAGTTAATAATATTGGGAAGTTAAAACAGCTACAGCGTGAAAATGAAGCAAAGAAAATGGAATAGCATCGTGTGTCCAAGCTGACCGATTTAGGGCTGGTAGAGAATGGACTGGAGTGTATCAAGTTCCAGTCTCACAAAGGGCCCTGGAGCTGAGGACTGTTAAATATCAATGGAACATTTCCCTGCACTGTCAGCAAACCTCCATGAGACCGGAGTGAGAGATGCTAAAATGTCATTTCATGGACCACATTATGTGCTGCTTACAATGAGTATTTCGTCCATGGTTTATTACATTTTTGATAAATTGTCACTTCCTGGACGAAAACTTGGTTAGCTTATCTCTAGTGTCTTGGAAAGATCTCTAAAGACCTGATTTTGCCCCAGGAACACCAGTTAGCAGGAGGCTGTAGCCATGTGGTACCAATTGAAATTACTGTAACAATGGCAAGTCTCCTTCCTGAAACTAATAAATGCCATTTATAAGGAATGTTGAGTAGCAACTTAGAACTTTGAATTTCAACCAAACTGATTAAATAATTAGAGTAAATCTGTAGAGCTGGGGAGAAGCCTTGCCAAAGGAAGGGCTTAGAATAAGAGAACATCCTTAGTTGCAAGGGACCCACAAGGCTAATTTTGGAGCGATGTTTACCTAGAGAGGAGGAAGGTGTGATGTTTAAATTGAGCATCACCTGGCTCTGCACAGTATGATGGGAGAGTGGGGTGAGGGAGGGACTTGAGTGCTCTTGGAGTTCACTTTTCTGTCTCAGGATTGTGTGATTTCAAAGACTAGTTTCCTTTCCTAAACCCTGAGGATTAACTTCATCCAGCTCTTGTATCTTCATGCACCATAAAGGCGTTTAGATTTTTCCCCAGGTGTTAACTGTGGCTCCCAGTTTGTCTGCCAGAGTTTTTCCACCCCAGGCATGAACCGCAGTGACTGAAGTTTTAAAAAACAAGGTGGGATTATTTTGTTTTTGGTGGAGATTTTGCAGATCCTCTGGTCAGGAAGCTGCAGAAAACCATATTCAATTATGAATATTACCTTAATTTCCTGCTGGATTCCATGATGCATTGGGGAGTTCTGTTTTTCTGTTGTCTGAGCTGTAGCCTGAAAGTTATCTTGAGTCTCCACTGGTTTTCCAAGAGAGAAGAGGATGCTGGTTGCTGTTGGGTTGTGCCTGCTCCAAGGCAGGTTGCCGTGATTTGCTTCTCCAGTTTGTCCTGTGTTCTGCTGCCGACTCGGATGCAAATCCCGGCAGCTGAGCTGCTGCAAAGTAGGCTGGTGCCTTTGCCTTTGGGGGTGCTGATGTGGGCAGTGAGGTTTAATAAGGAATTCCAAGCTGCCAGCATTATGTTGGGATCAGTAACAGGCCTCACGTTTTCATGTGCTCGACACAGGCGGTTCATGCTTCCCGTGCTGCGTGGAGGAGCTAATAAAGACAGCGAGAAGGAAAAGCAGGAAAGTTGAGAGTCAGAGCCTTGTTCCCTCAGATATTTTTTACTACCAGACCCGTTTTCCAATCCTGCAAATAGAATAGAAGGAGAGTCAGGGACATTAATGAAAAAAAAAAAAAAATCAAATATTTAAGGTTGTGGGATTTAATAATAGAAATCTTCAGCGTGACTCGCCGGGCCACATGGTGAGTGCTGTTATCCATTCAAAATAAAACTAATAATCAGAGCCCTGCAGATGCTTTGAAATACACTGTTCTCTGACAATTTACCCATTTTGCTGTTACTGAGATCTTTAAAGGTTTCTAAAACCAAATAGAACTGTATATTAAACTCGGGTATCTTTCCTGCAATTAAATCATTTATGTGACTTTCATAGGCCCGTATTATTGATTTTAAAAAAGAGCATTTTATGCTACAGACTTAAAAAAACAAAACCCCGAAACCCTTAAGTCTATGGTAAAACTAAGTGACCAAAATAGAAATAATCACCAAATACTAGCTATTTCATATCTGTGTTTTGAAGAAATTTTACTGGAAGTTCATGACATTCAATAAAAACATAGAAATTCAGGTAAAATCTATGTAAAATGGTAAATCCATACATTTATCCTAAATTTAAAATCCTTGTGTTCAGTCCTTTGATACAGAGGTTGATCAGAGGATGACTTGCAACATCTGGAATTCTCTTGTGTGGGTTTGCTGCCGCTTCAGGTTCAGGCACCTTGGCACGTGCCCTGAGTGAGTTTGTGTGGTTAACAGAGATTTAAACCTGCAGCGTCGAACACCGAGCGCTGTAGCCGCTCAGTGATATTAGAGACACTTCCCAGTTTGAGCACGTGCATTGGAAAATTATTCTGCTTATTACTGTTCTGTGTGATGGACCCAATTGTCATCGTTCTGTGCCCCTCCTGTGGCAAGTACAAGCGCCTCATCTAACTGTGCAATCTGATATTGAGAGGGAGGTTCTCAAAGATGTGTTTCTGGTTTGCTTGACCACAAGGGACGCAGCTGATCAAAGAAGAACTGGGGGAATCCTTGTTTTCATACCAGTGTGAGTGTATTGTTGTTAAATGGCCAAGTTGTGTCCTTAGAAGGCTCTGCTTCCAGATGCAGTGCTGGCAGTGGCCAAGGTAACACAGGCTGATTTGATAACTATCGCTAAGGGGGTTTCTTTGCTGTTATTTATTGAAGTTTGTACTAAAATTGTGCCTGTGAAGTATTTGACAGAGCGGCCAGGCTTGTGCTTGGTTACTCACTGCTCCCATTATCTGTTGTGATGCCTTCTGGGGCTTGTTTCTCCTGTGGACAAAAGAAGGTTGTTGGAACGTATCTGGGGGACAACTGAGACTCTTCCATGCTCTGGGATTTACCTAGAACAGCATAACTTATCCGGTAGAGGCTCTGCAGCGGTTGCACAGCACAGTTTGATTCATTGCCACTAACGAAGGATGTCTTTGTCACACTGAAATGATACTTTTTTGTGTGTGGAAAATGGAAAATTCCAACGTTTGCGCTCCACAAATTGTCACCCTCTGTGTGTATTGGTGTTTGAGTTATGGCCTCACAAGCGGCAAAACGCCTCTGCCTTGCCAAGTGTGTGTTAAATTGGTGTGTGAATATGGAGACTCTAGTTTGTTACTTAATTGATCTACAGGGCTGTCAGATGAATCTTAGAGTGTAGGTAGTGACAAGAAGGACTTTTTTTTTTTTTTCCTAAGATAATGGAGTAAAAATGAAGATGCTTCAAACCCACTGGTGTTCAGTTTCTCCCTAGTGTCCCATAGCTGAACATGTGGCTGCTGTGGAATCCCTGAGCCATCCTCACCTTCCTCAGGCAGTCCTGGGCTCAAACACCTGATATGATCCAGCAGCAACATTTGTTTTGCGTGATCTGAGCTCTGAGGTCTGGCAAAGCAGGTTTAGTTGTCTGTGGTATTATAAGTAACTCTTAGAAATATTTTCCACATCAGTATTTTAATTTGTTTTGTGTTTTCCTCCTCACTAATACACGAGCAGGTTGCAGTGAACAAAGACAGAGGCTTCTTGTGCTTTATATTTTGATTTCTGAGTAAGCAGTTACCTGATTCCTAGCTGAAACTCCATGGAAAGGCAAGGCACCTTTGTGATATTGTCATATTTGTCATTGCAGACTGGCTGTGGAGAGCTCACCTTGGGCCGAGTAAAAGCAAAGGCAGCCTTGCAAGAGGTGCATGTTATTATATAAAATTTACTCTGAAGAGGAGTGATATGAATAGAAAACATATACAGTAGCTTGCTGCATGCTAGCAGGTCTTTTCTGGGCTCCTAAATGTTAACTGGGTAGTCATGTAAGTTATTACACTCATTAAATTAGACCACAAACAAGTCAACAATGATTCAGCAAAATGGTTTTGTTTGTATAGTGCGGGGAAGTCTGATAGATATCCAGTCAAACATTTATGGCTAAATGGATGAAGATTTTAACATTACAGCCTAATAAAAACCCCATACTGTGTGATTAAACAAGAGGGAAAGCAGTAAAAAAGAGAAAGCATAATGACGGTAACATGTAGGTCAGTTACAATTTAATTGTCATTGCACTTCATTGCGAACATATCAATTCTCTGCTGCTTAGCTGAGCAGAAAACAACAACTTAACATGTACAGTGGGCCCGTGGCTGCTCTGCAAAGCCCCACTTCCATCACCTGCTTTCCACTACTTCCTTAACAGCCGCGGGAAGTCTTCCTGCCTTAATAGCATCATCCTGCTGGAAGCTCCCGCTGCTCGTGTCCTCCCTGCGCTCGATGCATCACTGATCAGTAAATTTACTTCCCGCTCTCCACAGAAGCTAAAATTAGGTTGTTTGCCTTACAACTTCCAGCGCTCCGGCAACAAGAAACACCTGCTTGCAGATTTATATTGTTTTGTTTAATGGTTTAAAGTTAAAGGGAGCTTTACAGAGGCAATACCCTGATGTACTGGATGGGGAGAGCACGATGGCTGATCGTTTTTCTTACTTACCCAATTTATACTATAGCTCCTTGCCACTTAAGGTATAGCTTCATTAACATTAATTGCAGCTTTAGCATCTCCGTGCAAGTGTTTTTTCCTGCCAGTGTTCTCCACTGTGTTATATTTGCAGTGGTACTGAAGGAAGCTGCAGGAGGGGGGGGAAAAATCTTTTTGGTTGTTTTTGTGGTATTTCTTTTTTTTTCTATTTTAATCTGGATAATTCAGTGATATCTCAAAGGGCCCTTGGTGTTGGCACCTTTTTCAAATGTTAGCTCTAAAGAATCATCTGTCTGGCACAGTTATTCTGATCTATAGTAAAGACTTAACAGAGTACGAAACCAAACTATTAATTCAGGTGCCTAAGGTGACATATTTTATCCAGCTTTGCAGAGCTGACTTTATGTAGAGCAGAACATGGTTCCCATTTGGATGGGGAGGGGGGGAAAAAAATAATAAAAATGAGGGTAGCAGCCTGGCAACACCCAGGGAACTTGAGGGAAGAGGCTGGGAAAACATCTATTCTGCAAAACTGTTGGAGACAGAATGCATTGAACAGCATCAAATCCTAATGCTGGGAATACGGTCGAGTCTTTTTCTTCCTCTCGAAGCTGGGAGGGAGGTTTCATGATAAGTATGGAGAGCTGATCTAGCAGAGCCAACCGGTGCTTTTGGGGCAATATCACTGGCCCCTACTTCCAAATCTCTTCCAAGCTGGGAGCAACTGGGCAGTTCTGTTGAACTGAAGGCCTGATTTCTCTGGGCCGTCCTTCAGCAGACGCGTTTCTGCAGGGTGGGAAACTGCACCTCGGATGTCCTTGACACAAGAGCCTGTTCTCGATGGCTCTGGGAGCCTTGGGGCTGATTCCTGGGGACACAACAACTCCCCCAAAGAGGGTTACGGTCCCCTTGCGCTGTTCTCTAAGAGCAGGATGAGCTTTCCCAGCTAATAGGCCTCTCCCCGTGAAATGAGTGAGTGGCGAGTGCTCTGTGCACCCGAGAGCTGCAGGAGGTTTTGTGCCTCGCGGCTCCGTGTCTCGGCAGCTCCCCGCGGTGCCGTACGTCTGCACAGCCCCAGCCTCGCCGGCACCCGGGAGGCGGCCGAGAGCCCCAGTGCAGTGGCAGCTATTAGTGCCTTCCGAGGAAACTGCTTGCAGAAATCAGCCGAGATAAAATACCCAGATGTTTATGGTCAAAAGGTGCTTTGGGAGCCAGTGAGGCAGCGAAGGCCTATTTGGAGTGCGAGTTTGGAGGCTTAACAAGATTAACGCCTGTGTGTACAAGCCTGGAAGGGCCCAGTTGAACAGTGCTCTCTCCGTACCTCAGAGTTTTTTGGGGGTTTTTGTTGATTAGAAGTTAAGTTTTGATTTCTTCTCAGTGGAGTGAAACAAGGGCAGTTTGGGCTCTGCTTGCCAGGTGAGACTGGAAGCATAGCAAAGGGAGTTGTTTTGGAAGGAAGGTGGTTTGGTTCCCTTTCTGGAACATGACACAACTGCAGGTTTTGTTCTACAAACACAACACTTGGATATTTACCTCATTTTCTCTGGTTTCTTGACACCATTATCTTGGTGATGCAACACGAGCCCACTGACAGTGGCTCCAACTGAAAAAATCCCTGCCAACAGCCAAAGAACTTGCTGTTTTTCCCTTGAGCTTTTGATGTTCCGGTGATACTTGAGCTGTACAGGAATGAGAGGAATGAAGCTCCAGTTTGTTAAAAAAGCCCCTGAGGTTGCAGACAACAGCCTTGCTCTCAGTGTTAGGGGTGTTCTGCTTTCCCTTTCTTCTCTCCAATCACCACGGAGCATCTGCAATAGTTTTATTCCCTGTGAGTGTCTGATGATTCCATCCTGCTTTCTCACGCAGCACAGAAATATGTAGACAACCTTTAGACTTTGGGGTGACTTTTGGGGAAATAAAGACCCTCTGCTATCGGTAAAACTTAATACAGTCCATCATTAAACCTCATATGGGACCATCCTAATGCTTTGTGTTTCTTGGATACTGACTGCAATTCATGAATCAAAGTAACATTTTTTTCATAAGTAGCTGACAGGATTTTTCTGCACGTTGTACTTTGATCTCCTGCTAATCCAAGGAATGACCATAAACATCTGTATATCCAGCAGCACAGACCACCAGGCCTGTGTATCCTGTGTCCAGGTGTGTTTTCCTTGTAGACCCTCGTGCTTTTTGGGATCTGGGAGATGGGTCCTGCGTTTCCCACCCACAGAGTGGGGCCTGTGCCGCACTTGGTACAATTCTGTATTTGTGATATAATTTTAGGTAGCTTATTAGACTTATGATTGATGAGAGCCAAAAGAGGATACACAGCTATGCACTGACATTCATGCTTGCCTTTTAAATATCATACTCTGTAGCTTCAGATCTCTATTTTACACTCAAGTGCTCCAAGCCCCACATTAGTGCATCTTTCTCTCCTCCAAATTAACATGTTCCTTTAAATGCACTAATACTTCAGTTGGTTTTTAAACAAATTCTGCATTATTTACCCTTATACTGCTTCCTTCTCAGTCGAATGTTAACAGTCCTCTCCCCTGAAATATAAATAAATTATAAATATTCCCCCTGCCATTATTTCAGACCCTGGCTATTCCTTTATTTTTTTTTCCCCCCTTATTAAATTATGTTTACCTGACTACATCAGGTTCATTTCACCTAGGCAGGATGTCCCATTAAGCGTGACAAGTAGAAGGTTGTGAGATTAATGCCCTTCTTGAGCCTGAATTAGCATGTCAGCATCTTTTCAGACCTGGGACTGGAGAACATAGGAAGTGTGCCATAATGGACCTTAGCCTTTAACTGAACTGCTCTAATATTATTCCTATAACAAGACTACTTTTAAAGAGGCTCATTATTGGCTTCATTAGATATGTTACTTGCATCACTGGCTGTAGTTACTCGTATAATATGGGAGAGGTTAACACAGCGTATTTTTTATGTATTATATGGCATATAGCTTGAAGTAGCCAAAAGGTTTATGGCTATGTAATTGGTAGTTAGTGTGAAATTTGTAAGACAAATAGACAATACCAAGGGTAACCCCTATAATCCTCTCCTTTCAGTTTTTTACAGCCACCAAAGGGCCTCATTAAAACAGCAGTCAGCACCTTAGTGAAAAGATACAGTGCTTATAGTGCCCAAATTTGACAGAAAATCTGCATTTTGTAAATCTGACACCTTTGATAGATTATACAGTGTGAAGCCATTGCTTCTAAGCATTATGATAACGCTTAAGGTTCTCTTCTGAATCCAACCGTGCTACATTCACTGGATATAACAATGTGAAAAAGAGCTGGTTGAATAAAATAAAGCATCTGAGATGGAGAGGAGCCTTTTTTCCCCTTTGATACAAAGCTCATCTCAGGCAGCAGCTATGGTTGATACCCCTGGCTCTTCTTGTGCCCAGGTATATGGGCATATAAATATTGGCAAAATAACTGTTTAATACACATGCAAAAAGCAGCTCTGCCTACATTAACCAGTTTATATGGCTGCTGTGAGGGAGGAGCGTGCACAGCGAGGATGGTGTTAAGCTTTCTTATCTGTTTCAGAGGCTAAATTCTGCTCGCTCTCAAACTCGTGTAGACCCAAGTGGCTTCCATTGCCCCTGGTGAATCCTGGTGTCACTCGGAGTCCTGTAAATCTGGTGTAATGCACTGGCTTACACGGAATTAAACGGACAGGCGGAACGGGAACGAGCATCTGACCCGACGAGGTTATTATTCCTTCAGCTTATTTGGAACAACAGTGAAACAAAAATGAGCTGCATACACAGAGCCCAGGCTCCCAGTGCTGTGGTGGGTGTATGAGAGCTCAGCTCCTGAGAAGTGAGGCTGGAATCTCTGATATTTTACTTAACGGTTTGGAACTGAGCAAACGTGAGTCGTCGCGGTTGATTAGTTGCAAGTGTTTGCTCTGATCACAAAAGGCAACCTCCAACAGCCAGAGGTCCAAAGGAGTAATAATTAATCGCCCCCTCCATTTAAGAGATGGGCTCAAGCCTTTTAGAGCTGCAGAAATTTGTACAAACTCACCAGAAATGAAATGAAAGCTATCGCTTCGCTCCCATCGCCGCCTTTGCGGCAGAGGAAGTTCTTCTGGGTTTGGTTTGGTTTTTCTTTTTTTTTTTTTTTTTTTGCTCAGGGGTATGGAATGTAGGTTATAATGCTTCCACGGGCTCCAAATGTGACAGCTGTTTACCTCTTCATCTGGTAATTGAAAGATTTCCTTTTAAATTAGAGCTGCTGTAGACAAAGAGTGAAGCAGAAGTCGCATTTGGTTCCTCGGCAGAAATAAAGCCCTGATCGTTCTCAAAGAGGTGTTTGCAGTGTAGCCCTTTGATCATGGCAGAGATTGTACCACTGAGTGCTGCTAAAATGGGAGTGCAAACAAAAAAGGGGAGGGGTTTCACCTTTTATTGCCTTTTGCGTCAGGATTTGTTGCTGCCTATGCGGGATCTTCTGTTGGAAGGTTCAGAATCAGTCCCTGCAGGTAGCAAGGGTGAAGTGACATTGCTGAAGTGCTCACTGATTCAAGGAAGGTTAATTTAGATCTCTTAAAGTTATTCAAGAAGTGAATATTTGAATTGAAAATAAAGTAATTGCTGAGGAATAATTTTCACACATTGAAACTTAAGGGATGTTTGTTTTAAGAAGTGCAAGTTCCTGGATGCATTTGAATCCAGTAGCAAACAGGAAATAACTGGGGTTACACTGGGGATTGGTTTATGGCCAGTTATTTTATCAGAGGATGCTCCAGTCTTTCTTCATGGGTACTTTCAAAATCAGTTCCAGTGTCAGAATTACTCACAATCTCACTAGTGTCCTTTGAAACAAAAAAACCCCAACCCCCCTTTGGCTGCGTTATCTTGACCCGTGAGGTTGTTTTCTTCACTAACTGAATTCGGGTGGAACATCTTCCTATTTCACTCTGCTTTTCCCAGGACTGTTATCACAGATATTCACTGTTCTTCTTGTAAGCACAGAGTTCAAAATGTAGAAGGGTGAGAGTTGTCCCTACCTGAGATGATGTGAGGCAATTCTTTGTATTTCCTGCTGCAGTGGGTTACCTGAAGTGTCATCCCCGAAGAAGTGACTCCTTTTAATTGCATTCCTTGTTTCCAAGTTGTCCAGAAATTACCTCTTTTCTTTTTTTTTTTCCTTTGCGTGTCTAAGAAAATCCCTAGAGAGGAACAAAAGCTTTTGGCTTTTTTGTTTGGAATTTGGTGATCAGTGCACTCAGTCCAGGCACGCATTTTGGGTGGGTAGGAGATGGGCAGTGCAGCTGGAGAGGCCACACTGATCCCAGGGGGAAAGGGCAGAGGATTCCTGGGCCTCTTTTCTCAGCCAGGGAATTTCTCTCTGTCGAATCACAGTTTCATTATAAAACTGACCATGGTATTTGTTTAAAAATTAATTTTTCTTGCCAAAAATATGTGTGGGAACTGCAGTCACTGATCTGGAGCAGGAAGGAGGGTTTGTACCTGTATTTCCGGGGAATCCGAAGGGCCTTACTGAGCCCCGCACGAGGACACTCAGTAGCCCAGAACAGCAAAATTGTCTCAGTCTGTGCGTGCCAGAAGGGATTCAATTGTAAGCAGAACAGGAGCTTGCTTAGGTGTAGATAACAGTAAAATCTGGACCAGCAAAAAGCCTTTGAAATGAACTTTTTAACCAAAGTCTGGGTTTGGATCAATAGGATGCCTCACCCTGCCAAAGGAGCATTTGGGAGTCTCCTGTCTGGGGGGTTTAATTCCGTGGATTACTCACATCTGGTAGGTGAGAATTACAGAGTGCTGGAATAATGTATTCTCGTGGTTTAGATCTATCACTGCCAAGGGCTACTGAATAGTAAGTATCAACATCTGCGTTACTTCTTTGAGTTTTCTGATTAAATGTGTCTAAACATCTCAGCTCCTACTGGAAATAAAAATAAAAATAGTTTCAAGCCAGTTTGAGGCAGGATTTCAGCAAAACACTCCAACAGCAGACATTAGTTAGGACTGTATGTGCCATTAGCCCTAAATAACATTAACCCGGCGTCGTCATTTGTATTATCGAAGGGACATCAGGCTCTTGAAACTGTAAATAATGGAGTAAATACAAATAAAGGTACCTGCATTTTGACAGTGATGTTCCACCTCTCCTTCCCTGCATACACAAAAATCATTCAAATGCCTTTTCTTTGCCTGACAAAAATATTCATTAAAAACATTTCACTGTGCTGCCTTTTAATACAGCGCGGGCATTCAACCTGCGCAGGAAGCTCCCTGGAACCACACAAATACTGTGTAATTATCTCGTGGCTCCCTGCTGGCTGCTGCATATTCCAAGCACAAAGTGAGCAGCACATTTCTAGAGCCTGACTTCTGTCTTCATTGTCCCTGCTTGGAATATGAAGCTCCACTTCATTATAGCAGACCTGATCAAACTTGATAGATTTAGCCATTATTCTTGACTGTGTCAACTTTCTACAGCTTTTTTTTTTTTCCCTTTTTTTTTTTTTTTCTTGGGCTCTTTTGTTTTGCCACCCAGGGACTGCATCTTATTTCTAGGAGCTCTGCCTCTCTCTCTCTTTTTCTCTCTCCTTCTCCCTCCACCTCCAAACAAACCAAGGTTTCAGCAAATAATGCTGCTTGGGCATCACGTGATTCAAGGAAAATAAGGCTTGCAATTTTTTCTCAATTGTCCTTTATGGTTTTTATTGACTTTTTTTTTCCTCTCCTCAGTTTGTTTCTATAAAAAAAAAAATTATACCGCAATATTGACATACAATACAGAAAAGCTTTGAAAATCCTTATTTTCTGTTAGTGGTACAATAAATTTACCATTGTGAGGGGTTTTTTTTTGGTGTCTGCTTTATGACAACTTTCAAGTAGCGCTTCAGAGTTCGTATTTTCCAGGATGATCCAGACAAATGTGCCTTATCAAATTTTATAAATCATTACTCTTGTTTGTTTAACCTGCAGACGTTTCACCACGTTTTCGTTGCAAAAGGCATTAGATCATTCTTTGGGCAAATACAGATGTTAATAGGACTGGTTTACCATAACAGATTGCTTTGTAGTTTTTGAGAGTTGCTATGCAACAATAGAGGAGTGTGGTGCAGCCTGGACTGATTTTTAAAGTCCTGGGTGAAATATGGAGCATTTTCAGGCATCCTTTAGAACTGCCACCAGATTCCTTAACCAAAAGGTGAGGAATTTGTGCCCGAACTTGTAAGACCCGGGGTCAACCAACCCATCCTGAGTGTCATTAACAAACGCAGTGAGCGGGGCGACGAAGCTTTTCAGGCTTTACATTTGCTCTGTAGTATTTGTTATATCCACCTGTACCTTTCACAGGCGCAATTAACGTGGAAAATCACTTTATAATTAATTTTGCATGTTAAATAGCAATTCTGAATCGTTAAAACTTTGGGAAGAGATTAGGCTTCTTTCCTTTTGTTTCGGTTGCAGATTAAAAGGTAAAGGATGTCTTATGATTTCCAACAAGTTTACCGAGAGAGTCTTATTGAGGTGCATTGTTTAGCAGCATTTAAATACTATTAGGAATGGGTGTTCTGCTTTTTTTTTTTTTCTTTTTAAATTAAAAAATCATTATTTTTTCGAGAGTGGCATTTCCAGTCTCACCAAAAGCTTCTCGGCATCTTAAAATGTAAATTGCGGAGAAGCAACACAAAGGATAAAGAGAAGATTTTGAAGGCAATCACAGTGATCACTTAATTCAGTCTCTGCATATCCACTTGGCATAAGGTAATTAGAGTGCCACATTGCTGTAAAGACAGAAAGCTTAGGGTACCATTCTGACTCACCCAGACGATAATACATGATTAGAAGTCAGTGACAGATCACAACTGCTGAATGACCCACCAAGGTCTTATCAAGGGCAAATCGCATAATTAGCATGCACTTGGCTGCCAGAGGAGTACAGTGCTATTGTTCTGGCACAATCAAATTAGCCCAGCCAATGGGGTCACTGTTCCGTGACCCTAAAGACACTGAGGGGCTGATTTTTCTACCGGTAGGAACGTAACAACATAGAAGGAAAAGAGAAGGAAAAACCAAAACCCCCAGTTTAAAGTGAGCACAAGTTCCTGCAGCCCCTGGAATACCCGTCAGGGATGTTGGGGGAACGCTCTGCCGGCTCCTTAGTTCATCATTGTGTGGGATAAAGGAGTCGGCTAATGCCGTCTGACCCTGGGGGACACGGATGTAACGGAGCCACTCCGACAGGAATCCAGGCATCCGGCGAGGCCTGCGACTCATTTATCCCGGCTGCGTACGCGCCATCGTGCACGTGACGGGGAGGGGGAGCCTTCATGCAGACACAGCATCTCCCCTTCCTTATGGTCATTAGCACAATTATCTTGATTTGCTCATTCTAGCTGTATTTTCCCTGAGGTTTGGCTGTTTCATTTGTCTCCCTGAGCAGGGCTCTCAGCTGAGAGGGCAGCCACCAATTCTGGAGGCATGTCATCCATGGCATGCTGTTGTCCATCGTGTAAAATCCCTAAAACACACCTAAAGAGCCTTTCCTGTCTTCCTCTGGAAGACCTCTGACTCTCCAGACTCTGGAATGTTCACTGGACTAGTGAGGAAGCAGAACCTTCCCTCTGGGCAACACAGTTCTCCAAAGCACTCAGAACCATTAGCTCTTATTTCTTAGTTAAATTTGGAATTCTTGGTGTAAATGTGCCTTTTTCCCTTTGTTCTCTAAACAGAAATAAGGCTTTGAATTGATCTGCACACTTGTTAATATGCATGGGATAGGGGGAAGCCATTGGAACTCTTAGGAAAAGGGAGAAAGTGGCCATTATTTGTATTCTCTTCCATTGCACTGCACATATTTGGGCTGCATGTCCCAACCTCTCCTGGATAATTGGATCAAAGAGGTCTATAATGAATTGCCTCTGTCTTGTCTGGGCCTCCATCACTACTTCTCTTCACTACTATTTTTTGTTTTTTTAAGGCTGGGTTAAGTTAACTCAAGATAGGAACTCTAAAATGTTTATATTTCATGAATTTAAAGATGAGCTTTCCCGTTGAGTCAAAAGGGAAATGAAACACAGCATTGGAACTGCTACCTCTCTGCTCAGGGCCTTGGTCCCAGGCCTTTGTCAGGGACAGTAAGGTGTTCCATGTGGCACAGGAGGCTCTTTCCAGCCCTCCCACTGCTTAGGACTCCATCCCGGCACACAGGGATAGCGTTTGTGACATCAGGACAGGCAGGAATGATGTCAGGAGTGGAGAACTGTGACCTCATGCTTCAGAGGCTGCAGACGTGGCACCTGCTCCTGGCAGTGTTTGTTTTCCTGTTGTAATTAGTCATTGTGGAGAAAAAAGCAGGCAATGAGGACTGAGCTGGTGCCTGCTTAAATAATATATTTCCAGTGTTTTACTGGGCATGAAATGTCACCTTTGAGCCAATTAAATAGTTCCAGCTATAGCTTGGCTTTGTACATATTACTGCCTTGGTCACAAGAGCTTTGTGATCCTTGTCTGTTCCCAAATGCATTTTTATAGATGAACTAAGGGTCTTTACCAACTTCCAGCTTGAGGATAAAATACGAGAATTTGCTAGAGAAGGGAATTGAAATTACAGAGAGTGAATCAGGGCCTTCCCTAAGAATTAATTCCAACAATACCTTCCATTTATTGTAAATACCCAGGCTGAGGCTGCGAAGTGTGTGCCATTGAAACTTTTCCTTGGCTGGCAGAAAGCTTATTTCTAAAGGTCTCGTTGATTGTGCAAACACAGGAACATTTTCTTTCCTTGAGAATTAATATTGACTGTGTATAGAGCGACGGCAGCACTCCATCTAGCCACAGAATCATATAAACATATATAATTACTCTGAAAATCTAATCTATTCCTGGATACTCAGTCCACGCGATAACTTTTGTTTCCCTGCATAAAATGATAAATTATATACAAAGCAGGCAATTACGGTTGTTCTTGAATCCGAAAGAGATGGAAATGTACACTTTGTAAATATAGAGCTGCTTTTCCTAAAAGGCATTTATTTCTCCAATTTTAAAACCGGGTGTGTTTGTATATGGATGAATGTCGGCGTGGGGATGTTTACCTGTCTGTGTGGAAATAAAATGAAGAACTGTGCCTTTGTACACACTGCCTGTGCCGTTGTGTGTGTAAGCATGTAATAATTCATAGCCCCGTAAGCTCTTGGTGGACATTCCTGCCTCAGCCACTCAGCCCCCACCATGAAAGTCCCCTAACAAACAGGATTAAAATTCACTCCTTTCAGCCATCCCAGGCATTTATTCCTTCCTTTTCATTGAGCTACATTTGTCTGATTTAACAAGATAAGATTTGAGTGCTGATGCAGCCCGTTGTTAATGCAGCAGCCGCATCCACCACACCATCGACACTGTGCATCAGAGGGATGCATAAATCAGGTATTCAAAAAAAATTAGATATGCAGCACACCAGTTTTATAGTCCCAGGCTCAGAAATTGAAATGGCCCAGATTAATGTATTATATCTTACACACTGTCCGAGTGAATCAACTTTAATATATTGAACAGATTCGCAGAACAAGACTTTGTTATCTAAGGAGCACTCGGAAGAAGGAATTGACCTGAGGATTTGATTTGGTTCAGGTAGTTCATGTTGTACAGCAGCATTTGAATAGTTTCACATAAAAATAAAATTTGTATCAGAAATATTTCACATCATCCTGGGCTCGTTTGTGCTGCGGCTCTGCAGCGGGGCAATATTACAGAAACAATGTCCAGCAAAAAGATGATTTTAACCTTTGCTTCAGACATGTCAAAACAATGTAATGTAATTTTAATGCAAGCTGCTGTTTCATAGCAGAGGCGCCTCCACATGCTGACTTGAACTAGTTTAGGTTTATACTGGAAATGAAAAGGCCATTGAATTTCATATGGAATGGAAGCGCCACAATTTACACCGGGGTGTATGTTCTGTTTGAAGGCAGGCAGGGAGAGGGTCTGACTGTATTCTCTATTGACAACCCATAAAACAACTTTACCTGCATAATCAAGGACAGATGAATGTTACTGTGGGCAGGGAGGGGTGTCCCTTTTATTCGGAATTACCATCTCTGTTAGGGCACAGTGTGGGTGGCCATTTGCTTATTGGAAATCAGGCAAAAACCTGATGGAGTAAGAGGAGGCATCACAAGGTGTCAGAGGTGTGTGGTGAAGGGCTGTGAAACGCCTTTGCAGAGACATTTATCCTGCTTATTCCCTTCTCTAAATTCCCCAGATGCTGAGGAATGTGCTGGTAGTTAACTGCAGGTGTCTCCTTAAAGGAGTAGTTTTGTAGCTGCTCTTAGTTGTTCCCTCCTGTACAAAACCAGACTGGTTTTGCTGGGTACAGAATCACCTGGTGCTGAAGTGGAGGGAGGGAATCAACTGGGTACAGTCACCCACTTTCCAGGCAGAGATGTTCCTGTGTCTGAAAAGGGCAAGGAGAACTCGGTGCTTCTTCACACATTGAGGGAGTGTTTGCAGCTCTAATTGTGCTGTGCTAATTAGCACTGAGGAGAAATGCCGTATTCCGGGGGTCCGCTTGGACCTTGAAAGGCACTGGGCACATTTTTTTGGTGTTTGAGCCCCTTGAGATGCAGAAGATGCTGAATGGAATTTTGAAGTCGTTGGCATCTCACCATACCTGAAATCAGCAGGAGTTGGGTGCTTTTCAGAGCTCTGAAATACGACCAGGGAGAACTGGAGTGTTTTAAACCTGCCCTTTGAGAGCGCTGTGTGTCAACCTATTTGTGCTGCTTACAAGACAGATGTTTGAGGAGATCCGGGGCCACTGGGGCTGCTCTGCTGTCCTTGTGTAACAGCTCAGGCCACAGAAACCATCCTGGTGGGCTGTGACAAGAGCCAGAGTCTGGGATAAGGAGACCAAGGTGGAGTTGTCCCATTGGAAAGCAGTTAGCAGGGAGAAGCCAGTCCTTGGCTGTTCCTTCAGGCTGACCAGTGGATCACACAAATGTGGTGCTACAGGGTTGGACTCGATGATCCTTGTGAATCACTTCCAAGTCAGAATATTCTGTGATCTGTGAAAGGCAAAAAAAATTAGGAGGCAGCTGAATCGCTCAGTGGTTTTACACTGAGCATAAGAGGAGCTGGTGGAGATAGATGAGTATTGTTTGAATTGTTTGAGGTTCCTTGAGGCCATTCCAAGCACTGGACAACTTGCATGTTTTGTCTTTGTCCAGAAGATATAATCCAGCCTGAATTAATTTCCCAGTCCTTATTTAATTTTCCATGGCAAATGTTGTGATTTACAGTAACGTAATGGGAAAGAAATTGTAATAAGTGCTTTGCCTTTTTGCCTTTTTTTAACTTGAAAGCAGGATGATAACAAATTAGAGTAGGTTCATACTATTTTTCAACACACAACATCCCCCCACTGCCCTCATTTCTGCCCCAACCACTTTATGTGAATTATCAGTCTTTCCTCAAAGAAAGACCAGTAAGGCCTGGTCCAACTTTGTCTATCTATACTGATATAAATGAGAGAGATTATTATCAAATTACCATTTATTGTGTGCTGCTGGAAAGGATAATTTTTCAAGAAAACCTCAGGGTCAGTCAGCCTTGAAGAGAAATCTTGGTTTATCAACAAATTCACCATCCTCTTGTATATAAATAATCACATGTAATTAATGTTAAAGGTGCACAGGAATCCAAAGCTAAAGTGTAATTCGTAGATGTGTTTATCCTGAACTCTGGAAGATCTGGCTCTTCTGCTCAGAGTGCTGCTCTTCAGTGTGCAGACCCCACGCAAACCCCCCGTTTTCATCACGCAGTCTAGATGTGTACTCAGAATATTCAGTGAGCAGGGAGGATTTAAAGATGCACTTCGATGTTTTGGTGACCTGGCAGCTCTGTCAGCCTGGCCTTTGTAATGCCAAGCTCTCTTTCCTGCAAAGAGCAGCTCTGCTCAAAACTTCTCTTCTTTTTTGTGAATTCGTACTTTTCTTCCCTCCCCCCCCAAGAAGAACAAATGCCAATTTTACAAAATCGTGTTATAAACTTGTAAATCAGTATGAGTGGAAATATCCAGCAGAATTCATGCCACTGCTAAAGCACCCAGACAATTATGAGAACATTTTAAAACCAAGTCACAGTTATTCCGATGCATTAAGTATAACTCTTTAATGTTGCGGAGTCTGTGTCTCCCATCTGTTCCATCAATTAAACCCTACATTGATCTATGAAGTTATTAGCATCAGCCAAGCTCCCAAATAGATCTGTTTTGCCACCAGTGGAAATACTATGTTTAGAAGTAACAATAATGCCATTTCTACTACAGATGCCCAGAACTGTTTTTCACTTTTTTTTATAAACTTTCTTTATCTGGTGAAGTTGCATTATTGTCATTCTTGGCAGTTCTTAGAAGACCTTAGAGGTTTGTTGTTGGAGAGAGGATAAGTTAGTTCTGTCTGACTTGAGAGGGGTCTTGTTCTGGCACCTCAAACTCAGTCTTGAGGTGCTGCTGGTTGTGTTGCAGAGGCAGTCCCTGAGTTTTTTGAGTCATAATCCTGGGTGAGCCTTGTTACGAAAGGGTAGACAACGTAGGCAGGAGGTGGATGTTGTTCTTTGCTCACCTGATGGACGACTTTTCTCCATCAAGATGAAGCTCCCACCTGTTTTCTCATGTAATTACAGTTCGGGAACGCTGCAGCTGATAATGGTTTCAAGGAAGGAAATGTGGATGAGAATGCACAACAAAGGGAAGGGAAATATTCCTTCTGACCAAGTTGAGAGGTGGCAGCAGTTTGCCACTGTCCATTTTGCTGCCTGGGATGATTGTCAGTGCAGATACATCTGCCGAGTTTGGGGACTGTGGATAGCTATGACAATGGACAGATCCCTGGCTGTGTGTAGCAGAGCAGTTATTGGTGCTGGCACAGTCCCAGGAATTTCCTTTTGACAGTGATCTCCTTATAATAGATGGAACTTTACTGAGTGACTTTGATCCAGCCACCTATTTCTTCCCAGGGCTAGGAAAGGGAAGGAATTGCTCTAAGCATAGGGAAGGGCATGCTGGGGATAATATGGCAACCGTCCCTTTCAAGTTTGTCACACAAGGTGGGCCACAAGGTTGTCTTTGTTGGACCAGAAAGCAGAAATGTCTTGACAAAGAAGAGCCTCACAGTGCCTTAAGAACTCCACAACAGGAAAGCAGGAGTGTTACCAGTTAGCCCTTTCCATGGTGTAAGGAATCAGTCTGCCTTACTAAACCCTCTCCAAGGTGAGGGTCTGTAAGTCTCTCAGGATAAACTTGTCCTTAGCCATGCTTTTATCTCGGCCAGGAGTTTGTGCTTGACACACACACGTAAAATTCCATTAGGTGACTCCGCAGGTCAGTCTTTCAAGCCACGCTGCCTGTGCCTTTCCTTGCAGTCCCTTTATGCAAAGGTATCTCCTGTCCCTGTTTGGGTATCAGCTTCCTGGAATTTCGTTCTTTCCACTGCTGGAGACCTCCCTCTCTGTCTTTTCTTGCTGAGTTCTTCTCACACTCAGTAGGTTTCCTAAGGTTTTAGTCCCAAAGCAGTTGAACTGGCCAAGGGAGGATTCACTGCTGATCCAGTCACCCTTTTTCTCTTGTACAACTTGCAGCACTTGTTTGGCAATTTGCAGCACCCTCAGTTTGCAGTGTGTTACAGCTTGGGGAAATAGGTCTTAATATCTGTTATTAGTGTAAATAATAAGCTTGATGCCACTGTCTTGGCTTCCATTCCCTGGGATGACACAGGGAGTCAATAGTTCTCGTTAGGTGCAGATGCCTTTGATTTACAGCTGTGTGACAAACGTGTGTTACCGAGGGAAGGACATGCTGTGCCTGGGACCAACTTCTCTTGGAAAGAACAGATAAAAAGCCTGTCTCTCACACTCCCTGTCCCATTTTGGATTTGGATCTTATCCCCGTAACGCTGTCCTGTAACATTTTAACACTGACTGCAGAACAGGGAGAAAAAAATATGGGTGCTTGTTCCGTTTCAGGTTTTAGACTTGTTCCTCTCCTTTCTAATTACATGTAAAATAAAAATTTTGGAATAGAATTCCCTTCTCACTGACTGGCGCAAAAATGCTGAGGAGTGAGAAAGTTCCTGTCAGGTTGAAGAATTTCCCGTGGATGCCCCAATCCTGGTAACTGCCCAGCAGGATGTTGACACCAGAAGCTGCTTTGTGGGATAAGGAGTTGAAAGGAGGACACTGGCACCTGCTTTCCTTGAGGTAAAGGAAACAGGGCAGCAATGCCACGGTTGGAGGTGCTCATTTTGAAGAGAAACCAGAAGTACTAATGGGTTACAATTGAGCAGTGCTTGTCAAAATGCTTTCAGGATGTGGCAATAAAAAGTTACAGATTGAATATTTATCAGTCCTTTAGTGTATCAAAGAACCTGCAGTTCAGGTGATTCTTGCCTGTGGAATGAAGATGCTTGTACAGATATTTGCTGTTCACAAGAGCAAAGCTACGTCTGAGCTTTCCCTCAGAGGAGTCTGTGAACAAGTGACCGTGTTTGAGACCCAACTGGATGTTGGTAAGGTGTGATCTTCTCCCAGGTTTTCCTTTTCCTTGAAGAAATACCCTTCCTTTGCAGCGCTGCCCTATTTTTAGACTCCTTTTAGTCCCAGCAGTTTACATGTCTGTGTCATCCAAAATCCTGCACTTGTCTTATGGTACTATTTCTTTTTTTTCCCATATATATATATTTATTTTCTGGACTGGAGCAGTATTTCTGCATTTTTGCCTGCCTTGGTACCCAGACATTGTACTGCTACTAGTTCCTTGGAACCACAGGAGGCACAGAGCTGGAATGCTATTGCAGCTTCTAGTCAGACTTTATCTGGGTGTAATACACAGTTTGAAGTGTTTTGTTTAAAAAAAAAAACATTAAAAATGCTTGTAATGCTGTCCTGTAACACTTTAACATTGACTGCAGAACAGGGAGAAAAAAATATAGGTGCATGTTCCATTTGAGCCTTTAGACCTGTTCCCCTCTTTTGGGATTACGTATAACATGAAATTTTGGAATGATATTCTGAAGGTAAAAGCTGGTGTCATTCATTCCATGCCCACTCTGTTTGGTTTGGGGGTTTTTTATCTGTATTTTTAATTTCTTACACGCAACATTATCAGTCTGCGTGTAAGAACACCTCTGGTGGAAAAGTCCAAACCTCTTCCGTATCAAGCCTTATTTCTTAAGTTTTAAAAATGACATTTTAGTAGAGGAGATACTTCAGTTAATCCTTTTTTAAAAAGCAGTGAGGGTGCCTGGGATGCACAGCATGTCAAAACATCTGGGTCTGAGGCTTTGCAGTGATTTCTGCAGTGCTTTTGAAGGATGTCAACTAATGGTAGAAATCAGCAGCCTCAGAATATTCACTGCTCCAATAGTTAGAAACCTTGATTTTTTTTTTTTTTTATTTTATTTTTTTTTAATTTTTGCTGGAGGATTAAAACTCAAATAGAAACTTCTGGGCAGTAAAGAGTCAATCAGTGCGACTGAGCCGCTAAAATACAACCATCTGTGTAGCGACTGCTGTGTGGGACACACTTGGGCCCCTTGGAGTTGACTGTGGGTGTTGCCTCATCACAGAGCAAGGAATCTAAAATACACCGGGTGAAAGGTGGCCTGAAAAGTCCTTTTTGTCCAGAAACAGAGCCCTCAGGTATCTGGTTTGGATGTGGGTTGGCATTGGTGGTTCTACCATGAGGGAGATGATGAATCCTCCACCCCTAGGGCTGATGGAAAGAAGTTTGAGTTCAGAGGGTGAGTGGAGAGGAGGTTGACCAGCACACAGTGTGGGTGAAGCTGTGTTCCGTGGTTCGAGAAGTTGTGGAGATGGAGGTGCCCACACACCTCGACCTGGGGCCACTCACATCATCCTCATTTATTTCTCTTTTGTGCAACTTTACACTGAATCCTGTGGTGGTGTTTCAGAGGAGGCAGTAAGATGAATTTCATACTGATTTAAAACTGAATTAGTTAGAAGGAAGAGCTACTTTTTTTTTTTTTTTTTTTTCCTTCCCCTGGAGGACGTAATTTTTGGATTTACAGGAAGGGTAGTTTGGTGTGGTGACATCATTCCTGCACTACACAGGCAGATGAGGTTGGTGTTCCTGCAGAGGATGCTCACCCAGCTGTCACTCACCCTGCCAGGGAGATGAGGACAGGACAGAGGGAAATCCTGTTACAACTTCCAACTGTGCCTTTGGGAAAGCACCCTTCATTATTTCTTGATGCTTTTTTAGGGTTTTCTGTGATACCATTCACTTTTCTTTGTGGATAAATATTTAAGTGTTTATCCACCATTGGTTGTGTGTCTTCCACATAGCAGCTTTCCTTCTGGCACCTCTGGGAGTGTATTTTATGTCTTATTTAAGGAGGGATCCCCCCCTTCCCTGCTCCAGGTGTTGGTGGGAGCACCTGGCTTTCGAGAACCTCATGGCGCTTTTAGAGCGTGAGGTAGTTTGTGGTACCTACTTTTTATTATTTATAATCTCATCAAAGAATAGTGTACAATAAGTGGGGTAAAATTTAAATTACCTGATTTAGGTAATGTACAGATTTATTCAGCACCACAGTATACTGGTTTGCTTCTGACTTCCTTAGAAGTCGGTGAGTTTGTCAGCTCAGAAAGTTTGCAGTTTTTATCTCCAAGGGACGCTACTCAGAAAGTGTTAACCCTTGATGAAGTAAAGTATCTGTGATGGTAATTTTCTTGGAGCATTTTTCAGAAGGACTTTGGTTGTGCTTGAACATCTGATTTCTTTACAGTTTATTGGGTTTAGATGCATAATTTCATTTGTTACCGGTATTGTTATATGTGCTACTGTTCCTCACGCTGGAACCCGAAGTGATGGAACAAGAGGTGGAAATTGGATATCTGCAGACTGCTTGTGGAGAAAAAAGTGTTGTGACTGTTCCTCCTTCCTCCATTTGCTTCCCAAATGGCAGGGCCCCACTGCCTGTAGGAGAGACAGGAATCCTTTTGGACATCAACATCCCTCATAATGTTTTACAAAATCCTTAACAGTGTATCGAGGAACAAATTAGAACAATTAGAAGTTGGTACTAAACAAAATCCACGGATTTCCTTTCCATAAGACATGTGGCAATTTGAACAAACATATTCCAAAGCAGTGCATCGTTTTCCAATTCGTGGCTGTGTGATAGGTACAAGTTCAAGCAAAAAGAATGGTGATGTGTCCAAGAAAATCAAACCATTAACAACACAAAACATGATCAAAAGGATACAAACCCCATCAAAGAGTTTTGCTGGTGGTTTTGGATTGGTGTGAGTGAAGTGAAGGTTTCAAGTCTTCCTATTTGCATGTCCTGTCACTTTATTTTTGGAGATTTTGATAGTAAATAAAGCAGCAGTAAAATTTTAATATGAGTGTAAATCTGGCTCTGGGAGCCTTGCGGTGACTGTGAGAAGCCAAGTTTTTAGTTCAGCGCTTTCCTAACGAACATTTTGAACCAGAGAGGTTTTGGGCACAAATTTTAAGGTTTCATTAAGGGACAGCCGTCTACTTAATACACTTGGTCTAGCAGAGAACAGTAATAATCATCTTTAAATCCTTAAGTGGTTAAGATGTAAAGCTTAGGATGGTCTGGAAGAGAGTTTTCCATCAAGTGTTAATGATAAACTCGCTGCGTGTAAAAACTACAAAAGGACGGTGCCTCTTTAACAGGGACTACTGTTTGTGCTCCATGGAGCTTTGCAGTATTAGTAAAGCAGCATGAAAGAGTTGATTTTCATTTTATGTTGTGCTTGTGAGGCATTAACATGATGTTCTAACACTTGTAAATGAATACAGCTCTTGCCTAATCTGTCATTTTAATGCCTTATAGATTTTATTTCACTCT
The DNA here is from genome assembly GCA_013399855.1 of Oxyruncus cristatus. Taxonomy (NCBI): domain Eukaryota; kingdom Metazoa; phylum Chordata; class Aves; order Passeriformes; family Cotingidae; genus Oxyruncus; species Oxyruncus cristatus. The sequence goes on along the minus strand of VXAY01005285.1, from coordinate 653,664 downwards.
GTGTTGTACCAGATTCTCAATAATAATAATCAACTGCTTTGTTGTTCTCCTGCAGAAATTAAATTTCTGTAGTGAGTGTGCAACTAATAAAAGATGTTGCTTGAGGAAACAAAAAATAAATATGATGAATCATAAAAGTTGTATGTAGGGGGTTGCTCATATATGAAAGACAATTACTGAACCAGTGGTAAATTCATCTGATTCTCATATTGTCAACAGCTTAATAACTCTCACAAAGGGTCTGCCACTTCCGTGAGCTCAGCCTTTCCTTGTCCTGGTTATCCATGTGGTGTGGGATCACAGCGGGATGGCCAGGAGAGGGGAGCTGTTCCCAGTGCGTTGGTTTAACAGTGACCCTCACACGGGGCCTGACAGAGAGCCCTGGCTAGATAAATCCAAGTTTATTTGTAGATATTTCTAAATGTGGCTCCCAAGAATATTAAATACGGGTCAGCCTCTGGCTTCACTCCTGAAAAGGGACAGAGAAAGAAAAGTAGGAGAAAAAAGTTTTTCTAGAAATTCCTGGCTTTGAGATGCTTGCCATGGATTTATTTGGGACCTCCTTATTCTTTAGGAAATACAATTCAGTACAAAATAGGCTGTGTGACTGTAGGGAGGTATGTGGGTCAGCTTTTGGAATAAAGCAGCTGTAATAGCAGGTACAACTTACTGATATCCTCTGTTTTCTCCCTGAGGGATTACAAGCAGGGGTGAAAAGTTAACCATACCATCAACTTCATATTTTAAACCCCTATTTTCTTACGGTAAATGGCTGTGAAGAGGGAGCCGGGCTTTTAACCTGCATGATATGGCTGTAAAATCATACACTTACTGTTTTGGTGTTGTCTGCTCTTAGTGTACCCTCATCTCTTGGCTTCCACTTGACCACGTGGCTGCTAATTCCACTTCCAAGTAGAAAGTGTTGTAATTTCTTCTCTCTGATGAAGTATATGCAAAAGGACACAATCTTCCATAGGAGAGCAGGGGAGTTGATAAGGATGTTTAAGGCTCAATTCCTCAAACAATTTTGCATCCAGCAGTTCCCATTAGGCATCAGAGTGAAATAACTGAAGTTCCCAAACAGCTCAGTTTCATTTTAGTGGGAACCACAGGATACCCAGCACTTTTAGAAAAACTGTTCCTTTTTTTCCCCCCAAAGGAACTCGAGCTCCCCTAAATAGGCAGCCACTGCTGAGGAGATTGAGAACCAGCTTTGATCTGAGCTGTGATACTGCAGCGAGGAGGGTCATTAAGCAGAGGATCATTCCAGGAGCGTTTCTTTTGCTGTTTCCAATTCCTTCCTTGGCCCTGAATCCAGAGCTGTTGGCAAAGATGGGGCTGCACAGGGACAGAACTTTTCTGTCCTGTACTGGGGAGTGTGGACCTGTGCAGGCAGGTGACAACAGCCTGCAGCTGTAGCCTGTCTCTCGGCATTCCTGGTTCTTGGTCAGACTTTGCTGGGAAACACGACCACAAGGAAACCTGCCTGTTGTCTTCCCTGATAGAAAAGCCCGTATTTGGTGGTGATTCTGAATTTGGGTGCAAACAGGGAAAAACAGTCTACTGGAAATACCTTTTTTTTTTTTTTTTTTTTAGTTCACTGCTAAATGGTGTTATATTTATTTATGCAGTATATACATATTTATTGATACATTACACACGTTATATTTCTTTCTTTCTGTTGGCACAGACCTTGTGCTGCACACAGGTTTGCCTGCCAAAGGCCAGGTGTAGGTGGAAGCACTGTAGGAAAAAGTGAAGTGCTGGAAAACTTGTAACCATCCCAGAACACAGCTACTTCCTAAAATAGGATAATTTGGGCTCCGGGGGGGTCTCTTTAATCCAACGTCCTGCCTGAAGCAAAATCGTCTGTTGGATCAGAGCAGGTTGCTCAGAGTTTTTTCATGTCAGGTGTTGAGCAGCCCCAAGGCTGAGCCTGCACAACGTCCCTGGACAGGCTGTACAGGGAGTTTTTGGGCAAGCTTGGCTGAAAGAGAGACTCTGAAATCAGGTGCTGGTTCTGTAGGGGACAGAGCAGACAGAGCTGGACCTGGGGAGCAGCAACCCCCCGTGTTTCCATGTGAGTTTTGCCTTTAACTTGCCAAGTGCCTTCCAGCAAGTCCCTTTTACCCCTCTGTCTCCATTTCTCTTGTTATAAAATGGGGATAATAATCCTTACCTACCCCACAGGGCGTTGTGAGGATTAATTAGTTGTTGGTGCTGCGTGTAAGAGATGTAAATAGCCACATAAATGCTGGATATTATCATTATAATGAGAACCACACTGCACTGTAAGAAAAGAAATGCTCTCCAAATAGGTTGCAGGTGCCATTATGGCCCCCCCACAAGAGCAGCTTCTGGGGTTTATTTGAAACATCAGCAGAGCATCAGACGTCCAAATCCAGAGTTTGATGCTCTGTTGCAGCATTTAACACTTTTTTTTTTTTCCCCCCCTCTTGCCAGTTATTTTTTTTATAGTCTGTGCAAGTTGGAACAACAAACCCAGGTAAACATATGTAGTGGTCCTGCTTGAATAAGCACTGGCTTTTACGGTGTTTATGTTAAATACATAAGGATCATTAGGAGGACAAGGTGACACAGTCAGTTATTTTGATAGCCCCCAGGCTCTTCACCACTGACACCTGCTTTGGAATTCCAATTGGAAATGACCCAAATTACTGTAAAAGTATGAAGTTGGTCTGCCTGGAACTCCATTCGGATATAGGGGTGACAATGATATTAATCTGCACTTGGTTAATTGTGTTGGGTGATTTAGAAAATAACTTATAATTTAGAAAACAATCTCAAAATAAACCAACCCCAAACCAAACCCATGAGGACTCCTCAGGGTTACCCTTTCACAGCAGGCACTGGTGCCAACATCCAGAGCTCTGGGAAGGGATCCCAGCAAGTCTAGTAGGGAAGCTCTGTCGCTGGGAATGTTCAAATGCCCACCCAAGAGTAAAAATTCTGCCTTTACAACTCTTTTGTACAAAGTAGGACTCTCACCATTGTCGTGGAAGTCACTGGGTCAGATCTGATTTCTTTTTTTCCCCCTGTATGAAATGGGAAAAAAAATGCTGTTCATAGATTTCTGTTTAATAGTGTTTGCCAGACAAAGTAGAATTTTCACAGCACAAGTTCTATAGCTCGAGAGTCCTATTCACTCAGCATTTATTTTATGGGTCTTTTATCCACTTTTTCTGGCTTGGAGAAAAAAAAAAAGGGAAAAACAGGGAATTTACCCACTTAAAGTAAGCTTCACACCAAAACTGTCTTCTGGGGTTCTTTTTGTAGTGTTAATGAAATCTCAAGAAGACATTAATAATGATCTTCAGGCACACAACTCATGAAATGAATATTAACAGCTAGAAAAGGAGAAGTATTTCCCACTCCAGCAGAAAATATAGATTTCCCTTACAATAAATACGGGTTCTATCAGGTGATATTTTATAATGATGCTGTGTGAACATGGGTTTGGGAGTTAAAGGCATGTGTGTCCTAATTCTGCATATAGGGCTGAATTTGGCTGTGGCTCCGGGCCAATCACACACTTCCCCATTGGAATTCCCTGTATTTTTGTGTACAGGACGTCAGGCAGTTCTCTAAGATGTTGAGTGAGTCGTGCCTGTAAAGATTCTGGAGGAGGAGGAGTTGGATTCCTGGTGAACAGTGGGTTAAGTTTTGTCTCGGAATCTTCAGGAAGAGTTGAGCTGCCGTTTTATGAAGTGTACAGTGCCTGTGTATCCCCACAACCAACCAGGACATTTTAAGGATGTTGTTTTCCCATAGTTCTTACATGTTGCTTTTATTCAATTGCAGATGAGCAAGGAAATGCAGAATAGGTCCAGCTTCAAAATTCCCACTCTGCACTGAGGATTGTCATTAAAACCAACTAGTTTAATCCAAGCTCAGACAAAGCCAAGACTTAAAATATTCTGATTTCTCATTCAGCTACTTAGATAAATAGATTTTAATTTGTATATTCTCTTTGACAAGTACCAGTAGGTTTTACAGAGTCACAACCCAAACCAGATGGTCTGGAATTCTGAGGTCCCTTTGTCCGGAAACGTTCCTGCCACTTACAAACCATCCATGTCCAGCTCATTTGGCCCGGAAATGCAGTGCTGGTAGCTGGGTATTGAAAGGGGTTAGAGAGAGAGAAAGAAATACAGAGAGGCTTCCTTCAGATCCCCCAAATTTGGGCTGGAAGCAGCTGTTTGTCATCTTCCATTCCAAGTCTTTCAGGAAAAGGAAGGTTGCTGAGGGAGATGCAGTCCCTTCCACCCCGCTGGTAAATCTGTGCCTGATAAAATGTGGTTTATTTTAGCATTATTTGTGTATTTTGCTCTTATATATGCTTGCTAGCCACATAAATGTCTAATGTTTTTAATTTAGCTGAGTTGTTAGCAGGGATATCTTGTGGCAGGAAGTCCCGCAGTCTGTTTTTTCACTGCGAAAAGAAAAAGAAGTTATGCTTTGAATTTGCTACTGTCTGATTGAATTAATTACATAATTAAGTTCTGGAGCACAACAGGCTGAAAAGTTTATTTTTCTGCCTGCTTTTAGGTGGCTTTGCCATGACTTACCAGCACAGGAGAATTAATACCCAGACAGTGCTCAGCTTCATTATGTGCCTCGGTAGAACCAGACAGCACAGAGGAGATCACGTTATCCCTCTGCTCCCATTTCTACCTGCAAACACTTGTGGACTCCTCGGAAAAAGTTTAGTTTCACAGTGTTCTGAGTTATATTTCCCTTCCATTTAAAAAGAAGCACCTTGCAAATGTGATTCTGGCTGGGGATTATTATCTCTGTGTGTTGATAATTCTCGAATAATGATGCGTATGGGGAGTTCTGATGAAGGGTGTGGAGGAAGATGATTGAAGGCACTTACAGATGGAAGTCACAGATTCCTCTTGGATGGTGACAGTTTCCAAGCTCTGTATGGCAGATTTTTCTCTGGCCTAATATGTAGTTTATCATATTCCCCTCACTTTTTATGACTGATTTATCATTGCTTTGAGTTCCTTTTCGGAGGAGTGCTCCCAGCACCCAGCAATGAATAAATGCAAATAGTTATTTATGGCTTGCGGAAAATGACTCAGTATTTTCTTTAATTCGTTACAGTGATGAGAGGATTTCTGGAGTGTACAAATGTTTTCTGTCCAAGACATTTTTTTTCATGGCGTTTAAACCATCCGTTGGCCCCCGAGTCTCTTTTAAAAGAGGATGGAGATCATGTCCAGTGGGACATGTGGCACCCAGGCATTCCGGGGTCCATGTTACAGCCAAGTGTATTTGGTTTTCCACAGGTTTTTTTGGTTGGGTGTTGGGTTTTTTTTTTGTTTTATTTTTCTTTTTTTTTTTTTTTTTTTCTTTTGTGGGGGACATTGACCCAAAATGTAAAACCAGACTGGTGGGAGGCATGTAAACCTACTGGCATATATATTGAAACTAGAAAGAAAAATGCTTCTTCAGACCCTTGTGAAGCAATATTGCTTAATTAACCCTACTTAAGCCCTACCTTGTGAAAAGGTTAATGGGATTTTTAATGACCTTGAGTGGTCAAGGCCTCAATTTTACATTTCTTCTGAAAGAAAATGGAAAATAGAACAAGAAAGGCGTTCAAACTTCTGTGAATGTGGGGAAAAAAAATTGGTTTACAGTACCAGTTCAGGTCATTCCCTATTTTATTTGAAATGGTTCAGCCATTCCTTACCTTGGACATCACGTGGGTGTTTGATGCAGGGCCTGGGTGTGGATTGGGTTTCACTCACAGGGTGTAGAAGGGCCTGTTGTTCTGCAGTGGCAAAGCTGAACACAGAGCCTTGACAGAGATAGAACATTATCCCCTCACCCAGCTCCTTCCCCAGGAACCATATTAATGAATGAAATCTGAATAATGGCCTTGGTGAAGTAGACAAATAGCCTTAATAAATTCAGTGTTTATTTTTAAAGAGAGGGTTCTCTGACTGTTCTTATCCAATCTGCACTGGAAGCACATTTGGAGACAAAGATGCTCCAGAAAATAGAAATTAAATGGAGTCTTTAAACTTAAATAGAGAATCTTACTGATAAGTGATCATTGCGGTTTCCATGACACAAACACCACGTGTTCCCTTGCAAGAATGCCCATAATTAATTTAAATTCTGCTAGTTTTCAGTCAGGTAGTTTTCAGACATTCACTTGTAAAGGCACTGGAGCTCCGGTGTGACTGTGGGTATTTTTGGGTATTTTGGGTATTTTTACCATGAGAGAGCAGTGATTGTGCATCTGTGTGGAACATTCCATGAACTGGGAGAGCTGCAGTAGTCTGGTGGCTGTGTTTGTGAACCAGCCTCCAGAGGGGGATACAGATGTTCTGCTACTAATCAGTGTGTTGTAAGAGTTAATTAACGAGGGAGCTGTTGCTTGTGAACAGTCAATACAGCGATGCTTTTATCCATAGGGTCAGGAATGTGCTTTCTTTGAGTTTATCTAACTTGGTATATGGCAAAACACTTAGGGCCCTGCAGATGAAGCTATTAATTGCATTAAAAAACTGTCCATAATTAGGTTTGGAATGTCACTGTAATCTCTGGGATCAGTGGTTCCTGGCACCTGTCAAGTGGCAGGAGGGTGAAACCTTTTCTAACCCTGATGGACACGCGTGTGTCACATCCTTACTGCAGAGAGGAGTGAACTCTAAAGGCTGGAGAGTGGAAATGAGCTGCTGTTTAACTCCAGCTCGCTGAAGTGGTGCAGTTTTGTTCCTGTGGGCCGTGTTCAGCAGTGTTGGAATTGTTTGGCTTCCCTCTGCCACCACAGAACTCGCTCCAGAGCTGTGGTGTGTTGCACTGCCTTGGCACGGGCAAGGGAGCAGAGGAATGAAGTTCCTTTTCAGAAGTACATGGCGTAAATGTTAACTGGTGCTGCTTTGTGGCTGTGAGCCCCTCTCTGAGAGGGGGCACTCCCTGTAGCTGCTGGTGGTATAGAAACGGAGGAGATGGGACAATTACTCCGTCTGATTCACACTCCTGCAAATTAAAAATGGCCACAGCCCATTGTTCTGAAACCACTCATTACATCTGCAGGGTTTGAAAAGGCAACTCTATTCAGAGAAGCTTTGCTTTTTGCGTGGAGATAGCTGACAGAGAATCTCTCTGCTACCTGATCTATAAGACATATATATATATGTGTGTGTGTATATATATATAAATATATATATATAGGAAACACTGTCCCTACAAAATGCAGCGGCACACGAGATATATAAATATATATATATAGGAAACACTGTCCCTACAAAATGCAGCGGCACACGAGAGGTGCTCCCTGAATGCACACACACAATTTTTGTTAAAACATGTGCATGCTGAATCTACACAGAAAGACACTGTGACCTAAGACTTTTTTTTAAATCAAAAGGAACATTTAAAAATTGCTTAACTTAAACCATGTGTCACTGCAACCTAATTTGTGGGAAGCTGTTAAATAAGTCTTCCTGTCTCCCCAAAAACACCCCAAGGATCTGTTCTCTAATGTACTGTTCTGCCATGGAATCTGTATAAACAAGTATAAATGTTTAAAAAGTAAAGAATACTAATCAAGAGATGGAAGACATGTGCTGCTTAATAAATCTTGCCTTCAATTTATTTGTCTAGTATTACAAAGGCAGAGGAGATATCAATTAATATAGGCAAAGAGGACCCATAATTTATAATTAACTGGCAAGTGGTTTGTAACAAACAGCAGCACTGAATCTAATAGCCAGTAGAAAAATAACTAGTGTTGATTTGTCCCTGGGCAAATTAATAGAGTGCTTATCAATGACAGGGTTACATAAAACTGCTAAATAAATAATCATCAGTGAGTTAGAGTGAAGCAGATCTTTAACAAGCTTAATCTGAACCTCTTGACATCTGTAGACTATGAAGAGATTAAATGCTAAGAAAGAGAAGATGCACTGTGCACGTTGTAAGCGTGCTCAGGAGCTGTGAGGGATCGTGTTCCGGGGTAATGGGAAATAAGGAAACATTTTTATTGCGAAATTACAGTGAAAAATGATTTTCATTATAATTAGACTGAAAATTATAAAAGGTATATCAAAGAAAAGCTGAACTGGAATTAAGCAGATGAGAATGGCACTGCATCTCTAAGCAATGAAAACACATCAGCAGAGTCGGCTTTGATATATTTTTGGCTCAAGGTTTTTTCTTGGTTTTATTACTCACCTTTGTCCACTTCTGGTTTCTGTGTCACTTTTGCTGATATTCCCTGGTAGCTCCCTTAAATCATTACAACAGCCACGCAGTGCACCTGGTTTTCAGGATGTGTGTTATTTATGAGTCTGGATATATATATATATATATATATATATATATATATATATATATATATATATGTATATATATATATGTATGTAGGGTGTAATTTCTAGACACGTTTTACTTTTATTAAGGCTCTTTGTGCAATAAGTCCATCTATGAAGGTCTCTCCGTTCCTTCCTTGATGATAATGTGAGTTAGTTTTGTCCTGGGAAGCTCATAGTTCTCAGAAGACCCAACTAAAGCCACACTGGGGAATTCTACAAGGCCTTGTGTCCGAGTGAAGATGTACAGAAACATTCCTGCTGAGCAAGGGGAGAGCTGGGAGTGTTTTCCCTTGTGCTGGACGCACAGGAGTTGGAGGTGGAATGCAGATCCCGGAGGATCACCAGTAGGTCCTTTCACGACTGCTGGTAATCAGTTACTGGCTGTGTGTCCTTTGCAGAATTTTGGGATTAAGGAGGAAAGGGCTGTCCTCTCTGAACCAACTGTGGATTAGCCCATAGCAGGAATTCCCTGGGAATGAATTACTTGTAGTTTTTCCTAGAGGCCTCTCTCCTTTTCCTGGCTCTGAGAAGAAAGATGTGAGACTGCCATCTCTTTGGGGCAGAGAGGGAAGGTGCTAAAGCAGAGCTGAGTAACTTGATCAGAAAGCTTTGTTGGCATTGGCAGGAATTGGATCTGGAGCAGGATCTGACCTGTGGCAAAGAGCTGCAAGTGCTTCTCCTTTCTTGTGCTCGAGAGCAAAGCTGCCCTGCCAGAGCAGGGCCACGGCTGGTGAAGAGCATCCTTTAGGGAGCTCGGACATTCCATCCTCCTCATCCGGGAGAGACAGAGCGACCCCCGGAGAGAACGAGGCGAGGCCATCCCGGTACCCGGGATAGGGAGCCTGATGAGCCCGAATTACCTCGCCTGCTCTTATGAATGGGCACGAATTGTCTGTCTGCAGAGGGGATATTCCTGGTGAGGAGACTCATTCCCTCTTTTTCTGGCTCCGTGGTCAGGTGGGGATTTTTTTGAGGCAGGGGGTGGTGATGTTTGGTTGGATTACACTGTAGATTTTCTCAGACCTCTCTATCATAGAACACTGTTAGCAAGAGAAATGTTGTCTTTACATCCAGCTTCTCCTTTGCCCCTCCTCTGGACTCTTCTTCCTGAAAAGTTTGGGAAAGAGAATTTTTAGGACCCACATGGAACACAGTGAAGTATTTCCTTGTGGATGGCAGCGGGAACTGCAGGAATGGGAGAGAAACCTCATACTGATAATGCTTTACTAGTTTATGTTTGTGTGTGTTGCTTTCCCAATTTCTGTTCCGAGACTGAGTCACCGCTTAAAAAGAACAGAGTAGAGCCTCAATTTTATCTCCTTTTTATCTCTTTTTTTTTTTTTTTTTTAATTTTGGGGGGCTTTGGGTTTGTTTTGGTGGGTTTTG
>VXAY01005285.1:633047-643890 GCA_013399855.1 Oxyruncus cristatus | reverse complement strand
TTTTTTTTAAATTTGGGGGGCTTTGGGTTTGTTTTGGTGGGTTTTGTGGTGTTTTTGTGGTTTTTTGTTTTGTTTTTTTTTTTTAAAGAATGTGGGAGCTTCCCACATTGCTGTCACCACATCGGCAGGATCGCCGTGTCTAAGGTGCTATCAGGGAGGTTACAGGGCATTCATCAAAATCAAGCTGATGGAAGCATGAATACTCCCAAGAATGAGACCTTTTGTACTGAAAAAAAAACCGCTGAAGGCTGAAAAGGGGCTAATTTATTTAAATTATCTGTATACATGTCAAGCCCCATAGTTTCCAGGGGAAGCTGACAATCGTAAAAGAAAGCTTTTCTTAAATTTAACAACAAAAACCTAACGGGGGAAGTTACACCAGAAGGACTGAGCAACTGAGATGATAATCATCTGTAGTGATGCAGATGAACAAAAATACAGTTTTCTGCTGTTAAGCTTTTAAATGTCAGTAAATGGCAGTTTAGTAGATCATTTGCTAATAATGATTACATTTCTCATTAAAATGTTTCCTTCATTATTCTTCAGGTAGAAATGTGTAATTCAACGATTGTTACATCAATTATACTTAAAAAGCTCATTAAAATACTGAAATATTATCTCTCATAGCCAGAGTACTTTAAGAGTACTGTACTAATTACAAATGGAATAAACTCTTGTAATACCACCATTTGAATTGATGCCTTATAAATTCTTAATGCAAAGCTAACATATAAAGTGTAAATCAAATATATAGATCCAATAAAACAAAACCTTTTTAATCTTGTTTTACCTTCAAAAGGATTCTGATTATTGTAATTAAATAATGCATGATATAATAAAGATCTAGAATGTGTGATTATTTCATTGGCAATTGAATATTGGTGCTTTTTTATTTATGCAAGCAATTTATCACAGACAATATGCATCAAGCATTAAAATATTGATACAATTATACCTATCCTGCTGAACCAATAAAAAAACCTGTGACATGGCTCTCTGCTGATGATACAGGGCTGGTTTGAAATCCTTGTTAAATTTTAATATTCTGATGTGCTGGGTTATGCTAATTCTGGTGTGGAATAATATCTCCTGTATTTCCTGTTCTGCCTTTTATTTCTGTGAGGTTACAAATCCGGCTTCACTGAGCATGGAAAGCTCTGCTGGTCACTCCTAGGGAGGAACATGAAAAGACAGCTTTGAATTCCACTTTTTAGAGTTACGATTTTGCTGTGGGTACAGCTGTACAACATTAATTTTGCTGCTGTATCGTGTTGTTCTTTCCCGGACTTTTGCAAAGGCTTCTGGCCCGAGTCAGGAATAACTCACGGGTAAATCGGTGGGTTTACTAAGACTGGTTTCAAAGCAGATGCACTTTTTAGTATTGTCCCAGTTTCTTCAGGCTGCCAGCAGGGGTGTCAAGATAAAATCTAAAAGGAACAATCAGCTCCTTTTGGTCGGAGCAGCAACTCTGCCAGGTCAGGTGTAAATTGTGAAATTGGGCAGCATTTCCCGTATTTTAATCTTAGACAACCGCTTTCTTTCTAAAGGAGCCAAAAAGCTGTGCTTAAATAGGCTGGTAATTGTTTTACCGCTTTTATGCAGGTAAGTGGAGGTGCTGGGGAATTACTTAAGGCTCTCTGAGCTTGTCTCCTGTCAGTCAGTTGAAAGGAAATGTGTATTTAACAGCCCACAAACAGCACTGGGTGCCCACCCTCACCTGCTCTCTCAGCCAAGCCAAGGCTCGGGTAAAAAGGTGCATTTCCCCGAGGAGAACAACTCTGCAAAAATTTGTACGAGATTAACCCGTCCCACCATTCATAGACTCTTAATTATAAATTTTTTGAGGGGACATCTCAGATATATGACAAATTTTTATAGGACAAAGACAACAAAGTGGCCTAAACCAAATAGTTGAATGTGAAATGGCCCTTGAATGTCACCGACCTTCCAAGTGAGGAAAGAAATTGTCAAACTCTTAATAAACAGCAATAAAGATCAAAAAACACCAGCAGAACATAAGGGTTGTACAAACATGGGTGAAAGTCGGCCCTTTGCTGGGGGTCATCTTTGGAATTTCAGGGACCTTAGAGTCTGTCTTTCACTTTGTGGAATTATAAAACCATAATTTATGTGTCTCATCCACCAAATTGATGAGCACAACCTGCAAAGTGTTGAACACCCAACCCTCTTTATGCTCAGTGAAGGAAGAGAGTATTTAGTGATAAATACTTGCAGGATGAGAAGTTCTGTTTTTCCGTAACTCACCATGAACTTAATGTGTGGGGTTTTTTTTGGTTTTTTTTGCTGTCTCAGATGAGAATTTTTCTTTTCTCTTTGTTAGATGTACTTTCCAAAGTTAGATACTGCCTGATCATCACAAATGTCTCAGCTGTGTCATATTTATGAGCTCCTGTTTAGCTCAAATTAGAATCAAGCTCTCAGAACAAATGGTCCGGTGACCAAAGGCTGGTATTTCAAGGCATCTGCTGAGTTCAGATAAATATAACCAAAAACCGGGTAGAGGGAAAGTTTTACCACCTGCACTTCTTAAAATCTAAAATTGAAAGCTTGCATTGAATAAATAATGGGGGGGGAGAGGAGTTAGTTAATTAAGTAGTTTACTTGCTAATTGATTTAAAAAAAAACGCAGTAATTTGTGGGCATATGCTGGTGTTTGCTGCTCATTCCTCTTGTGCCAGCCTACAACCAGGCCCTGCGAAGGGACCACGTAATCACAGTGCTGTCACATGTCTGACAGAGTCTGAGCACCCCGCGCCTCTCCCCGCTCGCAATTTGCCAGCACTTTAAAGCCATTACTACCCGTGCATATTTTGCTTGTATATGCACGGATGTAGGAGCAAAACAGTCCTGAGGAAAAAACATTCTAATTTTTAGGAGTCTTTTCGCACTCATACGTGTACCTGGTTTGAAATCCTTTAGCCCAGCGGCCTGGGTTGTCTCTTCCCTGTGGTTAATTGGGTGATGGTCGAGGGAAAGGACTTGGCGAACGCGCGGCTCTGAGTCATTTGTTTTTAAAGAAATAAAAATTCTCCGGGCTTATTAGCACTGAAAAATATATTAATGGTTTACCTGCTCCAGCAGCACTGCACAATATAGATACTTTTTCTCTATAAAAGTAGCTGATTTAGTCAGAAAGGTGACAGTTAAGAGTCGTTGCAGGAGAGATTTTTGCATCTTTGCAGAGTGATTTTTTTCCGCAGTGCTTTCCCAGTGGCTGTCCATCACCGTTGTTATGTATGCAGGCTGAGTGAGCCCGCGGGGGATCCTAGTTATTTACACTCTTTTTCAAGCTTCGAAGCTGTTATAATCATTCGCTGTCAACTTTGTGCTGACACTGAATTTTACTTTGTGTTTTTTATGCTCGGTTTGGGTCTAAAATACTGGCATCCATACCCTACACTGTAATTCTATGGGTGACTGGGCTGACCAGCACTATACAGTATTACTAACAGAGCTTTGGAAACCTGCTGCATATGGAGATTTCAGGATTTGTTGATTGTGGACAGTAAACAAAGTCCCCAGGCTTTGTGCTTTTATCCTAGTGGTGGCCCTCAGGAATAAACTGTGTAGCGTTTCATCTCATTGCATTTTCATCTTTACAAAAATGTAAATATTATTTTCCTTTCCTACAAAGCCGCAAAGTTAGAGCAGGAAAACTTTTTCATTGCTTTTTTTTTTTTTTATTATTATTATTTTTTTAAAATTTCCATACTCGCTTGTTTTCTCCGGGCCTGTGTTTTAAGAAATGCATATTTTCCTGTGATCGCCATATGTTTAGCAGGAAGCTGCAGGGAGGAGTGGGGTTGGTAATGGGCTAATACCTCAGATCCAAATGGGAATAATGCCTCCTGTGAAACTTTGGGAATATGTTAGCCCGGGAAGAACACGCGTTGACGAATATATAGGGGTTTTTACACCCTTTTAGGTTTAGAAAGGCAGATTTGCAGGGCTGTGGTGTGCAATGCAGGGAATGAACAAACTTTGACTTGTGCACTAAACCTTTCCCTTAACCTCAAATGGCATCACACGGACCGATTCCTGCATGTTGGAAGTGCGGGATTTCCCTGTCCGAGTTCCCAGCTCCCACATGAAATTCCAGGTACTCGGGGGCCCACAGGGAGCGATCGCACAGAGCGATACGACCCTGCTCGTAACTGGACTTGAAATAAAACTGGTCAAGGAGCTTGTGTGCTTGGTCAATGTAATAAAGTAGACAAATAATTACTGAGCAAATCAAACACACTTACACTTCAGATGATTTTGAAATATTATCTATAATCGGGCACTTCTGTGCTAGGAGGAAAGGTTAATAAAGTAATTTAAAAAAGATTGTGTGGAGTATTACAGAAACAGAAGAGGACTGGTGATCATAATTGTTAATCTCCTGAAACACCAGTCCTCTACTGCACAAGGCATATATTTTAGTACAGCTCCTCATTGTTCATTCCACTTACTATGATATTATACTGCTTAATTACCTTTGGTAAGAAATCTTGTTTTACCTTTTTTTTTTTTTAATAACAAATAATGCTGATGGAAATACTTCAGAAGGAAAGCTTATTTAAAGTCCTCCCTGCTAGGGATTGAGATTAAAACAGTTACAGTGGATTAGATGTTTGGAGGCTGAATGAGTCCAGGAGCCGTGTTGTGAAACACCACGGTAAAGGGGGTGAATGTGCCCTTCATTACCCTGTTCTGGCCCTGCCGTGTGTGGGTGGAGTATTCCTAGCGCGGAATTCCAGGAAGACTGAGGTCTTGAGGCAGCGTGGCTGCTGGTTATGGTAGCACGGAGCTAAAAGCATGGGTATTATGGGAAATATCTACGGCAGTGAATTTACTGTGAACCTGTTACTGGGCTTTGGATTGAAAGAAGTTGACCCCAAGCACGCGAGACTTTGCGAGGGAAACACACACCTATTTTTCACCTCAAGGGGACGTAATCCTGAGGATGTCTCAACAAATAATTTCCTCTCATGCATAATTTTGGCCTGTAGTGACAAGTGTTGGATAAGAACATGGGTGTTCCTCTCATCCTGTTAAAAATCTTCACCTGAGTGATTTGGTTCTGGTCAAAGTAGACTTTTTTTTGTCACTTGTAACACAAACGGAGTTTGTTTTTTGGCTTTTTTCACCTGCACAATTCTACGTTAAAATTGGAGTTTTCCTGTAACCTTTTGTAGATATAAGGTATCCAGGTGGGGAAGGAAATTGGATAACATCTATATGGGATTTATGTAATTAAGGCCAGAGCACAGAACAATGTGACTCTTTTTTTTTCTTCAAACGAGGATCCAGAATTTCCCACTCCGAATATCTGAGGTACAATAGACTGAACAGGTTAGAAAAGTAATATAGTCATAGTAATTACCTTCATCTGGCAAAATATTTCAGTCAGCAATGACTAGCAATAAAGTAAAATGATCACCTCTAGTATATCTATTACAAAAACAATTCTCTAAAACAAGAACAGCTTAGAATATCCACTTGAATATAAAGCATCATGGAGTTACACACGGCTTTCCTTTTTCCATGGGCTGTGGAAACAAAACAACTGCCTTGCAGTGCAAGACCTGGTTCCAGACCAAGGGGGAAAAATGGCTGCAATTAAGGATGTGTAAATGAAGGGAACACTATCCATCACGCTGCTCTAAAAATAAAATCTTTTTTTTTTTGTTTTTGTGGCTTCTAGGTTTTATACAAATCACTTATATCCTCCTTAAAAGAGGTCTTTTTTTTTTTAATATAAATATAGTGAATGCGAAACACCATTAATCCAGTAGTAATATCATCTGATAGTAGTTAATCCCTTCTTAGGGATGGCTTTGCCTGGTCCTTTGGAATATAGAAACGTGCTTTCACTGTTGGCCATTTTGTTTAAACATCAATCAGTTCTTAATGCTTAATTGTCTTTTTTTTTTTTTCTTCCCCCTCCCCTCTACAGAAGACCACCAAGGAAAATGAAATACCGTCTTCAAAGGTATTTCCTTGGGAGTCTTATTACATTCTTCAGCCGGTTATTTTGTATTCCGAGGTCATGGATCAAGGGCAGTGCCATGCCTGTGGTTTGGACTGGGCTATCTGCTGTGACAGGATGATGCAGACGTACCAGGAGATCCTAATCTGTCAGGGGAAGTCTATTAAGTTCAAGCCCCTGAGCTGTCTCAGCCAAATCAGGGATACCAAACTTACATTTGTTTTTGTGGTGACCATTCATTTTGGTCAAATGAAGAAATTGCTACTGTAGGTTTTGTGGCTCCAGGGGTGAAATCTATGAATGTCACGTATCTTTTAGCCTCCCTGCTCGCTCTCGAACATTATTGAGGATGCTCTTGTATGAAAAAAAAAAAAAAAAAAGGAGGAAAAACTCAACCATTTTTATTGCAGCTGTTTATAAGTCACCTCGATCATAAAAAGTTGGGGAAAAGAAGCATTAGCTTTTATAGGAATAATTCTTTTTGTGAATAATAGATAAGGTTGAGGAGGGGAAAAAAAAAGAGAGAGAGACTGTGCAGACAACTGTGTAGCAGGAAGAAACAGCAGTTCTGGAATTTACCCGTTGTGCTTTGGAATTGTAGTGACTTTAAGCACTGCTACAGGTTGTGGACCTTGGCCCTGTTCTGGAATCTGTGGACCCGCCTGCTTTTGAGGTCCGCTTAGCACAGGAGATCAACAGAAGGAAGTATTTCGTGTATTTTATTGGTCTGATGGATTTAGCTACAGATCTTCAGTTTCTGTGTAAATATCCACCATTATCTATCAAGATGGTGAATGTAGAACTTCTTGTGCAGTTTTAGCTAGAGAATACAGAAACAGGGCAGATTTGGGCCTTTTTGGTAAGATAAGAACCAGTTGCTTATTTTTTATCCTTTTTCGACTCTGGGACATTTTCTGCCTTTGATGTTTGATTTATGGTTTTCCCATCTCTTTTTTCAAGTTCTAAGGTAGAATTCTGTCCCTGTTGAAGTTGGGGTTTGGAGTTTGGCCACACACTTCAGTGGGATCACGTTTCCATCCTGTGTCTGTGACACTTGGCTCATTGTTTTAATTTGTGCTGTTTTCCTTCTGGATGGGGCTGTTTAGAAAACCTCAGTCGAGAGCATTGTGTGGAGGGCGTGGAAGAGGGAATGGAAATCTGGTGTTTATGAAACATGAGTTTGATTAGGCAGAGCTGCACCCCGGCTTTATTAGCTCTGTTCTCCTACTGTTCTGTTCAAATTCTCCCCATGTGAGGCTCTTATTTAGAAGTTTATGGGACTTTCCACTCCTCATTCCTTCTGCCCCTGCTCCTGTTTTCTCCTCCTCCCTCTTTGCCAGCTACTACACTTAGGGAAGCTAATTCTTCAGGAGAGGCTGTTTCCTCAGGAATGTGGAACAGCATTCAAAGTCCTGGGCTAACTCACCAGTTCTCAACCAGCAATAACATCTGGATGCAAAATGTGTGAATGGAAAGCTCCTGCAAGAGGGATTAGAGAACAGATACAGAATGGAAGAATTCCCAGCACAGTCATTTTAAAAATGTGGGCCATGTTTGAACTAATGGGTTTTGTGCTCACTAGGAAATTAGTCTAATGAATGCATTTGCTTCATCATGATAAGATAAATATTATTTTAAATAATATTTATTATTTAAAATATTCCTTTACCAAATTATTTCAGAATGTGGCACAGACATTCAAAAATTGCTTCTTTACTTGCCTTTATATGACGAGGTATAAGGTGTGTCAATTCTAGGTCTCCCAAAATGAATCTGACTGTGACAGATAATAATTAGTTATGTTTTCTGTGAAAGAAAACAAAGATTGCAAAAATATGATTAGATCCATTTCCTTCCCAAAAAAGTAACATTGTAAGGAGAGAAAAAAAAGTTTTGTTAATTACAGAAATTGCTGAGATATTTTTTTAAAGGGCATTTAATTTAAAAGGTAACCTTATAAAACTTTATTTATGTGACTCTTCCTTTGTTCTCATCAACAACTTCATTGGAAACATGGTTGCCAGATCCAACAGTGTGAAGTTCCCAAACATATTGGTCCATCAGTATTTGCTCTGCTCTGGGCTGTACTTTTCGAACCATGTGCAGCTCAAAAGGACATCTAAAGCTGTTTAGTGGAAAGGCACCTGCTGCAGTGTAACCTTGAAAATACACCTGTGAGATGGCTGAGAGCTTCCTGTCTGCACTCAAACACACACAGAAGAAAAAGGAGATTATTTGTTGCTCTATGGGCTGATGTGTATTAGGTGGAGTTGGTGATGTTGCATCCTCAGCCCGCGGTGTTTATAATAGTGGGACATCGGGTGTCCCGAGGATTCTGCTGTCACGGGGAGGGTGGTGGTGTGTGGCAGGAGGAATTGGAGAACACATCGTTTGGCAAAGCAAAAAAACAGGAGATTAAACGTGCAGCACATTTGTGTTGCTGTCGTTGGCTTTGGAAAAATTTAGCTCTGCTCAGAGCTGGAATGGCGAAAACCAAGGCTGGTGAGAAATCTCTGGTATGACATGTAAAGGTGTTCCAGCAAACTGCTTCTGGCCCCCCCCCCCAAAAAAAGGAAAAAAGCTAGAAATTGGTAAAAAACTTCTAATATTGGGCTGATGCCTCATCTTTCTTATTTCCAGTCACTTGGATGTGGTGGTTAATCGTTCATGTGTATTCTGAAGCCAAAGCTGCTGATTTTCTGCTTTGGACTCCGTTTAGAGGGATCTGAGGGATGCTCCAACCCTGAGTAGCTGGATACCCCCAAACGAAGGAGGATCTTGTTCCCGTGGAGATGCTTTGGGTACTTTGGGAGACCCCTCAGGGCCTCCAGGAAAGTCCTCACACCCCGTTCATGGGTGAGCGCACAAAACAAGTTCACAAGGCTGTTTGCTGCGAGTCAGAATACCCTGTAATATCACTCCTGCACATTGAAAAAGATTGTTTGTTTTGAAAGCCCCTCTGTATGTGCACCAAACTGATTTGAATAATTTTAAATGTGCAGCAATATACGATATTGTCGCTCGTGGCAGTGGAACAACTAATCTGCTTGATGCACTGATACTAAATGTGCTTCAGAGGGTGGGTGTCAGTCACACGGGGTGTGTGTGAGAGCTCTTCAATCAGCTTTTAGTTATTTCAAGTCAGTATTTTCCCTCAGAATCCCCCCAGCTAAAAAAATGAAATGAAAAGCCAAGCATCACCCTTGCATTTCAAGTATGAACTGGAAACAAACCCAATTTACAATTCAGTAGATGAAAATTGTTCTCTTCTGCCATAATTCAATTCACGTTTGGTTTATTTGAGAATTCATGTATTATAACCCTTCTTGCTCACACTTCTGAATATCTTGGTTTGTTGCAGCCACTGAGGCTGAGGGGATTTTTTTGTTTTGTTTTTCTTTCTTTATTGGTGTTACTTTTATTTTTTCTGGGTTTACACTGCAAGTGGAGGCCTCCCCCTCCCGACAGGACCTTCCACCTGAGGGCAGCACAGCCATCAGCTCTGACTAACTCGGAGTCAATCTTTGTGTCCCACTCCGGCTTCATCGCAGCTCCAGCTCAGGTTTTGCTTTAATCCCCCCCTCACATTGTTTGCAGTAATGAGATATGATCACTCTAACTTTTCAAACCTTTCCACTTCGTTTTACTGGGAGCCGCATCCCTTACTCGGAGTTGCAACACAGAGAAATCACCTCTGTTGTTCCCTTTGCCATTAAAGCTCATGACACCTTCCTTTGTCTTACCTTGATGTATTAATGTAGGAGTAGCACATGCAGAATGAGGCGCCAGGAGGGGCTGGGTATCAATATTAAAACATACACTTTTACCTTCATGCCACGCAAAACGAAACTGTACCTTTTTTTTTTCTGCTGTTCAGTGATTCCTCCCCTGAAAGTGGATGCTGTCGGTGCAAGAGGTAACACCTTTCAGCAGGTAAAATATGTTGTTAAGGGAAGGGATGTATGGCAGGGATGCTGACAACAATTAGCACATGCTACTCATTAACAAACGGAGTTTACAACTGCGCTGGAATGGCAGGCTGCCATCAGCCTGGTAGTTACGGGGCACTTTAATTTCTAACGAATGTGAGCACTGGATTAGCAACAATATTCAACAAAATGCTGCCTGCATTCTCTTATGGCTTTCATTACCAAATTGAAAATCTGTGTAGATTTCTGAAAATTACTTTTAAATGTAGCCAATCTCCTCGACTGCAAGGCTTGATTTGCTGGTGAGGGAGTCCTGCTGTGAGATTTTAATGAAAGATCATAGTGCCCCTCCAAGACCGTCAAAGAGCTATGGGCCCTAAAAGACCTGAAATAATCTGTTTTACTTTTAATGGCAGCCATTTTATATTCATTAAGATCAAAATGCAGTTTTGCAGGCAAATTGCAAAGCTGTTCCACTCACAGCTTGAGAACCTGGAGGCCCTACAGCTTTTTATCTTGTTCATAAGCAAATATGCAGTTAATATCTTTTAATATGCTTTGATGCTTGGTACCTTATGGGTACATTGTACTGGAGGTTAGAGAACTGCATGTTTCTTTGGCAGTGCTAGCAACGAACTAAAGCACCAGTCCTTTTATTTTCATAATGGCAGAAGAAATGAGTCTTTTTTTTTTTCTCTCCTCCTTTTTTTTCTTCTTTTTTTTTTTTTTTTTTTTAATATGAGCTCCGCTCAAATAAATTGTAAAGCACCGTGTACTGTATGTTCAGGGTCTCATGGAAGGCACATTTTTTTCACTGCATTCCATCTGTTGGTGGTTCTTATTATTTAAATTTATACGGCCACATTATTTAAATGTAAACAGCCAAATAAGATAGGATCAAATCATTGGCATCTGGGAA
>VXAY01005285.1:625547-628047 GCA_013399855.1 Oxyruncus cristatus | reverse complement strand
ATAATGGTCAGGTATCAAATTCTGTGCTTTAATGATCTGCCTTATGTTTTTTTATTTTAACAATTTGAAGATCTCTTTTCTGCTCCCTTTTCTAAAGTCACTAAAACCAAAAGATTTACGTACTTGAGAATGGATTTCAAAATGCTGTGGGGAAATGAGGACACAGCATACTATATATTCTTAATTTTTTCGTTTTTACTATTTATATTTTTTGCCTCGTGGTTTGTGATCTGTGGTATTCACAAGTCTAATTTCTCTTCCAGACAGAGGTTAGCTCCTACATTAACTTTCTGTGCCGTGGTCAGTAAGGATCCGTTTGATCCAGGTGTAGCCTTCTCCTGTTATGGCTCAACGTTGTAATGCCGTGAGTGTGCCCAGATCTCGTAAGAAAATGTTGGTTAGAGATCATTAATCCTCTACCTAGTTGGTGTTTGTTTACCTTTTCTGGAGGATGGTGGGACTGGATGAAATCGGGTCTGCAGTAGCGTTTGCTGTTTAGTGTCAGACGTTTGTTTCAGCAGCTGCCCTGAAAGGAAAATATGTATTTTACATCTGGTGGAAGTTAAGGAATTTCTCCTTAGCTCCTGGAGCCTGGAGTCCAGATTTTTTGTTAAAGCAAAACATGATATATGACACTCCTTCTGTTTCTTGCTTACTCTTGGCTGATGATAAGTCTGGGGAAAAGAAGAATTGTAATTGTTACTTCAACAGGTATTTACTGGAGTGTTTACCCCAGTCAGGTCTCACAAGCTCTATCTCTCAGTAGCAGAGCACTTGGGGTACACTCCTGAGGGCATCCTTCAGGTTAACTTCCAAAACACTCCTGATTCAAACTGAAATGCTCATATAGGCACACTTTGGGCATGCCAGACTTAATAGGTTGGTTGTGTAGTCCATGCAATGTGCTACTGAGGTAGGGCAAGCGGCTGGAGCCAGGCTGGGAGTGTATTAGAAAAGGGTTTCTCTCAAGCAGCGCGTTAAATGTGAAGTCATATGTCTCGTATGTCAACATTTAGCTGATCCTTCTATATCTGACTAGTCTGCAGACCCCATGTTTCTGTAGTTCTGTATTTCCAGAACAGTGTTCTGAAAGCACCAAGCCTCAGGAAACAAGATTTGGTAGGAATAAAACTTAAATTGCTGCTGAGAAGAATTATGAAAAATGTGGAGGGGCAGAATCAGCCTTGTAGGGGAATTTTGAAAGAATTCCGAACTGCCAGCAGATGTAGCACACAGGAGCTGTCAGACCTGTGGACTGGATCCACCGTCCAGTAGGTTTCATCCAAGAGGGTGAGGGGACAGCGGCCCTAGGATTTGCCGAGATTGTTGTGGTGTGTGCGAGACACATTGTGAGAGGGGGAAGAATTCGTGCCCCTTGGCCAGCGCTGGCTCTCTTTGTTCACTGCCGCGCTCAGCCCTTAAATATTTGTGTTGACCTGGTGGCAAGTGAAGATGTGTAGAGAAAGGAGTTCAAACTGTTGACCTGCTAACACTGGCTTTTGCAACTTGACTCCGGTTGTTTAAGATCTGTGATCTGTAGTTGAGCCATTCTCTCCCCATCGAGGAGGAATGAAAGGTGTGCAATTTCTATATAGAAATACCTTGTTTTCAACCCAGATTGGGATGATGGTTTAAATGCTGATATTACATTATGCACTGGTGCTAGGGAATGTCTGAAGTGCGCTGATATTAAAGATCCTGATTTAGTATTTAAGATCCCGATTCACATAGGAAGGGGTCGCTGAGTTTTGTGTGATTTGGTGGAAAAACTGGAATAAGAGCGAAAGTTTGCACATAAACCAGAATATGTGTGGGAACACCAAGTCCCTGTTGTTGAGGTCAGCACTCTCACGAACTGGTCTACCAAAATATACAGCACCTGTATGTTTTTATACTCCTTGGGTTGACATATGAATTTATGCACATATGTATTTTTCATCAGAAGTTTAGAACTTGACAGTATAACATGTGAGTTGTCAAAGTGTGCAGAGTTTTTCGACAAGAATCCCCAAGAAAACTGGGATACATACCCTCGTCTTCTTCCTCTCCCCTCCGGTCTCACAGGTTTCCCCTCACAACTCTCTGGTGGGCGACATTTTGTCTATTCTCAAGCGCCTTCCCCTGAGATGAGAGGCTAGGGGGAACCAGGCTGGGGTAGCTGGAACTGGCTGGAAGCAGCAGCAGCAGGCCCTGGAAGCCCCTCACAAATCCCCCATGTCTCCTCACAGCCTGGGGGAAACCTTTCACAGCCCCATTTCCACTCATAGCCCCTCACAACCCAGAGCAGCTCTTTTCAGCCCCCTTACCTCCCCTCACAGCTGGGGGGCAGGCAATGGAAGCCCCTCACAGCCCCCTCACGACCCAGGGCAGCCCCTCACAGCCCCATCTCCCTTCACAGCTTGGGGGGCAGCACTCCAAAGCCCCTCACGACCCGGGGCAGCCCCTCACAGCCCCCATGTCCCCTCACGACCCGGGGCAGCCCCTCACAGCCCCCATGTCC
>VXAY01005285.1:504758-625444 GCA_013399855.1 Oxyruncus cristatus | reverse complement strand
GGGCAGCCCCTCACAGCCCCCATGTCCCCTCACGACCCGGGGCAGCCCCTCACAGCCCCCATAGCCCCTCACGACCCGGGGCAGCCCCTCACAGCCCCCATAGCCCCTCATGACCCAGGGCAGCCCCTCACAGCCCCCATGTCCCCTCATGACCCGGGGCAGCCCCTCACAGCCCACTGACCTTCCCTCACAGCCTGGGGGTTGCCCCTGGAAGCCCCTCACAGCCACCTCATGACCCATGGCAACCCCTCACAGCCCCATCTCCCCTGGCAGCTCCTCACAGCCCCCTCATGACCTGGGGTAGCCCCTCAGAGCCCATCATGTTCCCTCAGAGCTGGGGACAGCCCCTGGAAGCCCCTCACAGCACTGCCAGCACCCACAGCCGGCTCAAGGCAGCGTCTAGGAAGGAGGGTGAAAATAAAGATGACAGAAGGCGAATAAAAAAGAAGCGTAAGGAAAAGAAGAAGGAGTAACAGGTTAAGCGATGAAGTTCAGGGTGCGAAGGCAGAGGAGGGCACCGAGCTTTTAGCGCAGGGTGGAAACTGGGATTCTTGAAGGCAGTGTGTGGGGAAAATGGGGTGGGACTGCCCCAGGCAGCTGGGCTGACACTTAGAGGTGAGGAAAAGGGTTTTGCTAGAGGAGGGTGAAAGGAGCTGGGATCCCAGGGGAGGAGGAGAAGCCCTTGGGCAGGGAAAGTTGGAGGCAGCAGTGAGTCCCTCAGAGAAGCCCATGCTGAGGGACAGTGTCCCGGGGAAACCACAACCCAGGTAGTCAGCCAAGAAGGACAAACCAAGGCACTCATTCTATATCAGTTATGAAATTAGAGAGTGTTTTTAGTAACTGTAGTGACAGAGTATGTTTTTCTGGTGTTGCCAGCGTGAGCAAGGGGGTGGGTGGACCATAATGTGTGAGGAAAATACGTGTGTGAATTTCTGAAGTATCCTAAGGAACTCTTGAATTGCTCTAAGGACAAGAAAGCGGTGCTGGACAGCTAAGTTTCTGCACACAGGTAATTGCTTTTTGGGGCTCAGTGAAAAACAGTTTGGATAGAATTTGTAAACACTGGTTGATCTGCTGTAAACATGTAAGAGCCTCATTTACCTTTAGTTGTAAGGATTACATGAAAAATATCCTTGTGAACAACAGATTTATCTTCGATCATCTCAGTTTGTACATGCCATCGTACAGCAAGTAAACTAAAATACCTCCAAGTATATAGTAGCCCACTGAATCTCCTTCAGTGCTAAATTTCCTTCAGTGCTGGATACCATAAATTTTGCACATGTGTGATAGATATTTGGCCCCATCTCTAATACCTTTAAGGAATAAAAACATTTTAATTACTCAAATTGTTAATTAATATGTGATTCACGCCACTATAACAAGATATATCAGCAACACTCCTAGAATCAATCAAGTGAAGGTTACTGTTTTATTTAGGAGCAAATTGAAGATGCTGTGTTTTAATTAAAATTTTTGTGTTATATCTAAAATATCTACACTGCTTTTATCTCTCTATAGTTCTATTTTTAATATTCCAATTTATTTAATCATGTGAATTCATTTTAATCTAAAATTGTCATTGAAGTTAAGTAACTATAGGGAAGGAAAGTTTATAGCTGCTAATAGCTGAAGTTTCAGGAATGGGCAGCAATCACATAAGAGAACAAACTATTAAAATATATTGTCTTTTCATTTACAATCAGAATAGAAAGACCTGAGTCTTTGGAGTTACTTGGGTGGAAGTATATGTAAAATAGGACTGAGAGAACTGAAATAAAGCAGAAGGGAGGTAATATATAATAAATTGCTGTATTCTCAGGGTCTTGCTCAAACCAATTCAAATCAAGTCTGTGTGTGAGAAGGCTGCAAGTGAGTTTTTGGTGCATGTTTTTGTTCCACTGTGGTACTTACTTGTGTCATCAAACAGCAGGATTGAGGACGGACAGGGAAGGCGAAAGCGCATGGAAGAATGAACACATCCAGGGAGATGGAATGTGACAAATGTTTGTGTATTTTTCCATGTTTGATCATTTTTCATAGCTGTTTTGGTAATTCAGGAGCAGTTCAGGAGAATTTGTGGACCTTTACTGTTGTACCTTTCCTCTTTCTGCACCTTCTGCATAGTTCTTCCTTGTACCTTTGCTTTCTGTCCTCTTCCCTCCTTTGAGGTGAGCACAGACTTTCAGAGTAAATTTATGTTATTTTATTCACAACTTCTCTATAAATGACTGTCTCTGTGGTTGCAAAGGGTCCTGTCCACACATGTGCACAAACTTCAGTGTAAAAATGCTGTTAAAATGTTACAGGAGCTGCTACAATGTTGTTAAAATGCACAATAGTTGCTACAATATTGCAAATCACCGTGCTGAAATACCTAATTTGGTAACATAAAGAAGTAATTGGGTTTTACAGTCCTTGAGTTCAGTGGTTAAACCTGGCGTCTTGCCTCATACCACGACAAAAAGCTCTCTACAGCAGAAATGTAAGAGTTCACTACCAGATCTTTGGTTTTAGGTTTGAGAGGTGGCAGTCAGATGTCCTAAAGCATGACATGGTGGGTGCTTAAACCTTTATATATCTTAGAAACTGCCCCTGCTGTAGTTGTTCTCCAGAATTTTGTTCTTCTTGTGCGTTTGGAAGAGAAAACTTCCTCTGTAGATCTCTGCTTGTCTGCAGGGATTCCATCCTGCATCCCACCAGAGGAGGCAACTGGATGCTTTTTGATCTCAGTTTGGTGTCTGACCTGTAGGTAATGGATGTTCACATCAGGTCCATTCTACAGTCTTGATGCTTTCTGTCCCTGAAAGAGCAGCAGCTCAGTGTCAGTATTTTACAAGTTTCTCCTGAAAATACGGAGTACTGTTGCAGATCACGGTCTTTCAAGTCGAATTCAGCCTGCGAAATTTGTGTGGAATATTTTGTATGAAGATGGCTTTGGAGCAAAGGCCCAGTTCTAAGCATCTTTCCTGAAAATTTGCACTTGAATTGCATTGGTGACCACTCTGTGGGAATTAAGGATGGCTAGTGCCCAGTCCTAGGACTACTTGAAGTTTCAGCCATATGGGTTGGCTTTAATTAAGGAAAAGCATTTAAAAAAACCCTGACCAAACAGTCTTTTCCTGTAAAAGCATAGCTTTTTATCTGTAGCTAATATGTCAATACAGAATATATATTTTAAAATTTTTTTACAGGAATACTCTGTTTTGCCCCTCAGTGCTGTGAAAAGAGTGTTGACCATTCCCATACTACACCCTTGAGGTGTCCAAAGCTCATCCATAACTCAGTGTCATTGACTTGGCAGATCCAGTGTTTCACCCCAGCAGCCTGCCTAGTGATTTTCAGTATTGATGTTCTGGGACAAAACTTATACTTCCTTTTAATAGAAACATGCTGCTTCCAGGGATGGACATGACCCAGCAGTTTAAGTGGCTTGGCTGTATCAATTTACTCAAGAGAAAGAAACTTGAAAAAGGTGGTCTGTGTTTGAGTGCTTCAGCTGAAAGCTCCTCACATCTCCTTGCTTCATTCTGCAGTTCTTTTTAAGTTATGTACAAGGGAGATGATCTGTAATAAATAAAGGACAAAGAACCTTATGTTTGTTTAGTGAACCTGAGGATTTCCAAGATAAAAGTTACAAACGTTTGTTTAGAAAAGTGACATGAGAAGGAAGGGTTTGCTGAGGAGCAGTTTTGGTACAGCCAAAGCACAGTGGTGTTAAACAAGTCACACCTACATCTGCTGAACTCAAAGGAGGGCCAGAAAACCTCGTCATGCTTCAGCAGAACATGGGGGAGGGAGAGACAAGAACACCAAATCTGAACAACTTTTTATATTGTGTGATAATATATCCTATTTATCTGTTGGGTTTTTTGTTGTTTTGGGTTCTTTTAAGCTTCCAAGTGGCAAATGAAAACCAGTTATCTGTCAAAATCTCTCTGAACTTGTAACTTTGGTAAAAGTAATTTATTCATTTACTGAGATAAAGAGGAAGTTTTTAAAACGCAGCCCTTTCAGTTCTTAAAATTAAATATATGATCACTGGGGAATTGCTCTGTATGTCTAGAGAAGGAAAGCTGACGTCAGGCAGGCAAACTGTATTCCTGGTTGCTCCAGTCTTTTTCCTATGGATTCATTTCCTCTGTGCTATGCTTCTCCAAACAGAAAAAATATGTTAAGTTTTGTAAAATCCGTGTGGTTTAGGCATGGTCTTACTGGAATTTATTTATTTCTAATTATTGTTAATGTTTTATTATTATTAATAAAGAGTTCCTCACTAATGCCTGGGGTAAGAGTACGATCAGGGTTATTTCTCTACAGTCAGTAGGAACTGGCAAAAGGCAGTTCAGGCTTTATACATGGGAGTAGTTGGTATCACAAGGGCTCTGTTTCTTCTGATTTTATATGGCTTGGCATGACTTGATTCCGTACTTGAGCCACTCAAATACATTTGAGTGAGATTCTCTTCTCTTACAAAATGGAAATTTAGGAACAGCAAAAAACGCGTGCAGATGGGGGAGAGAAGGCAAAGTATAACCATGCAGGTATTGTGCTTTGGAAAGGGAGCGGTCAGAGATTTAGGTGCCTTTTATTTGTGCATTTAAGTCTTATTTTCAGAGTCAGCACAAGTTTCCAAAGCTCAGCATCTTGGAAATCGAGGTATAATGTATAATTACATACAACATTCAACCTCAGTTAAATGGTCTGATGGCTCAGAGTGTGTATGTAGGCTGTGAAAGGAGACTGTGTGTGGAAGCTGTCTCAGTTAAAGGGCTTGAAATGCAGGTTATATTTCAAGAAATTCTTGAAGACTGCTATTTATTGAATTGTTTATTAGAAGTACGCGTTTTGTTGAATTTCTATGTAGAAGATATGATATGTATTTATTTTTTGGACAAGTGATTGAAGACCTTGGGCGACCCCAACATTACTAATGACAAATGAATATATTCAGAAGTCCAGCAGTGGAGTCCAAGAGACTTTCAGACATTGTTTTTCTTGGATGGATGTTAAAAACCTTTAAGTTTTGAGAGGATTCCTCTGAGAAAGCACCTTTAAGCTGAGAAAGGTCAATTTCTTTGACAGCCAAGACAGGAGGTTTCAGAGCGGTTACTGTGATCCAAAACCTGAATTATGTATGTCAGTCCTTAGGGTGTATCTGTTTAAATGGGAGTGACTGGGGCTGGAAACCTGGTGGGATGGGGCTGTTCCTTTCCAGATGCAGGTGGGATATTACATTTAAAACCCGTGTTGGAACAGTGCTCAGGTTGCAGAGTTAAGTGCTCTGAAGGCAAGAAAAGCCACTGTTAAGGTTGGTGAAACCTTTGAGCGATTCACTGGACATTTTCAAATGTCTGCATCAGCAGAGGTGGGGACCCCTGTGCCCACAACCACCTGTACCCATTGATGGGCACTGCCATTCCCCGTGTCCTGGCAGCTGGGCACTGAAGTGCCCTCAAAGCAGGCCGAGTCTTCAGGGAGACTTTTTTTGTTGCCAAATGTGAGCCTCCATTGAAGAGGGGGAGCCTTTTTCTTTTTTCTCTTTGAGACAACAAAAGACAAAATTCTGATCTCACAATGGCTTCCCTGCCAAAATTTAGGCTGGTGTTTCAAAGCATAAAAGCAGTTGGGGTTGGGGCGGGGTTTTTTATTTTATTTGTAAGATCAGTGTTTTCTCTTTAACATCATTTAGAAATCAACCTACCGTTTTTGCTTAAACTTCCCCAAGCAATTAATTCTGGGGATATTTTGATCCAAATTATTAAAGTCTGGCAAAGTTTAAGCACCTGAAATGGAGGGTCCTGCAACAGAAAGTGTTTGATGAGCTGAGCTGGGACTATTGCACTGCTGTCAAACACACCTCACTTGTTCAGCTGCAGGGACAAAGTTTGTGTGTGGATGTTACAGAGCCTGTTCCATTTTGAACTGTGTGTTTGCCCCCTTTCACGCTGACTCTACTCTTGATTTCTACTCTCATTCTGATTAAGGAATTACTCTCTGACTGCTGGAATGCCAGTGATTGAAACCCCTAGTTAATTTTCACACTCTCCAGCATCCTTGGTCTATTTTTATTTCAGCATTCAGATCACAGGAAACCATTTATAGGACATAGTAGCTTTCACACGGAGCTACAGCCAACTATTTTCCAAAGGTTTTGAATGCTAGAAAGCAAGTCACCAAATTCGTGAGCTCAATATTCTTCATCCATCAGTCACTAGAAAGGGGAAAAAATCACATCCCTGAACCAAATAACTTTCTTATTTCCTTATTGACTGAATCTTTTGAAAGTGAGCATCAGTGTTTTTATAAAGTAATTTGTGCTTTTAAGTGTCTGCATAATTTAATTTGTCTATTTATTTTCATTGTGATAGTGTTTGCTATGTGCAGGGCACTTCCAAAACTTACAGCAGTATTGTCTGTCTGCCAAGGGTCTGAGTAGGAGGAATCCATTGGAGAAAACAGGCAAAGAGCTTTATGAACAGAATATGAAAGGTGTGCTCTTACTTGGAAATACGTATTTGCTAAAATTAGCTAAGATCTCGACTTGTTTTCCAAGAGTTGCGTATCTGTAGGCAAGCCTATCTTTGGTAGGTCAGTGGGAAAGGTAAGAAGCACAATGGATGGTTGAAAACAGAAAGTGTAAAATGCAGGCTCTAGTACTGCCCTGGGTAATTTTCTTCTTGATTTTAAACAAACCAACCCAGCCCAGAGCCTCCGAAAACCTACTGTAAGATTTCCTTGCACGGAGCACAATGAAATCTTAATGGCTGAGTACTTGTGGTTTCCTTTCATAATGCAGGAGACAACTGAAATAAAACCTTGACAAGAAATTATAACTCTGACTCACCGTGATCACAGATTGTCTCTTGAAATGTTAAAACTCGGCTGATGTGTTAAATGATAGTTGTTATGAGGTGAACTCTGTGCACTTCGAGTTCTCTCACCTCAGTATGCATTATAAAGCTTTGGAAAGGTATTTTCTAGGAAAAATGAAAACTTCCATGATAATAATAAAGCTCTCTCCTCATAATCTAATGTTTTGGCTTAAATCCCTCCCCTCTTGAAAATCTTTGGCCCAACATAATGATTTTATTTCTCATTCCTGTCACATGGAGACCAAAAGCAGAGTTAGTTGTGAACTGCTATTGGTAATCAAAGCGGATAAGACTCTTACACAGAATTTTTTCGTAGGGTGCTTAATCCTGTACTGAGTGAGGGGGAGCACTGGAGGAGGGTTTCTTTTAGTATTTTTGCTCTCTCTAGATATCCTGAGGTCAGAATATTCCAGTTATAGCCTTTATGGTCATAAAAGACCCATGAACTTGGAACAGAAGGCTCTTGTGGGGGTTAGCACAGAAATATAAATGGCAAAAGCTAAAAGGGTTGATTGTCTTTGGTGGAAATATATGTACACTTTTTGGAACACCGGAGTGGAGGTAAAGACAAATGAACGTCCTTATGGTGTAATCACCAGGTTGAAAAATCAGGTGACTCTAGTTCTCAAACTCCCTGTTAGCACAGTGACTTTTTATGTTCTTTATATCTTCGTTGGTGGATGAGTCAATGTTTAAATGCTCATTTATCATTTACTATATAAAAGAAAAGCTATTATCTGAAACTCACTTTTACAGTTGCAGGCAAACCGAAATAATCATTTTCAAGGACCTAAAGCTGTTTCTTGAAGAATGTCATCATTTTCTTCTGATTTTACTTACCACTTACACTGGTATATGAGGTACCTGCAAGAGCTGTACCTTGCACAGCTTGGCTGCAGATATTTCCAGCCACCACACCTGTGCAAAGGGGGCTAAAGAAACTTAGTTCCAGCAAACTACATTCATCTTGCAGACAGGACAAAGGAACTGCTTTAAAAGCACAACTCACACTGAACACTGTGCTGCCTGCTCAGTAACAGACCTTGCCATCAGCCCACAGAAGGGACTTCAGGAGTTTGGGATCGAGTCCCTGCTCCACCATAGAGTCATTCTTGTTTGTGCCCATCGAGAGGGGAGTCCCTGTGAGATTGCTGTTCTCTGCTTTTCTTTTAATGCTTAGAATCTTTCTGGGTAAATGAACTTTCTATCTGAAGTGGTAGAGGAGTAGTCGTCATTTTGCTTTATAATTCACTGACTATCCTAATAGATTGTGTTTAATACTAGTTTCTGTGTGTGTCATCTCCACTCTCATAGTCTGTGTGTTTGTGGCTCATGTATCTGCGTGCAGGAGTTTCTGCCCACTGATGTTTCTCAAGACTCATGTTCTGAGATGTGCCAGTACAGAGAGTTCTGTGTTTCCTCTGGGGAAGAGCACAACTTTGCACATCTAATTGGGATGTGCTGTCAGAACCAGTATGTTGCACTAGGGCTGTGCCTCCTCATACACTGGGCAAAACGGGAGTGTAGACAGCACTGTACATTTACTTTTGTTAGTTTAACCTCACACAAGTTCATTTAATTCTATTTCCTCAGTACCCCCATCCTTTTGCCACCCCTTTGTGCCTCATTCTTTATCTCACCAAATGGCTGGATGAGGCAAATGAGGTGATTAGCTGAGGCAGCCAAGTGGTGAGACCAACAGCAGTGTCTCTACGGGAAATGATAGAACTGGAACAGTTGTGGATCACTGGGGTTTTGCTGTTTGCTTGTAGTCCCAGGCACAGTCTCTGACCTAAACTCCCATTATGTACCTCTGTGTGTCCCCTTGCTGGAGAACAGACTCTCTCTCTCTCTCTCTCTCTCTCTTATTTGCTGGGAGAAAGGTGAGGTCCTGTACACACAAGGCTTGCTTTCCCTTAATCCCACTTCAAATCCAGGTTGGAAACAAAACTGTTACAGGTGTTCATTTACAACAGCATCTAATTGTTAAAATCATCCTGTTAGGGTGACACGTGACATGATAAAATAAGTTACAGGTGATCTTTTAGACTCACTCATATCTGCTTGCTCATCTTGCACTTTGTGAGCACCAGAAAAATGTCGTTTACTTAAATGCTTGTACCTTTATTTTATAAAAATCCAT
The DNA here is from genome assembly GCA_013399855.1 of Oxyruncus cristatus. Classification (NCBI taxonomy): domain Eukaryota; kingdom Metazoa; phylum Chordata; class Aves; order Passeriformes; family Cotingidae; genus Oxyruncus; species Oxyruncus cristatus. The sequence continues at coordinate 616,426 of VXAY01005285.1, read as the reverse complement.
AGGTACTTTTTACAGTCAAATGTGCTTTTTATGGTGTAATATTTTGAGGCTAATATGGTGAGAATTGAACTTTTATCCGAGATGTAATAGAAAGGCATGATCTCTTTTCTGGGGGAAAACGAGGATGTCTGTGAGTTCTAGTTGGAGAACATTTAACTGTTAGCTCATGCAGTCAGTGTTGAGGCAAAACGCATATTAGAACGAAGAGAATTACCTGATTCTGAAATACACATCCATTTATTTGTTTTCCCTTTTTCAGTTGTTGGTCTTTGGATTATTTTTGGTGTTAGTCCCCCATGCTCAGAAGCCATCAATATTTGCACTACAGGGGAATATTGCGAATAAAATGGCCACATGTTTCACTTGGGTAACTTTGCTGAGCGATCAGTTTATTGCAGCTATTTTGTGTCTTTGATAGTTATAGCAGAATGTCTCACCAGTTTAACATGATAAAAGATGTGGTGTTGGTGATAAGTGTGCTCATTACATACTAATTAAAAGGTGCACTAGCAGTGATGGAATGCCACCCAGAACCCCCATGTTCTCTCGGTATCTGTTTAAAAATCGTCTGCTAAGAACATACTTCCCTACGTGTTGTTGAGCAGGCAAAAGACCTTGGTGGATTTATTCCTAACCTGTTGTGGCATTTAACAAATTGCTTTCTCAGACATGTGATCATATTTAAGTCATGGTGTATTAGCTGATTTGAGATTAAAAAAAAAAAAAAAACTGATATTGTCACGTGGAAATTGGCCCCTGTGTTATTTAGTGCTACCTGTGGTAAAGGAATCCAAGCTGGTAAACAGCTGCAGGCTCTCAGAGTTCTGGAGCAGATATGTTTGCTTAGACCATGAGCATTGTACCCAAAAGGCATTGGTTTGACTTTCACATTCTCTCCTTTTTCATCTTTCCTGCCCAAGCCCCCCTCCTTCTTCTCATTCTGGGGCTGATGCTGATGGATTGGGAAAGGAAACGCTGACCTTAAAAGTAACGTGAGATGGTTAACGCCGCTCAAGAGATACCAGAACTTGGCAGGACTGGTTCTGTTCACCTCTGCCCTTGACAGGAATTATAAGATAGACTAATTTTGTCTTGGAAAGCTTTTTTTTTTTTGCCTGGCTTTCCTTGGTTGATTTCAATGTTAGGAGTGCCCATTTCCACATGCTTCTCAGGAACAAAACTTCGCTTCTGTGTGGGTCATCTTGTGCTTGCATAGAAACAAGTTTCAATACGATGCTTTGAATCTGAGTGTGTCATTGTCTGAGTTCACAATTAACCTCTGCCAGAGCTCTTTGTATGTAGGGACTTCATGTTTTTAGCAGCAGAAAAATATACTGCTTAGAGCCAAGGGGACACTGCCACAAACTCTTCTTGAAACAGGAAAAAAAAAAAGAGGGGGGAAAAAAATGTTCCCTGCTTGAGAAAGCAGAATTGTTAAGTGTAGGGAAAGTTCTCCTGGGTGTATGAACTGCCTGGGAACATCTCAGAATCCATGTGTCTACACATAAACAACAGTCAAAGGTATTTCTACTACTTCTCTATTCTGTAAAGGTCACGCAGTACAAACACTGCTCTCTGAAGGAAACAGTTGACTGGTACGAATACTGGCTTTCATATGCCCACTTTAATATGGGCCCGCTGGATAATAATTAAATTAAGGTTTCTGACTCTTCCTAAGGTTGAGCTTGTGAATGTCTAAAGATCTGATTGATCAGAGAAGTTCAGGTTAACGGTAAAATTGATCAAAAAGCAAGCAAAGAATAACGGCTGAGCCGAGCAGTGCTGCGGGGTGAGAATCCAACCGCTGCAGGATGTGACTGGAATGATGCTGGAAAAGCCTGTTTTCATTGCAGGGTGTTTAGCATGGCGCTGTCACTTAATTGTGTTGTAGTTGTTCCCGTTTGACAGAGAGAGTTGAAGGCTGACACGTCTCGTGCGATTGTATGTGTTGCATTTTTCTTCACATCGTGAGGGAAGGGTACAAATCGGGATCAGAAAGCAGTGGAGTTTTTGTTGCTAACTGGAGATGTTGCTCGCTGGTTGGGTTCTGCTGGGCTTTGCGAGTGAGGTGGCTGATGATGTGGCTTTTTGTGGTGGTGAGTGGTTCTTGCTCTCACTGAATCTCACTCAAGGAACTTCTCTTCCATGGGCTGTTCCTGTCAGGTATTGAGTACAAACCGCTTCCCCCTAAATCAGCTTTTGGAGTAAACACAAAGATTTCTTAGATGTGACAAGGATTTTAACCCTCTGATCCCCCAACCCCATCTGTGTGACTGTGGCTGGGAGTAAACCAGCACATAGACCCCTTCCTTAGCAATCCAGTCCATCCTTGAAAATGGGAGCAAGGAATGATGGCCCCCACCCTGTAATTTTGAGACCACCCATGGAGGAAAGCAAGCAGTCAGGTGTTTCTGTGTTAATTCCAGGTGCAGGTTCTGTGGTTTTTATAGTGCTGTGGTAAAAAGAAAGAGGTTTGACTGACCCATGTCCTAAATGAGCACTAAGCTGTGCTCTGATTTAATCAGTTTTGCTAGGACTTAGCTCCATTCAAGGCAGAAGGCAAAATTTAGGCTTCATCCTTTAGGGCTCAAAGCACTCTGACCTTCACCCAGCAAAGCACTTAAGCAAATGAGCAGCTCTATCTGCTTAATATTAAGCACATCACAAAACCTTTTGCTGGATCATTGCAAAAATGAAGCTCTCCTTGAATGAAAAGTGAAAGAAAAGTTTATATTATTTTTTACAGACACCAAAGGTTTGTTAGCTGTGAATTAGTCAAAAAGCATTGTTCCAAGTCTTCATTTGAAGGGCAGAATTATTTAGGGGTAAGAACAGGGCAGCCTAAGAGTCAGTGGTGGTTAAAGGGATTAGTTTCGGGGGCATTTGTTTTGGTGTTGTGTTTACAGTACTGATGCTGGAGTCTGATTATTTTTATGTACAGTTGTGTACGGGGCATTTGAGGTTTTTAGGTAGAGGTTTATTGTTTTGAACTGTATTTCTGAGTTCTAGCAAGCTTTTCTTGTTTTTGCTAGCACAAAGGACTTGCATCAGGTCTTAAGAGTTGCCTATGCTTACAGACATGGAAAGGGTTGAACAAAGGGTGCATGTTGCCTACGTAGAAATCCAGAAAAAAAATCAGGTAGAGTAAAATTAAGAAATATTTTTATGCTGTTAATTGTCTTGGCGCAGTAAACAGTACCCATCATTTGAACATGTACTAGAGAAGGAGCCTCAAATTGCTTGAGAATGATTGTTTTTTGGTGACCCAGGAGTTGGACTCGATGATCCTTTTGGGCCCCTCCCAGCTCAGGATATCCATAATTCTATGGATTTCTTGTGGGCTACCCAGGCTCTGCCTTATTCTCTAGAATAGTGAAGAGCACACCCCAACTGTCTTTTAAAAATTCGTAAAGAAGGATTTCTTGGGGTAATGAGGCTTCTAACCCCTGGGATAAAACCAGATATCAGACTGCATTTCTTTATGTGGCTTTGGTCCTAGGCTCATAGATTTTCATAATTTCGTTGGACTTTTGGGACAAAAAGTGCCAAACTTCACTTTGAAAGTTCAAGCAAGTGAATACCCCCTTCTTTCTGATGTCTTGTGTAAACTGCAGGTTAGCTGGACAGCTCAGAATAAGTCCAAGATTTTCCAAAGAGGACCTGAATAAGTATTTAGTAAAATCCTTGTTTGCTGTTTCAAGCTCTTAAGTAAATTTTAACATGGAAATTTTGTATTGCTGGTTATATAAATTCCTCACTGTACACTGGAAGCTCATTCAGAGCCCCCTGTACCGACTGTGGAATCACATCATATCACACCCTGAAGGACAACGCAACCACATTGTGTTGAAGATTCCCTCCCTTTATTCCGTGGGTTGTCAAGCTGAGTTCTAACCTTTATTTCCTCGGAATAATGGGAATGACTGCGTTTGAATATTCTGTCTTTCCTGGATCTGAATGTGTACAAAACTAACTCCAGGATCTGTCCCCTGCTCTCACTGCATTCTAACAGGAAGATAAACTGCTGTAACATGCGTTTTTTTTCCCAGTGACTACAGAAGAAACATTGAGATAGTGAAACATTTGTCAGAACTGGTCCTTTGTGTTACCTCACACAACCGTGTTGTCTTAAAAGGATATTTATACAGTACAGGGATGCTGTATAATACCTGGTATAATTCTCTGTGCAGTGCCAAAAAAATGTGAGGTGCTGTGCTTTTGAGTTTTAAAAATGTCAAAAATGGAAATTCGGGCTGTTTGACACTGCAGTAATTTGCTGAGAGATGTCTGAATATGTAGCCCTTTCTGTAATTTCGCACAACAGTCTGGGCTGTAATGTTGCAATAATTACCCAGTGAAGTCATAATTGAAAGGTAAAAATTGAAATTAGGGTCTACATAATTTAAACAGGACCAGGTTTTACCAAGCATGACACATTTATGGTGTCTGCTGCGTTTTTTATAAAACATACTAAAATTTAAGCCGATAACTCAAATGGTTCCTGTGGTATAAAGTTGTGAAAAGTCACAATTTTGCATTGTGCTGCAAAGCCACCTTACAATGTAGTGACTACCATGGCTCTTTAATATCCAGCAGAGTTCTCCTGCTGTGCTTTGTCAGTCGGTAGCAACATCCAAGTCTTCTTGTAAAAGTAATTCACACTTTTTTCACAACACTGTTGCTTTAATTACCACTGAACTCTGCTGTTGCTCAGACAGGCCTGGCAGGACCAAGAGAGGGTCAGCGCTGCAGTCACTGCAAAAGAAGCAAATGGCTTTTTTTCTTACTTTATTATTAACAAACCATCTTTGATTGAAATGCTCCAAGCTTCTGAGACCCAGCCTTGTCTCTGTGCTCTCTTGGGGTATTCATTATCAAAGTAGACCATGGATGTCAATCTGAGAAAACATCAGAAATAATACCTAAAATCCTAATCAGAAAACGTCAAGTAAAGGCAAGACTCACATATCTTTCACATGCAAACAGCTGATCAGATTTTTCTTATGTGCACATTGAATTTCAGATAGAAACCGACCAACTCATCAACTTACCGTACATTTTTTTACGTGTAAAAATGATTTTTACCCATTTGTTTGCGATTCTTTCTTTTTTCTTCATGTTTATTTCATTTGTTGTATCTCGTTAGAGCCAGAGGCGTTCATAGGAAGAAATGAAAGACGCTGAAAGACAAAAAAGATTGTATTTAAAATTACAAAATACTGCTTCTTCTTCCCTTGTCTCATGAAACGTTCCATATTTATGTATCATTTTTCACACTAAAAAACTGTAAAATAACCTTTTTAGTAGCACAAACGTAATTTTCAGATGTAGGTTTGAGTGGGTTTGTCTCACTGCTTACCTTGGAAGGTCAGGTTTGAAAATGGTCCTGTCCCTTGTGCCCCTGTGCGTGGGCTTAAACTCACCTGGAGGGGAAAGGCAGCACTTTCACCATGGCAGAATCCTTCATAAACTGCAACATTATGACATTTTTGGAGCAGGATGCAAGTATTTCTACGTAGGAGGGAAATCACAAAGTAGATTTTTGGAGTTGAAACTGATTTAGTCAACATTAAACCCAGTGCAGCCTTTCAGCCTTAACACTTATTAAAATATAGCCTACGATCTATGAATATGATTATAGATCAGTCCTCTGTTTCATATCTCACCTAAAAGATGATACTGCAAACTGATACCACACCACTTAACGCCACAGTAATGCTCTGATTCCTTCCTGCTTTGGACAAAAGTGGCACCTGTTGGATTAACATTCAGTGGATGAATTAGGCCACAGTATCAACTGTGGGTTCTGCATGGATTTCTCAGAATCCAAGAACCTGAATATTCTTAATTTCTGGATGTAGCAGGATTAAAGCTGACTGGGTAAACTCTCCTCTGTGCAGTGCTCGGTGGTGCCGTGCCCCGACCAGGACTGTTCACCTGTAGTTAAAATCAAGGAGTTTTCCTCCTTGGTAACCTGCCCCTGGCACAGTCACTCAGGAGCACCATTCTCACTTCTCCATCTCCTTTCCTGCAGCCGAGGAGCAGACTGTTTGTTCTGCGGAAAGGCCGTTGCAGGAGGTATCACTTCCTACAAATCCTTTATTTAAATAAAAGTCCCCAGCCTTGTAGTTGATTTATACAGTACTAAAGCCAGCACTGATCATATGCAACAGCCTGTGTGGTTCTTTCAAGAAGTGACATTGCTGTCCTGGCGTGGATAAATGGTTACTGGAACCTGACTATGGCAATGCTGATATTTGCTGCTCCCTGGCCTGAAAGGATCTGTAAATTCACAGGCAAGAGATGCAGCTGAAGCTGCTTCTGTGATGAATCCAGTAATATTTCCTGTTCTTTTTTTCCCCAGACGCTTAGATGCTGCATCTCTTCCCTCCTCCCAAATATATTTATCCTACTTATGCTGAAAAAAGTGCTTGCAGATGCCGATAGATCCAACACTGAGGGGTAGGAAGGGCAGAAAACATAAATCTAGGACCCAATATGTGGAAAGTTAGGAAAGAACACAAAAGAAGACCATCTGATTTTTCACCATTTAAAGTCCAGCATTCTTTTTTTTTTTTTTTTTGTATGCCCTGGAATCCTACAGTTGATATCTCAAAAGTCATACCTTTTTCAATATCAGAATGTTACAAAAAAAAATAGATAAAAAAATCTAAATACCTGTTTTTATCAGGGAAAGAACTCCAGATTTGAATATCAAAGTACCACTGAGAGTTTCTGGGGTTCCCATGTGTTCAGCATTGAAGGAAGTACCTGGTGCGCTGCTGTTCCTGTAGAAGGAACTAACCTACCTCTTATCAGAAGCAATATAGTGTCCTTACATTCCAGGACTTATATTACAACCCAGCGTTTCCAGTTGTGCTGGGAAAACAAAATCCAGTGTTTTAACTGACAGCATTTGGAAGAAAGAAGAATTTAGACCAACCGTAATGTATTGGTCAGAAGCATCCCTTGGTCTGTGCCAGGTGGTTTGAGTTTAGAACAAATGGGAGTTTACAGCCTCTTTTTCTGGGAGATGAATCAAATCTGAGGCAGCATGAAACCACTGGATCTCAGAAAACAGACTGTAAAAGCTGGTATTGCTAGTTTTCGTGGTAAAATTTAATGCATCCAGAAATAGTGCATACTTACTTCTTGAGGACTAAATGCATCCCTTTGGATTTAAAGATAAATAATTGTCAGAAAACCTTATTGTTTTGAAAGGCCCACGGAAAAATGAAAGGAGCTAAAAGAAGGTGACAACATCTCTCTAAACATGGTAACAATTTTGGGGCCCTGCTGAGAATGAAAGTACAAGTCCAGGGTTTAGCAACCTGTTGTAGAACAGGCAGTCAATAGAATTGCGTCCCCAAAAGCTCCCTGTAGACTCCATCCTGACCATCTGACCCTGTTGAGGGACAACTCCACTTGCCAGCCACACCAAACAAACAAACAAACACCTGCCCCTTTTCAGATTTAAGAGAACGTTACAGCTTGTGAATCAGGTTCCCAGTATGTGGACATGACAACTATGAAAAACTATAATTTAGGATCTAGAGTATTCTCTTTCTGCTTTTATATGGAATTTCACTTTAATGCGATGTAAATGACAGTAAGAAATACATTCATAGAATGTTAAAGCCTTCCCATTAAAAATTCTGTATGCATTTTATATTCTAATTCATGTACAGTCAAAAACCCTGATAAAATCATAGTACTGATTTGACTGCTGCACTTATCGTATTAATGAGGATACTTTATGCCTTTTGAAAATTGGGATATAGTCCATTATGTGATTGTGAGTGATGTGATTGTATCACACCAATTTGTTATTCAATCCCACCCCTCCCTTCAGTCAACTTTGTGTATAGGGGAAGCCCTTGGTGAGCATGCGTGGGCAGGGAAGGCTACATTTAAGATCACTGTTGTCTGCTTTAATCTTCCCCTAGTTAAACAGATTATGTATATTTTTTTCCAGTGCTGAAATTTGCTCAAATTCCTGAGGGGCACTCAAGGAGGTATCCAAAACATCCTGAGCACTAGATAAGGCTGGCTGAAGGTGAGACTTGGCCAAGTCAACTCTGAAGTTTCTGATCTTTTAGACAGGGAAAGTTAGATGGAAAACCCAGCTTATCTTAAAAATCCTTTCTGACCCCTCCAAAATGGCAGGAGATTGGGGACTGAGAAACAGCATTTCCATTATTGACAGCATTTTTATACATTGGAACTACTTAGATAGTTTTAAATACATTAATGTCTTCTCTTTGTCACGATAAGCTTTGGCTTTAGGAACTCTGTTTGCCCTTGTGCCTCTCTGATTGGTCCTGGTTTTCAGTCCATGGCAAATATTTCACCTTGATGGAAGTGAACCCCCCCTTTTTCCCCATGTGTAAGTGCTGTGCTTCCAGACTGAGTACAGCTCCGTATCTGCTGTGATGAAGAGGTACATGTTCTCCAGAACACTGTAGCTGAGGTATAGCAGTCCTGCTTTAAACACATCTTTAAAGCAGTGCTGTAACCAGAAAATCAAATCTCCCTTGTCATGTCTTACCCACGATCTATCCATTAAATATTTAATTCTGTCTATAATGATGGTCTCTGTCATTAACTTGTCACTGAACATTGTATTTTTTGATGCTGCCATCTTCACTCAGTGTCCTGTTGTTGTCTGTAGATGTTTGCTTTTGAATATTATCCTCAGTTTTACTACTCTGTCCATTTTTATGTTTCATGTCTTTATGAAAATTTCTTACTACTGATTTAAACTTCTCTGATGTGAAGCTACCACATGCTGCAATTCCTGTTGCGCTTGTATTTCTAATTTTTGGACTTGTTAATGCAGGAACATGACTTGGAGGGTTTATCAAAGTGTGTGTTCTCTTGGTTTTGCAGTTTGTTCATAATGGTTTAGGTAGTGCAGAGGAATAGAAGAGACTGTGCACGTGTGCTTTTGCAGTGTGTGTTCTCTTGGTTTTGCAGTTTGTTCATAATGGTTTAGGTAGTGCAGAGGAATAGAAGAGACTGTGCACACGTGTGCTTTTGCACACATGTGTTCAGGAGGTATAAAATAGTGCAGGGTAAACATAACTGTATTTAAAGTGTCCTTTTTGGGGGGGTGGAGGGAGGATATATTTAAAGGTCAAAGGGAAACATTAATAGTGTTAGATAAATTTTACCCTATTTAAATTCAAACCCAATAAGAACTTCATACAGTCTTCTGGACAAAGCCTGCAACGTTCTAATCTCTGCAAATCCACTCTGTACTGTTCACTGCTCTCCTTATTAATCAGTTCTACAGAGCTGTTCTCTTCTCGGTGCTGTTACACACACTGCATTTTTATTCTTCAGCTTGGCCTTTTCTGTATTTTTGCTTCGTCTTACATTCAATTACCCACAGCCTGGTTTTCAGAGCCGGGTGCCGTCGGGGGCTGCGTTTAAGCTACAGCCCATTATGTCATCCGGCTCCGTATATTTTACTCTGATCTTCTTTAGGATGAAACTCATTTGCGAAATCTTTCCCTCTGCCTTTGCGGAGAAATTATGTGCCTTCTCCTGCAGGGTCTCAAATTTGCCTGCCCAATGCTTCTGTTATTGAAAGAACAAGCAAACACCCAACTTATTTACATCCTGGATCCTATTACTTGCATGTATTGTTGAGGGTTCCAGAATACCCAGGTATTCTAATTATTGTTGCTCTATTTGTTGCTTTCATAATAGTATTTAGTGTTCCAAATCCAGTGTCTGCTTCCTTCAGAAGCCTTTTGTGTTCTTTGTAATGCATGTTTTCCTATTTGAGAAGTCCATCTCCCTTCCATACGTGTGAGTTTATGACAAGCATTCCTGAAACTGGAAACTGTTTGCCCAGTGAGAGTTCTCTTTGAAAAAAAAAACCACAGCACAGAGCTTATGACATTTGATGAAAGTCTTGGTCACTCTTCAGGGATGGTGCCTAGGATGGAATTTTAGAGTTACTCAGAACTGCTGTGCTTTTTATGTCATTTTCACAATTGCATTTGAATTAATTTTTCTGGTCAAGAAGTGAGGGATTTTGTTTGGGTTTTTTTTTTTATTTCTTTTTACATAAACCTTCATAAGCAAGGGCACGTTGTTAAAACCAGAATATATTTATAGTCTTTTACATGTAATCATAAATATACATACTAAAAATACATGTGTATGACACACTAATTATTTATATTTATCTGTAGGTAGTAAAAACACACCATCACCTTCTACATAATTTTGTTGCTGTGATAAGAGTTACTGTTCACCAACCAAGTTTATTTTCCCAAGCCTTTTTTGCCCACAAATTCCATCTATGCCAAAATTGTTTCGGTAAAAGGCTGGCACCGTTTCCTTCCTAATGTAATGTCTGTGTTATTTCAGTGTGGTTTCTGTAATGCACATATACTGAACTGTATACAGACATAGATTTTAGAATGAAGAGCTGCATTAGGTACCAAGAAAGAAAGAAAAAGTCCCAACCGTGACACTTGAGAAAGAAACCTTGTGCTGGAAATACTGAAAGATTTCACAGATATGGCAGCCAAGCAAACCCTTAGCTTTTAATAGTATAAAACTTAGTAAAAGCTGAAAGTTCATGCCAGTCCTTCAAAATAATTGTCTTTAATATTATTATTGATCATGTAGTAGGAGACACAGCCTGAGTGCTACAAGGATTTCAAGGGAATGCTTTACAGCTTAATTATGTTTCCCTGGGAGATTTAACATAATTCAATTTATTTTCCCTCGTGTTTCATCAATCATTATATGAATAGAAAGGATATCTAAGCTTCATTTGTAAGTGAATTCCTGTAGATTCAAGAACTTTTGACAATAGATACATTGGAGAAAGGAATGCAGCACACCTTCAGTAGAGGAATGAACTTTCAGAATTCTCTAGAGGATGGTAATGTTGCTCTTCACTGTCGATATATTTTCTGAGGGCAGACTGTTGAGGTATTTGGCCTCTGTAAACCCAGCTGGGCTGCAAGAAGCCCACTGGAATTGTGACAATTGGTTCTTTTTAGCCAACTGTTCCTGGAAAGATTTGATTGTGCCTGGAAGAAGCACAGGCGTGTTCTCTTTGTCTTACAAAGAGTACTGATGGGTTTAGGTTGCTTTTTTGTGCTGCCACCATCCACATCCCAGGGTGAGTTGTGTATGGGTGGTGTTGAATCTCACCACTGCTCCATGCCCAGCAGGCTCTTCGTCTCCAGTCTGGAAGCTGCCAGATTACTCAGGATATTCATCAGGCTTCCAAAGCACCCATTGAAATGGCACGGATATTATTTTTAGGTCAAAATGGCAATCACCTGAGATTTTCTTTCTCTGTAGTCCACTGGTGATTGTAGACGGGTTTTATGCAAGTCCTGTGTTAAGAAAATGTTCTGTTAATACTGTTGCAGTACAAATCATTACAGCTGGGCCTGTCATACCTGCCTTGGTGCCCTCTCAGCAGCTGGGGGGCTCTGGGGAGCAGTGGGGAGGCTGGAGGGGTGGGAGCTGTGCCAAACCCACTGAGGGTGCCTGAGCACCATCACAGGGAGGGGGAGAGGCTCCATTTACCTCCCTTGCTCACCTGCTGGGCGGTCTGGTTGGAGGTGGCAGGAGGAACTGGAGATCCTCTATTGCTGGGGGGTTGGATGAAGGAGCTTTTTAAAAAATACCAGATGAGTCCAGATCTGAGCCAGTGACTTTTAAAATGAAAGGTCTGCTCTATTACCGTTAATGGGCAGGCTTTCATAATTCTTTGCTATTAGAGTACTAACTCCCTCTTTTCAAAGCCTTCCTGAACCTCTCATTGTCCAGCATTTGTATCCCTCACTTTAATGAGTGCTAAATAAGAATTATATAAGTATTTCAATAATTCTCACTGGACAGTTAATTAAGCATCACTGACTCTAAGGAGCAGTCAGCTATTACCTCCTTTTACAGACAAGTGCTTCCACAGACACAAAGGGAAGAGGTCAATTTAAAAAAAAATGATGTGTGGATTAGTAATCTTTCTCAGTAATAAATGATCTGGCTAACAAGCTGAAACACTGAAATAAAAACTCGCCTTTTTTTTTTTTTCTTTCCTTTTTGTTCCCTCATTTTTCCAATCCAATCTCTTGTGTTCCTTCACCCTTCTTTTATGCGGGGAACGAATTCCCCTTAACATTTTGGGGGGCTTGAATATTTTGAACCCAAGCTTTCCAAATTTGCTTCCCTCAGAAGATGGCGTGGGGCGCAGCCCTGCCCAGTTCTTCACTGCACATTCTTTTTTAACAGCTGCTGTTTTTCCTCACGTTCGATAGATCCTACCACAAACTTCAGCGAGACTGAGTGCAGAGGACCGTAATACCAGTCTTACACACAGGGTATTTTATTAAGTCCAGCAGTTAAAAATGTACAAAGTTCCTTGTAATAATCCATTCATTCTGTTCTCGCCTGATTCTTGGAGTAAGCCTGCACAATTATTCAAATCCCAGCTTTTAGCTCCAGCATACACCTCGCCATGGGGCTATGCCTCTGTAATCTTGCTTTGGTCTTGCATGTCAAATGGAATTAACTCCCATAAGAAATGTATGCGAAGACAACCCAAAGTGTCTAATCCTACTGCTGTCTTAAATTTCTGAAACTCAGACCTGTCATCTTTTTCTATAGCTTTGTTGAAGTTCTCACTTATGCTTCAGTCCATCCAAAGATGAAGTTTAGGGAAATTTGCATTTTTATGTATTTTTCAGTCGTGCACTCCTGTGGCCTTTTCACGTGTTCCCTTTGTGGAATTATTTCCCCCCCCCCGAACTCAAGTCCTATTTTATACTCTGTGGAGGTGGATCCTGTTGCTTTCAGCTGGCAGCGTACAAGTTTAAACACACAGAGCATTGCTCTGCTTGATGCTCACGCCACGCGGGCGTGTGGAAATAACGATGTCATTATGCCTCTACCTTACCAGCTCAGCCTGGCTAATCACAGCACCCAGTTCTGACTCGATTCCGTCTCAAATCGCCTCGCTTTCTTCCTGAATAAAAGTGCTGGCTTGAAATTAGCTTTCCTTAGAGTAACCACACTGTTTGTGTGTTGTACTCGGAGCAGGATTAGCTTCCCGAGGAGCCTTCCCGACGTGTCTGCCTGCTGCTGTTCTCTAGGGGGCACGCTTTCAAATCTCAGCCCAAAAAATGCCTGCATTATACATAATGAAAGGGAGGCAAAAGCACAGCATTATCAGAGAGAAACTTAATTTGCCACTTATTCAATCAAATATCAACCAGATCTGATTAGGGGTGGCCAATTTTAGATGAACCAGGCAAAATACATTTACATAGGGGGGTCCAGTTTCAACATAATTTCAGTAAAAAGCAATTACAAAATTATAGTCAGATGGAAAGCTGGTTCTTCTGGGTGTCTTGGCTAAGTGAGGTTGGAAGGGTAAAACTGTAACTTATTGTAGTGGATATTTAATAAGTGGTAAGCCGCAGCACTCTCCACTTGAAAGTTAATTAAGGCCGTAGAATGACCATACTTGTACAGCAAATATGTTAATGGATTGGCCATGGAAACTGTCACAACAAAGCCCAGCACAAAAATAACAGCTTTATGCTGATCGTTACATTGTTTAAAAAATGCCGTTTCATTTTGGTTTGTGTTCGCTGTTTCGGGAGACAGTGTGGTGTCATTTACTGTAGGAGCTGCTTGAAGTCGTTATTAGAAGCTAAGGCAAATACTGAAACGCAGATAAAGGTTAAAATGTTTGCTTGTGTCCTGGCACTATATAAATGCCAATAAATAGTGCATGTCAGTAAGACTTTCCCATAACTTAGTTTTTTGAGGCAGGGTATGCGGCTATTAGGGTCCAATTCTGCTCCAAAAGCTTGAGCTAATCCGTTATATATAGTATTTCATTTATGAGTGTAATTGCTGCATTATTTTTGTTGCTGTTGAATAAGTGAACGCAGCGGCACACAGACTGTCAATTGACTGTTGCACTCTAAGTGGATTAAATCTTAATTTTCTTCTAAGAATTCTCCTCATTCAGAGTGTGGCCGGTTCTGGTCGATTTTGCATGCTCAATTCCCGTGGATTTTGCACTTCTTTCACAGCCCATGTGAGGATGGGGCAGGGCAGTGCTTTTTCCCCCCTGCGTAGCCCTTACTTTCAGTGTCCTGGTGGCCTCACTGCTGTGGTGGTGCTGGACACCTTCCTCCAAAGTTAGAAGTAACGGGAGATAATCTTTTAAAACCTTGCTGCCATGGACTGGGGTCCGAGAAGCTTTGCAGCCTGGAGACAACTTAATAAAAATGGTGAAGAGTTAAGAGAAAATCTGCCCATCAGACTGCTGCACGTAGAGAAATGTGGTCAGGTTGGCAAACGATGGTGCCAAGTGGATGGCCCGTTAGGGGTAACTAAGAAAGCTGGCTAATAGGAAGGGATCTTAAGGGAATATGTAATCATGAAGGATGAATTGAGCAGGAGAAGGAAAAAAGTGTGTTTGGAGAGTAGAAACGATGGCACATCAGAAGGAGGAAAAGCAGTGCGTGTTTTCAGCAGCCGAAGAAAAACCAGAAAAAGAAAGGAAGGGAAAAGTGGGAATATTTCCAGGTCATCATGTCAGTGCAAGTGAGTCAAATGAGGCCTGGCTGTTATGTTCCAGTGATCCAGGCTGGTGTCAGCTTTGCTCAGTTAATGAGTGATACTGCGTGAAATCAGGAGTTGGACTCGAGTCACAGCGCACACACTGCTCTGCCGGGTATGAGGGGAATGGCAATTACATGTGGTGAATTCCTGGCCAGCAAAGAGCAGCAGGAAAAATGTGGAAATCTTAATGGAAGTGGGAGAGCGATGCCTCTTTTAGAAGTTACGGTGGTTTGGGCATCCCTGATTGATGACTGGGAGCTGTTGCAGTGTGTGGTGTCCCCTACTGTTTGTCCACCCCCTAGTTATCACCCACTGGGGTGCTCATCTCAGCATCGTGGGTACCCTCAAATAATGCTGCTTTCTCTTACTGTGGAGCAGTTTGACCCCTGAAACTCAGGTATTTGACTTATTCCTGCAGCAAGGTTGGGAGGAGCGAGACAGAGGTTGGGTGTGCCATGGCCCTGATCCTACTCAGCCTTGGGTAAAAGGTCTCCGAGCATTCCCCGGCTTACACAACATTTCCAGGTAGTGAGCAGACATATAAAGGTAGATGGGGGAATAAAATTAAAAACTGTTGCAGTCTTTGAAGTGTTTCTTCATAACCCTTTGTAGGTTTATGTCACGTACTTCAAAAATGCTCAGTGTTCATACAGACTGCTCTCTATACAGTATCAGGTAAGGCTGCCATGTAGTTCCTCCCATGTGTCTCTTGTCTAAGTGAAAGCTCTTTGGGGAAGGTGATGTCTCTTAATCCATGTTCCAGTGTCCCACTTTTGCCTGAGATCTTGAGCTGCCAGTGACATACGAGTAACATTTGCAACCACGCATGAATGATTCACTCCTGATTTTTTAAAAGAAGTGTTTCATTTTGCTCTCTCATTGCATAGCAAGAAAGCAAAAATAGGCCGTTTTAAGGAAATGATGCATAATTGTGGACCTTAAACACTTTAGCACTGAGCCCATCACTGAGGGAGCCTTGAATATGCTCAGTACTTTCTCGAAGAGGTGTCCAAGTTGGTGTCAGGTGACCTTGGGATTCTTCTGGAAGTTTAGTGTTCAAGAAATGTATAATGGGACTGTTTTGTTAACCCAAATACTTCTACACAGAACTACTGACTCAATCATTCCACTTCGTGTGAAGCTGGAATATGTAAGGCCAGTGTGCCACACTGGAAAACTTTAAAATATACCAAGTCTTTCTGAAGAATCATTTTAAAATAATCCATTATCTTATTTTCTGAGAATTCACACAGCAGGACAAGCTTCAGGTTGCTCTAAAGGACAGAATGCATCCTGAGGAACAGCTTGAATGAGACCCCCAAAACAATTTCCCCCAGGCTAATAATTTAAACAACTGAATTCTGTTCTCCATAAATACGTCAAACATCCTGGACAAGTGCTAATGTCTGTTGTCTTCTTTTTGCTGACTGCATCCCTCTTGGTCTTTGCAGAAGACCTCTGAAGGATGTGGCTGAGGACTGGAGAGATGCAGGGAACTTGGGCAACAATGTTTTTGCAGTGCTGTCCGCCAGAAGAGAAGAACGTTTGGCTTTGCAACTACCCTGCTCTTGTGCATCCTGTGCCTTCACTCCTGGCTGACAGTTTTTTAGGTCAGTTTTTATGGTGTTTTCCCCTGTGTCGAAGCTTTCTCAGCAGTGTTAAGTCACTCTGTTTTTCATACTTGTGCTCTGTCCCCCTCCTTCCCGTGTCAGCTCCAGAGCTGCAGTTTTATTCTGCCTATAATCACTTTCTGAGTCAGTTTGGGTGACCTTGCCTCTGTATTTTTGTGACTTCTGTCTTTTCTTTGTATTCCTCTTCTCACTGTTTCACTGCCTTGCCTATTTAAGGCTGTAAGTCTCTACCTCTACATAGAATTTTTCCATGCAGGATATGGCCTGAGGTATTGTTGCTTAATATCCTAATAAATGTGCGTGTAAGTGCGAGTGCATGTGTGTGTCTGCAGTACCAGAAATACCCAAAAATCTTTCTAGGCAGGTGAGAAGTCAGCCCTCTGCTTGAAAGTCCTTACGTTTGGAAAGTTTGCTCCTGCAATCCAGCGCTTTGTGCTGAGTCCTGGTTTTGACTGGAGAGCTCCCACAGATTTCTTAGTGTCAGAGTAGCAAATGTGTTGCTTTAATTTTGGGGGGAAAAAACCACCAAACCCCATCAAAAAAACCCCCCACAACCTTAGTCCATGTGCATTTTTTATTCTTCCAGCGTTGCCTATTTGTTTTCTTTTTATGTAGCTTGTTTAAAAATGTCCTCACAAACTTCTGCTCTGATTCCAAGTTGGCTCACTGAGCACGACTCTCCAAGGCTTGCCTTTTATCGTGTATGGCTTCCCTGATTGTTCAGATTCTCCCTGCTCCAGTATTTAAATGTGTGAGCCTGGTCTTAAGATGATGGTCTCACTTTCAAATGGGAGTATCAGAAACACTCAGCAATGTGCTTGCAAGGCTGGCAGAGTGGTTTTAAATCCTCTGATAGAAGCTATCTATTATAATTGCACCAAGTACTATTATTAATGTCTCCAGCCTCTCCATTCTGTTTTTGCTCAAGCCATGCCCAAGAACAATTAGCTGTTTGTTTGACCCGCATTATAACATCAGCTCTCCATTATGATAACAGTGCAGTGACTAAGAACAACACATAATCTTCAGATTTAATGGGGCAGAAGACTGCAAAGGGCCAAACCCGTCTTGATAAAAGGCCCTGAAGTCAGCAACTTTATGCAGAGGTGGATCTGGCACAATGTGATTTCTAGGGCTGTGTCTGGTAGTTACATGAAAATACAGGACTAATACCAATGACATGGCAGCAGATTAGTCATAAACCACTGTTGAAGATAGAAAATACTGGGGGGGAACTCAGCAGCTCAGTCTCTGTTGTCTTTAGGGGAGCCAAAATCATTTTATCCTGTCTATTGGTGTGTATACAAGTGGAAACATTCCCTCTTCTTAAAATTCTTTGTATGTGCACGTACCGTTCATCATTAAAATCATCAGTGCAGGGCCCGTTGCTTTGACAAGGTTTTTGGGAGCTGACCAGTACAAGGGCATGTCAGTGGATGGACACAACGCTGAGGACATCCCAGTGCATGATTTTCTGAAGAGAACTGTGGGTCTGACACACTGTAAATGGAATTGCCTTATATAAATTGTGTTTGTAGAACATAACCTGCAAATGCATTGCATTCCAAGAGCCTAAGACTTAAAATGTGTATTTTGGTCTGATAAACAGCATCACCTTATCTGTTTTACGCTCCTGCTCAATGCAGAACACGTGCTGCTGAGAAACAGAAAGGACATGCATTTGTTTTCAGGCACAGGACTTTGCAACCACTTGGGAAGAATATTCTTGATTGAGAACCAAAACATTCCATGATGCTTAACAAACCTGCAAATTGAAAAATCAACATCTGCCCTGTGCAGCAACATAGCAGGAGAAGGACCTGTAGCCTGAAAAATTCAAAATACTCCTTAAATTACGTTTCAGTGTATTTGTAAAATTACTACTCTCTGAATCAAGGCTCCAGCAGTTTTTATATGACAGTATAGTCGTGTTGATAGACGAAATCTCAGCCTGCACTTGCCCATGGAAGCTGCTGGATAACGGGATGGACAGTGCTTCGAGCACAGAGCTGCATCTCACTGAACCCTCCTGCAGCAATATTATAAAATAAATGATGTGCAGCCTTGAATCACTGAGGACAGTGAACTCCTCCCTTGTCAAACCCCCACAGCTCCTGCAATCCCAATTCCGGTTAGCGAAATACTGGAGGTTTTGCCCCAGCAGCCAGTGGAAGCGAGCGGAGCACAGTCCACGTTCAGACAGAGGAAGGCACTACTCTAAAGGGAACGGGGAGAAACCTGGGATTGTGCAGTGACTGGAATTCTGGCTGCTTGCTCAACGGCTGCCTGGGATTTTTAATTTTTTTTTTTTTTTTTTTGCTGTTTCCCTTATTTACATATCACAAGGCACGTCTTTATAAAGTTACTTTAATAATTCATTAGATTGATCTTTTCAGAAATCTGCTCGGGGTAGGTGTCATTAGGAAAAGTTATTTAAACTTATTTAAAGGTTTGTGCCTGAGTAGGGCATTTACCTGCCTCACTGCTGATATTCTAAAAATACCTCCATGTCCATACTATTATCCATTCTTCACGTCCAATTGCTCTGTTATGGTAATAGTCAGAAGCACACCATGTAGTAATTACTTACAGCTGACTTAAGAAAAGAATATTCAACTCCCCCACTGTTCCACTAGAAGGTCTTTATGCACTATTAACTCATTCCTGTTTATTAATACTCTACTGGTAATTCTGGCTGCCGCTTTTTAGGTTTGTAATAGGAGGACTATTAAACAGCAATTATTGACCATATGGGTTAGTGAATATTTGTGGTGGTTGTTGGGTGGTTGTTTTCTTGTGGGTTTTTTTATTTTTTTTTTAATCCTTTTAAGTTGTTTTTAAGGAGCCACATCACAATATAGTGGTGCAACTTTACATCTGCCTGGGATTAGCAGCTTTGGCAGCGATCCCCACCTAGAAAATGCAAATTCCGTATTTCAGAAATATCAACTGAAGCTGTGAAAATACAGAGCAGTTTAAAAAACATGAAAACACTGTGCCAGACAAAGTGAAAATCTTTGTCTTTTTTCTTTTCTTTTCCCCAGCAGTATATGGTTTGATCTCCTTTTTTTTTTTTTTGCCTCTCTGTCTTTCTGTTTCTCTTTCTTTGACTTTTCCCCCAGTTTTTTAGGTCTTATCCTAGAATTTGGAAATGGTCAAGTGTAAATTTCAAACTAATCAAACTTCTTCTAGAAAAGTGTGAATTATAGCACTTTTAAGAACTAGAAATCTGCCTTGCTTAGTGAGGAGACTGAGGAGAGACAAAATTAGAGCAATTATCTCTCAAAGAGCTGGGCTGAAAAAACGGTGCCTTTCCCCCCTTTCCTCCCCTGCCTTTTTCTCTGCTTTTTTTTTTCCCTTTTTTTTTTTTTTATAATTGTCTTAAAATCCAGCTGCAGTTCCTGCCTTTGCCAGCAGCAGTAGCTTTGTGGGTTTGCAGCAACGATTCCTTTTCCCACCGCTCTGCTCTGGGAAGGCCAAACCAACTCACAGTTTCGGCACCCGCTTCCATTCTGGTGAGAAAATCAAAGACTTTAGTGGGGGAAAATTATGGAGCAGCAATGAGAAAGTGCGAGCAGAAGTGTGGGGTGGGGCGTAGGAGAAGAATGATTTGGTAGGTGAGTTGATTTTAATAAGTACTGGGCTACGAGTAAATAGTTTGCAGAATGTGTTCTCATTTCTCAATTCTCTTTGGGATTCTCTCCAACACTGTTGAAGAAGAGTCGAACTTTGAAAACCAATTACTTGTATTTGCCACTGACACAGCCTTTTTCTAGAATTTTCTTAATCCTTTAATACTATTCTTGCACTTCCTTAGTTCCCCTACTTGTGTTTGTTTGCCTTGGATTATGAGCCTTAGCTCTGCCAGTTTGTTCCTCTTAGCTGGTGACCAGTAACAACTCCATTTAGACACAACTGTGGGCACAGTTGTGTTTCTGATCATTAAAAAATCTCTGCAATACTAAAACAACTAATGTCAAAAACAGTGAATGTGAAATTTGAAATCAACTGCTTTATTGCCAACTAAACACTCAACACAGTTGTTTCTTTTTTCCCCTTCCTTTTCTTTTTTGCTTGCCTTCTTGGACTAAACCCAAACTCCTGTGTGATGTGGCACACCAAAAGCAGCCCCTCCTTCAGCAATTATTGCTTGGAAGGTGTATATTTTGTCACAAAAGCTGGAACACTTCAGGGCCTGAGTGTTGTAGAGACTTTTTTCTCAGATGGCAAAACTAAGAGAGGAAGAACTGAAGGGATGTGCCCTTGATAGAGAAACCTGGTGGAAGGTGGGAAGTCCTCTCTCATGGACTTTACCCCTGCCTTGCCTGAAATAGCTGCACAGCACTGGTAGGAATCTGTGGAGTGACACTAGACAAGGGACTGAGGGTATAAAAAGGTGACGTTGATTTTATTGCTTAGAAATCTGGGCTAGCTAATTTTCCTTATATGGCTGGCATCTCTGCCACAGTGCTGGATTTTATTTTTCCTTGTCTAATTTGTTGCTTAAAAATGTTTAAGGTGGAGGTGTCATTCAAGCTTGTCATTTCAAGCTTAGAATAAATGACTAGGTGAGAATCCAGAGTGAGGTGGTCCCTGATGCAGGGCAGGGCTGCAGTGGGTCTGTGAGTAGGGGCCACAGGCAGAATTGATATTCCATTGGTGTCAGAGCTGCCGCAGCTGCTGGGCTTGACAACTCTGTTGAACATCAGAGATGTGTGAGGAAGAGCCTTACCTCTGAACCCCTAAAAGAGAGCTGGGTTTGCATCAGCTGAGTGGCTTGATTCTCTCATCTCTGATTTAAACCTGCCTTGCAACACTCAATTGTATTCTAGTAAGAGAATATTTTATTCTTACAACATAACAGGTTAAGACTGCCCGTGCTGCTGGTGTGTAGCTTAGTCAGGCTGGTAAATTAGTAGAGCATGATATTCTTTGAGAAGCTGGTGTAGGAGCAGTCCCTGAACATGCTTCAAGAAAAATGTTGTGCAAGTGATTCAGCTCTTCTCGCTGTTGCAGGGAAGAGATTAGAGGTGCACCACTTTGTCAGTTCATCTCCTTAACTCATAATATATTATTTATTACAAGGATTTGGTTTCCTAAGCCTGTCTTTTTTTTTTTTCTCTGAAGATACCACTGACTATTTGATCTTGAGGGCTTAGTTTTTATTATTATGATGATGATGATTATTATTATGTACAGGTATGTGGGGAGGGAAGGACTTCGAGCAACAGCCAAACCCTTTAAAAAGCTTTTTAACACATGGACTGTCTGTGTTTTCATCTTGTTTTGGCACTACTTGCAGCTCGTGCTGATGGTGTGACTGTGGTTGGTTCAAGTACGTCTGGGGTCCCCTGTAGCCTCTGTTTCAGGGGTTTTCTGACTCTCTTATAATTTGTTTTTCCTTTTTCTGGTATAACCAAGCCTGAGCTGTCAGTGTGAGATGTAAACTGGTGGGCCTGGATAATAATGATTCAGCCTAACCTTAAACCCAGGGTAAGCCAGGCTTGTTGTGCTGCCCCTGCCTGTGTGTCACACGTGTGGACACACCTCAGGGATCCAGCTTTTCACTTAAGGGCACGTTCAAATAAGATTTTATGGGAAAATGGGAACTCCAGTGACATCTGGCAGAGGAGCAAAGCCACTATCAGATGAACTGGTCTTCTCCAGCAGGTGTTTATCAAAAATCAACTCCTTTTTTTAATTAAAAAAAAAAAAAAAATTTGTGATGTGTTTTTTCTTATCTCTTTTTTTTTTTTTCTTAAGCAATCCTAACTCCAAAAATTAATTAAACTATTAGTGTTTAACCTTATTCAGACTAGCCAAAGTATTTTCACAGAGAGCAGGTGCATTCTTGGCGTAGCTGGTGTTACATGGTAGGTTCTTCCATTTGTCAAATGTTTAGAAGAAGCCTTTCATTTAGAAAGAAGGGAGAAGGTCTTGTAGAAGTGACTTGTATGGGCTGAAATAAAAAAGTAAACTAGGCAGGAATAAACTCGCTGTGTGGGTGGCAAACTGAAAGAAAAGCTACCATGACTGTGTTCAGTT
The DNA here is from genome assembly GCA_013399855.1 of Oxyruncus cristatus. Lineage (NCBI taxonomy): Eukaryota > Metazoa > Chordata > Aves > Passeriformes > Cotingidae > Oxyruncus > Oxyruncus cristatus. The sequence goes on along the minus strand of VXAY01005285.1, from coordinate 594,134 downwards.
CCTGAAAGGGTGATCCGAGAATGTTTGGTTAAAAGAGCTGGACTGTCTCATCACCTGAGCTGGGCATAAAAAGGGATAAAGAACGTTAACTGAAGGTGTAGCAATGTGACATATTCTTGCTTTTCCTGACTTTGCCCCTCTCTCACCAGACAGTTGATGAGAACGGAAGAAGGAGCAGATGATGGCACCAAATAGCGCCCTGGAGCTGTGCCTGCTGCAAACAGCATCCCGTGTGGAGAAGCAGATCGTGCTCCTGCAAAGTGTAAGTACCTGCTCTGGTACATTCTTTTACAAAGAAACCCCACAACTACAAATAACCCCCCTCCCCTCCCGTCTGTCTGAACTGGAAATTTGGGGAAATTCCTTCCTAAGTGTTGTTTTGAGATCAGAGAGAAATACCTGCTTTGTAACTTGCTCTGGTCATTCAACATCTGCCCTTCCTTCCCTGTCTGCCATTCCACCCTTTTGTCCTTCCTCGCACTGACTGAAGCGTTTTGGGCTCGCTTTTGGTAAGTTCTGATAAATCTTTTGTAATAGATTTTTGGGTTTTGCAGCTTAACGATATCAAATCCTTCCTGAGATTTATTGTCAGCTACACTTGACCTGGGGATCAGAACTGAGAACGTTTGATGGAATTTGTTGCAGAATCAGGGAATGTTGTGAAAGTTGCTATTTTTGGTTTCTGTTTTGCCGTATCTAGAGACTACAGATTTAAAAAAATGGAATGATGAACAGTGTTTTCTTGGGTGTTCAAAACATGATGAGTGTGTGTGTTTCATGAACTTTGACTTCTGGACAAGCTGATTTGTACTGTTCCTGATGGAGTGGTGCAAAGACATCCAAGGGGTTTAGCATTTTAGAATTCCTTTAAAAAAAACCCCAAACCAGCACCACCTCGTAGTGAAGGTGTAGACTGACACAGTGGGAATTTAAGCCCTTGGTAATCAGTTTGCTTTTCGCAGTTGCCTTCCACAGACCCTGTTGAAAGGTTCACAGCCCCTTCCAGCCTTGCTGGAGACGCTGCTCTGGACAACCACATGTGGCTGCAGTGGCAGGGTTGGAGCTGGTGTGGAGCCAGCATTTATAGGAGAAGGGACTGGTGTCGGGTAAACTACAGAGTGGCTTTGTTGGCTTCCTTCTGCAAAGTTCTTGGGCTGTCCCAGCGCTCCAGCGCAGTGGGAGAGGCAGCCCCATGGCAGTGGGTGGGAGAGGAGCAGCCTCGCAAATGGCATCTCATCCAAATAGGGCCCAGAAGAAATTAAGTTTAGCAAAGAAAACAAGTTTCATCAGTTAAGGCAATAAAGCACAGTCCCAGAGCAAGTCAATAATGCTCAATTGACAGCCAGTCAATATTTGTACTGGATTAACTTTTCAAGGAATGTGGAGATTTCGGTGGGTTTTATGTAAACACTGTAAATAGGTTGGGACACTAAAGCACGGTTACAAATACCGCGTGTCAGATTAGATTAGAATCACTTCCAGGGAGCAGGAGTTTTCCTACCACAAAAGAGACATTTATATCTTGTGAAATGAACACAGATATAAATTTTTTGTTTGTCAAATACGTTCCAAAATGCGTCTGGGCAGATCTCATGGCAGTGCTGCTCAGAACACTCCAAAGGACAACTCCTTCCCTCACCTTCTGTCTGTGCTACCCCCAAGCCGGGCCAGGTAGGGCTGTAATTTGAGTGGCATTGTGGCTGCAACTGCATCGACATGAACGCTGTACAAATTAATTTGAATTTTGAGCTTGGTGTAATGGGAAGAGCTGTTAAGAAATACTCAGCTTTTATCACACTTGCTCCTTGCTGGGGGAATCGGTCAGTATGCACAGAGATGAAACACGACCAAAACGTTTCTGACATCTGTGACACAAGGCTCTGTCCGTTGCTTTGCAGGTCTTACAGCTTTGCAGTGCCATGCCTGGCACCCACTCCTAACCAATAAAACATCTATTTACTGTTTACAAAACTGGGAGCGAAGTGGACAAACATTTCAAGAAGAAATTAGTTACTTACAGTGCCTTCCCCCCCCAAGATGTTACCCCAAGTTTCCTGACTTGCTCCCTCATTATAAGGAGCTCAAATCATCACAAGATTCCCAGTTTTCTAGAAATAATTGAGTGATCTAGCCTGTCCTGCCTGTCCCCAGGCACAGAAATGAAGGCAAGCAGAAGTTGGCACTGCCCAAATTGGCAAAACAACCCAAGTAAATCATGTCTCGTGTAGGAAACACATGCACAGCACTAGTGAAGCCCACGCAGGTAACACGCCACCAAGAATCCCTCTTGCTGGAAAATAGATTACTGCATTTTATTGTTCTTCCTTTTATTTCTCCTGCCCTTTTTTTATTTTTTTTTCTCCTTAGAAAAGGTAATTAGGCCATAAACAGAGATCTGACAACTAATTTTATCTGCAGCAAAATTAATATCATAAGCAACAGATAATTTTAGCTGAGCAAAATTAAAAAAAGATATATTTTAATGCCATTTTAAACCCACAACACCTAATTTTTTTCCCTTCTGAACTTCTCATGCCTGGCTAGTTTGATATGTGTGGAGATGCTCACTCATTTAGTGAACAAATGTTTTACCTCTGTGCAGTTCCTGTCTCACCAACACGCCTTGCTGGTGTTGGCCTGAGGTACGAAGTTGCTTTTAATTTCCTCTCTCTTGTTCTCTGGTTCCTTTCAAAGAAGAAATGATCTGAGGGAAAAGACATTGCTTTTCTTACCTCTAAATTTTCATTGACATTAATAGGAGGCAGGTGGCCAAATCCCTGCACACAGCTTTGAAAATGTAAGGTTTAATATTTTTTTCTTTTTTCTGGGCTGATTCTTACGTCGCTGGAGTTGTGAATCCTCTGAAAAGATATTAAATGTGCAACCATACCATGTCAGCAGTGCCTACAGAGTTTATCTGCAAAATTATCGTCTACCTTCCAAATCTATAGCCCTAAAATATTGATTGGTTAAAAGGTAGTGGATAAAGATTAAGATAGCACAGCAGCAGATTACCCTAATCAAATAAAAAGACTATTAACAGAGCTGCTCACAGTTCTGAAGATGTTGGTTTGAAATACAGATGTCTTAACCAAAGTGCTATGTCTCATTTTCTGAATGCATTTTTGAATGCATTTAAATAAATTACCAAATAGAAAGGAAGCAGAGAAAAACTCCACGTGCTCCAGACAGTAAATTTCCACTTATAATAAAATTATTTCATGCATTTCAGCAAGCAGTCAGAACTTTTAAAGATCTTTTTCATTGGATGGTGAGGAGTCAAGCACTGGATTCTCAGCTTGGAGGGCACTGTAGGCCCACGTGTGATTTTTAAACCTGTAGTTGAGTGTGGGCATGTCGACGTGAGTGTGTGTGGTGAAAGACAGGAGCGGGGTCCTTGTGCAAAGCGTGTACTTCTGCTCAAAGAGAGACCACGTGCAGCCCATGTTTTAGGGTTCGGGAACAGTGTTTCTAGATGATGGGGTTTGGATGCCAAACTTTGAGGCAGTATTTACTGCAAATACAGGTCTTTTTGGTTGCCTCAGGACAGAGTGAGGTTATGTTGTGCAGGGGTCTGCAGAGGTGCCAGGTGTCTCAGATGCAGGTGTAGGTGTTCCGCCCAAACCCGGCATCCCAGATCAGGTCCCCACACCCTTCGTTTCATTTGGAGCCCTAGGATCCTTTGGGAAATCACCCCTGCTTAAAACCAGCGCGGGTTCCACCGGTTTTGAATTTGTCACAAACATCTTATTTAGCACGAAGGCCGTATGCTTATTAGTGTTCAGCAGGAGTAAACTACCGGGAATATTGCCTGGGAAAGAGTGGCATTTGTCACTAACGCTTTTAATGTTCAGTGGGAATTTTTATCCAGCCAAAGGCTGAGTTGTGGTTTATCCTCTTGAAAGACTTTCCCATTGAGTGACGGCTAAGCAGGGATTGAGCTAATAACCCATGCCCTGGGTTATTGGAGTCACGGAGACAGAAAGGGAAAATAGGGCAGGTAATGTATTAATTTTCATCAGTTATGGACAATACTATTAAATTACTGACTCTTGTTGAAATAACGTGTCGCCGATTTAATAATGTCATTTCAACTTCCTAAACTTTCCTACCTAAGAATTCTAATTTGAAAAGAAAAAGATTTAAGAACGTGTGAAGAAGGTTTTTGGTGCTGTCACTCCTCGGTGTGGAGGTCTTTTGTTTTTGTTTTAAGTCGCACCTAGTTTTAAGTCGCAGTGTAAATGAGGGTTTAAAAGTTTTTAACAGTGATGTGGGTAAATTTGGAATTAAAATTGAGATCTGAAATGTTGTGTTGCTCCACTTTTAAAAATAAGTTCCCTTCTCATTTGCAATTAAAATGTCCAGAATCTGCATAAAATGTGTGAAATTAGAGATAATTGAAATACAGTAGCTATAAATATGTCTACTCCATTTGAAAAATAAATAAAATGGCCACTAAAAGGCTGTGAAAGCCATACCCCCTTCTCTTGTTTCTCACATTTGGCTCTCTGGCATTTTTCACACTTTTATAGCTAATTTTTATTGCAAAACAATATGCTGCATTTGTAGCCGTTGTGGGAATGCAGAATAGCCGCTGGCAGCTCTGTAAAAAAAAAAAAGGAATGTTGGGAACACATTTAGAAGAATACAGCTTTCAGTTTCATCCCCAGCATCGGTGTCGTGGAATCATATTAAGCGTGATCCAACAAAAACAAAAGGGGGGGAAAAAAGAAAAGGCAGCGTTAGGGAAAATACTTAAAATAAGTCATTATTTGAAGTGTGTTCGTTCTACCCCAGTTCTTACGTTTTCATAACATAACGAGATGTCGTGATATCGAGTAGTACCTCACGTGCAAATTGTAAAGACGCTTCTCTGACTTCAGCCTCGAACCTCAGACAAATATTATTCGTAGCACACCCCCTGCATCCTTTTTAGTGAAGTTGCACTGTGGTGTCCTGTCATTCCCGACGCCACGCGGTGTTTCTGTCACTGGGGAACACCAACTTCCAGAGGGCTGCTTCGGTGGAGAAACAGGCAGCTGTTGAACTACTCTGCGTCCAGCACAAGTGCCCACCGCAACTGGATGTCTTTCACACAGAACGGAATTGGGAGGCCTAGGTGGAGATTGCTGCCCTGTCTCATCAGTGCTCCCCATCCTGCAATATTACTGCTGGAACCCTTGTTTTCTGCAGGCATTCCTTGCAGAGGGGATTATGCCAAAACAGGAGAGTTTCCGTGCTGGTTTTAGCCTGAGGGTAGCAGGAATTCAGGTTTTAATGTCGGTGACTCCGTCAGTAGTTCCTCCCTCCTCCCTGTTGCAGGGGGTGTCACAAGAAAATTTGCTGTACTGTATTTTTGGCAGAGCTACGGATGTATACTGGACTCAGGTGCCTCACTTCAGGTCTTACGTGATTCCTGATTTGGGGACAAGAATTACGAGGAGGAGACGGATTTCCAGGATGTATTTGAGGAGTGCTGAAATGTTAATGTGTTAAGACCGAAACGGTGGGATTTAAATCGCTACATTGAGTAGCAATAACAGTACAGAGGGATTGATCCCAGAAAAGTACCAGAGAGGTTGTGTCTCATACAGGCCTAACCACTATGGAGTCATTCTTCAGAGACAGACCAAGCAACAGAAGAACCACAGCCTTACCTGCAAGGTGCCTTTTCATATGTGCTTTCTTCTCTCCTTTTAAGTTGTCCTCAAGGAAAAATAAGAGCAAAAAGTCCCCGTGCTTCTCACTGCACATCTACAGCACTTCATAAATAATAGTGGCTGTTTTAAAAGCAGGGGACAGGCAGAGGGTTACAATGGATGAAAGCTAGTTAGTGAGTTAGCCAGATAAATGCTTAAAAGAACAGCAGCAAAGATAATCCTGCATTTATTTCTGGGGGATTCACCAGATGACCCTTTGCTGTCTTTCCTGATGTGTGTTTCTTGAGTCAAAGGGCTGTGCAGAAACCTGAAAAACAAACCTGCAAACTTGGGGTATTGCTGTGATTTGTGATGGTCCCTCCTTTGGCTCATCGCTCCCATTTCTGAGCAACAGCCAACCCCTGTGTCCAGTGTGGGCTGGGATTGGGTGTGAGCTGTGGCAGAGATTCCCTGGGCACAGACAGGCACTAGTTCTCTCTAAACTTACTGAGTGACATGTGCAAAATTGATCATTTGAAGAGCCTTTTGTACAGCACAAAACTTCAAGCAGAGAACCCAAGGCATTTCCTTTCATCAACCTGGTTCTAATTTGATCAAAGCACGAAAAAATTCAACCCGCCTTATTTCCTGTCCACTTCTTTTACACTTTACAGCACATTATATATCAGTCTCATATCCCTGAATTTTAAGAAGCAACCAGTTACATAATTGGATCAACAGTTGCCAATCACTCCAACACAGCACTGCATTATTACTGAGCTGCCTATAATTTTGAAGCTCTTCTTTATTATGCGTATGACTATATTATCACTGTATACATATTAGGACAGCTGAATGAGCCCCTTAAGGAAAATAAGGGTTCCAATATCATTGAGAGGGGAGAGATAGAATTGAGGATTCTCCCCTGTTACAACCCTGGTGCCTCGTGGCACATTTTCTGGAGAAAGGAAAAGAGCAGTAGCCGTGTGCTGTCTGTGAGTCCGACCCGCAAATCCGGGTATTGCCACGGTGCTGAAGTGAACCATCTTGGCTGCTTAAGCAAATTAAAGATCAGATGTGTTTTCTGCTCTCAAACGGGGTGGATCACATAAGAATTTTGTGTTACGTAAGTCTTTAAATCCTGTTCCTTCCCTCTCGGAGCTCCCTCCCCACAGGCACCTGCACACGCAGAAGTTCAAAACGAAGCCACTCTGTTGTGCGCTGTTCCTTCCTGAAGAACTTGCCAGTTGTCATTTGCATGTGACAAAAGCAAGCACTGTTTCATGTCAGTAATTTACACGATTATGTAAGATAGTTAAAAACCTCAGGAAAATAGTACTTTCCCCCCCACAAAGCCCGAGATGTCAGAGTTCTTTTGAAAGACCTTGATTCTCGTCTCAGTAGCGTCTCCGTAAATAAAACTGAGTGACAGCCTGGTAGAAAACTCCATGTTTTATACCATGAGTTTACAGATGAGCATTGTTAGTCAAATCAGCATTTAATTCCCAACAGCCCGAGTGTTTCAATACCTTGTAGCAAACAAATACAGAGAACTTACACAATGGCAAACAAATTACAGAAGCGTTCCACAGAGCTGACCTATGAACCCATAACCTCTTAGGTAAAGGTGAATGACTGTTAATGTAATTTTGCTGTTGTGAGGACCTCCCTCCTTTTTTGCTGTTCCTGTGCAATTCATTTGTATGTGTTAGCCTGAAAGAATTAAACCTGTAAATCATAGCTTGGGCAATAATAATAATAATACAAAGAAAACAGTATGATTTCTTCTGGTTGTGGCATTTCAAACTCACGCATTTCCTGGTGCATAAATAATACAAAGAAAACCATAAGATTTCTTCTGGTTTTGCCTCTCCAAACTGCCACGTTTCCTGGTGCTTACCTGTTTCTGCTTTGGCTTTTCCCCTCTTTGTGCATGCACACAGAAACATGAATATTTGGATATAGGTAGGTGTTCTTAGGTATGCATGTGCTTTGTAGGAACATGTCCATATGTTTCCAATATAGGCATTTTTAAAAGGGCATTAATTTCATTCATTTTATATATCTGGAGACACAGACAAAAGCATGGATGCATAAAAATGTGATGTCTCCCGTCAGCAGTTGGATTCTGTGCCCTACAGGACTTCACCAGGAGAAACTCAAGAGCAAAATGCCGTTTTTAAGCATCTCACTGTAATTAAAATTGGCCAGTAATTTTTGGACAAAGTGATAAAGTGAGGAGATCCCTGGATTTGAAACTTGGGGGTTTCATAAAAAATATTTTGGTTTTTATTATGTTTTTTTCTGGGGGTCAGTGTTCCCTCCATGTTGTATTTATTTGAATCTCAGATCTGAGCCTTTGCCTGGCCCCTCACACCCGTGCACCTTGTACACGGGCTGATAAAATGCAGCAAGTGGCTTATCACCTTTGAAGCCTGTTTTACAGTACCGTGTGTTTTTTTCTTTAGCAATTCGTGCTGTGTTTTTAGTAATGCGATAAACCCCCTTAACTGTCTTCCTGTGTAAAACTGGCTGTTGCACGAGGAGCGTGGCCATCCTCACCTGCTGCTGGGTTGTTTCTTAAAAACACCCGCGAGCCCCCGTGCAGGGGACGGGTGTGTGCAGACAGAACTCAGCATATACCCCGTGCTACAAATACAGCGCTGGTATCGGCCCAGAAACAAACCCTGTGCCTTCCTCCTCCCCCTCTGCCCATCCCTAGGATAACAGGAGAATTGAAATTCCCCTTTCCAGCCTCACCGCAGATTAATATGGTTCAGCATAGATACTTATTTCTCTGATAGTTTCCCATGCATCTTCCCAGTGAAGTTGATAGAAATTACTCCAGCAGAATACGTAAAGCAGATGTTATCCCATTAATTAGCTCTGGACCTGAGCAGGCTCAGGACTTTCCCATTTGCAGGCCGATAGGAATTGGTCCCAGTGAGCGTGCTCCATATCCACATTTAGTATCATCTCATAAACAGCCCTGAAAACACAGCAGGCCCTTGATGAAGATACATTAGCTTATTTCTAATTTAAAGTTATGTTGCTTAACCTTAATGTAATTGGTCACTGGTGACCAACTGTTTGTATAGTGAGTTGATGACCAAAGAGATGTAATAAATTATAAAACTTACTGCTTAAATAGAGGGAATGACTGTTCTGTTAAAAGCCTTGCATGTAATAATGGTGAAATAATTGCACCTCAAACAGAAGAGCCTTGGATCTGATAAAGCTAACAGAGTGTTTCAGATGAAGGTGTTTTCAGCCTGCTTTAAAGGACGTGTATAAAATATTTTTTTTTCTTTTTCCTCTCAGTGCAGTGTCTTACGTTGGCTGAATAGTCAACTTTCAAAGCTCAGCCCTAATATTGATTAAAAATAAATTGGTAAATCAAGATACTTTCTTTTTGAGGGGTTGTGGGGATTAAAGTAATTAACCAATTTCAGTGGTTAACAAGAAACAAAAGAAATTTGCACAAATAATTATATTCTGTACCTCAATTCAAAGTCACTGCTAGACATGTTTCAGAAAAGAGTTGATTAGCTGGTAGAATAACCAGGATAATAATCAACTATGGAAGTAAGTAATTGACACAACTTTAATGTTTAATAATGAATAGCATGCCAGGGGCAAAATAAAGGGAAATCTGCTTCCTGCGACCCTGTTCAGACCTAAAATTTCTTAGGCCAAATATAGCAATTACTGGAGATTCCTGAACTGCTGCTGTGGTGTTGCAGCAAAAGTAACAGGTGCGGTTAAATGGCAAGTGCACAAGTGGCTCTATCAAATCCTGGAGTTGCTGTATGCTGCAGTTTAATTTCCAGCCTTTTCCCTGCTGAAGACTTAAGGGTTGATTTTAAAAAGGCAGGAATGTAATGAACACTTACTGCTCCATGTCTGTTTTTCGTTTCTCCAACGGCATTGTATTAACAACCAGTTCATTAAGTCAGTAAGAGTCAGGAATAAGTGTATGATTTGCTTGTCTCAGAAGCGATAATTTCTCTCTCTAAATATTTGCATTTTAAAATTTGGGCTACCTCCAAACACCCCAACTTCACAATAAAGAAATCGAGTTGATTTTTTTTTTTTTTTAAATCCTCGTATTTCATTTCTCACAAGGACCTTCCAATAATTTAAACTATTTACAGTGCCTCAAAGATCATTATTTCCCCATGACTCCTCAGAGAAATATTGGAGCCACTCTATTTATTGCTGACATTAGATTTACCTTTGAAGACTGGTTTACAAAATGGAGACATTAGGATGTGAAAGTCATTGTTTTTCTTTTTTTTTTTTTTTTTTTACACTGCTCGCAATGCGAAGTTTTTGTGTTTGCTGTGTTAGAGTAAACATTGCTATAGCTACTGGGTTTGTTGTGGAAACTTGAAAAGCAGATGCATTAAGGTATTTTGTTTTTAAAAACACAGGCTCCTTTATAAGGAAAAATATAAATACAGTTTGAGGGCTTGTCACGAATGTATATTTAACGATAACACCCCCCCCCCAACCAATGAATAAAAACGCTTTTTGGCTTTCTAAATGGAGGCAGAGAATTGCTCAACCAATGGAAAAGGAGGTGGGGTAACACATCCTGATTCTTGTAATTGAGGCTGTAAAGAAAGATGAGAGATATGTGCACTGTTTGTGTCACAGTAGTTGTGATCTGTGAAAATAACTTCAGAGCAGCCTTTCCTAATATTAAAATGTCTCTGTTGCCGTTCAACTAAAAATCAATACAGCTCACAATTTTAATAAGGAACATGAATCTGAAAATGTGTTTAGTATCAGGTTATATAAACACACCCTAATGAGATACTATAAAATCCATCACATTAAAGACTGGTTCCTACAAGGTATATTAGCTAAAAATGTTCAATATATTAGGTCAGTGTACAACACTACACATAACAAAGCAGGTCTGTCAAGGCAAGATGCATGTTTTGCCCCTTAAAACTGTTATGTTTTGCACATTTTATAAGGTTCTTTGAATACATGAATAAGATAAGTTATTCCCATCTCTTTCTTAAGCAATCTCAGAAATGGCTGTGACCTGAAATTGGAAATCTTGTAAACACCCATCCGAAGAAAATGTGTGCAGTTCTGTCTTAAAGAGATGGTACATGTTTAATTATCCCAACTTCTTCTAGGAGAATACTATTAACATACACATTAGCATCGTCCCATTGGTTCCTCCTGCTGCTCCACCTTAGGGGCAGCAATAGGAGCTAATCTTATTGCTCCCATGCGCATAATAATGAAATTTTGTCTTGTCTCTGAGGCAGGTTCTTTGGTCTAAAGTACAGCAGGAAACATTTCTCTTTTTTTTTTGGGGGTGGTTTTTTTTTTCCTTCTTCTTCTTCTTTTTTTTTGTTTTGTTTTGTTTTTTAAGAAAATTCCTGGCCAACTCGTTTAAAAAAAGATTTGAAAAAAATTCAAATTCTCCCTCGGTGAATACCGGAGCCCGCAGAACGCGGGGCTTTGACTCGGGAATCAAAATTAAGCAATTGTGCAAATAAATTGCTCTGTATTCACATATGGAATCCAGTACACTGGAGCTGGGGGTGCATTCAGCTCTTTGAAAAACTGGAAGCCGTGGATTTTCTGTTATTTCATCCTGCAGTGTCCATGTAGGCTGTTCTCAAAGAATAACATAAGAACAAACAAAAAGAGATGGGTTTAATATAAAATACCTTTGCCTTTTCCTAGCACTGTTCGACAGACTATAATGGGGAGAGGAATAAAAAAACACAGGCAAAAAAATACATGTGAATTCAAGGCTACTGAATTAAGGGAGGTTGTACCAACATTTCCCCCACTGTACATTATTTGTATTCAAGGTTTTTGAAATGACATTGTAATCTGATGATGCACCAGCCTATTATATTGTCTAGCAGGACAAATATCCTTGCGTTTTCTCTGTAGAACTAACACAATTTTTCCATGTCAGAGGTGCATAATATCCTGGCGGTCATAAGGAATGATGCTATTAATCCTCTTGGGCAATCTCCAGGTCTGATTATTAGGGAAATAAATTTGCATGCTGCATATGAGCTAGGTGAATCACCGAGAGCACAAATTATATTTCCTGACAGCAAGTTAGAGAATGGAGCCACATCGCTTTTTTTTATCTTTTTCTTCTTCTTTTTTTTTTTTTTTCCCTCCCCCTCTCTGAAAGCTATAGAATTTCAATTCATTACACGAGATTGGTTAGAATTCAAGTCTCTTTTTAAGTTGATATTAAGTTGAGTCTGTTATCTCTGGGAAGGCTAGTAGGTTCCCCTGAGTATCCACCTAATCACTACTTAAAAAAATCGAAACGTATAGTTAGTGTCATGATTTAGGTACCAGAACCACTTTATTTATCAGTGCAGAGTGAGATAATTTCAATTTGAGGCTCTGTAGCCCTCATGAATTTAACCATTTTGAAAGCTTTTTTTCCCCTCTCTCTCTTTCTCTCTTTTTCTCTCTCTGCCCCTTTCCCCCCCCTCCCCTTAGTGTGCATATTGTAATAATGGTTATTCTGGGCACCTGTTTTGCTGCTCCCTGTGCATTTCTCAGACTGCTTTATCTACCGTATCATATATGTTTCCTTGTATGTTTTGAAGATTTTGGGGCGAAGTGTTGTTTGGATTTCAGTTAGGAAATTTGGCTGTGTTCTCGGTGCCAGGAGCACTGCCAGGCATTTCTGCTTTTCATATCGGTGATGAATGTATTTTTATTATTTTTACCGTTTGGCATCTGAGCAACCTTTTTGCATTATTAAATCTGAACGGGGAGAATGATAGCAAATGAGAGGAGAATAAATGGCTTTATGTCCCGATGTATTAATTAAGCAGACATTTATTATAATCACAGTTTTATAGATGTTGTAAAAAGCTATTTTTTTTTCTTCCATGATATACATCCACGCGTGGTAACTTCTGTGAGCTGTTTTGGAAATTTCCTGGGTTCACAGATTTCTCTTTTAAATCCTCATCTCCGATGCTGCAGTGTACATGCAGACAAGCACAAACAAGCCCTGGGGTAGGGAGTAAAGATGGATCCAGCTTGGATCCGAGTGAGGAATGTCTCGACTGAAGGTGGTGGGCTATAAATCTGTATGGATCAGGTGCAGCCCTGAGTTTGGGGGACTCTGGAATGTCTCGTGCTACCCACTGGAGCTGAGCCAGGCTTGATGACACAGAGAACCTCTCCAGTGGTCAGAGCTGTGGGTGTGATTGAAGCAACACGAGCCAGTAATATGTCTGATAATGCCAAATCTGAAGTGTTCTTAATCATTTACTTATTCATGAACTGCAAGCAGCAGTCCTGGAAGGAAAGGGATATATCTCTGACTCACAATTTCACGTGTTGCCAAATATACAGCAAAGGAAGCACTTTTAATCATCTTACGTGAAACCTCTTTAGGATTTGTCTATTCCCTCATCCGTCGGGTATCTTTATGCTTCCTGAGCATAGCTGGTGCCATTTCTTTCCAGAACAAAGGTCCTTTTGTTTGTTTCCTTTTTGTTTGCTTTATTAATTTTCTGCTCAGCGTATGGCTTGTGCTTCTTCGCAGACAGGAAGTATTTCCCACATTTAGGAAAAGGAAATAGCCTTTGGAGAAAATTCAAAGAAAGTCCACTGAGGAGTGACTTGCCTGTTCAGAGTGTTATTTCCTATTCCTGAATAGAAACACGAGACTTATTTTTGGCATCAAATAGCCATGCTGCTATAAGCACGAGCCTCTTTAATTCCCATATTGTAGTGGACATTTATACTGGTAACAGAGGGTGTTTGTTGCTCTCCTGAAGCGGGGGTGGACTATAAAAGAAGGGAAATTTTAACAAAAGTGACAAATTGCCTCTCTCCTGTTGCCTGTGAGCCAGCCAAGGTCTCACTGATACTGCTGAACCCCAGCAAGGAAAACAAGGGGCCTATCTAAACAGGAGTTGTTCAGGATTTTGGAAGTTGTCAGACTGGTATCCACCAGCAGATCCATGACAGTTCCTGTCACAGGGCTGCCTTTGCTCAGTCTATGGAGGAGGAGGCTGGTAGGAAAATGATGGGTGTTTTAATGGGCTCTCCTTTTGGGGTGGGGCTGGAGCAAAAGGTCATCTGTGTCTTTATAAATGTGATAAATAGGTAGGATCAGCTGGTGATAACACAGAGAGAGGGCAATATAGCAATGCCCAGTCTGGCTACTTCTCCTCAGCACTAAATCCCAACCTGAGGGTGGGGAAAGGGCACAGTAGGAAGAGTCACGGACACACCAAAGGATTTAGCAGGGCACCTTCCTCTGCTGCGATTTCTAAACCAGCACCAAACCAGATCAGAGTATTTTGCCAACTGGAGCTTCCACCTTCGTTGTGGAGAGCTTTTCCTGGAGGTTCATAAGCTTAATGCAAATGTGCCTAAAGCAAAGTATGTACAGTGTTGATTCCAGGGGGGCTGGTGCTCAGCTCTCAGGAACATGAGCAACCTTTAAAACTTGGGGAACTCGACCTGGAAATGCTGCTTTGGTTGAGGAAAACAGCTACAGTCCCTGAACTCTCGTGTTGTCCATTAAACTTACAATTGTCAGTCTGCTAATATTTTGAGGTTAGGTAGGATGAGGAATCAGAGAACGCTCTAAAATCCAGAAATAACGAGACACAGCTCCTCTCCTGGCTTTCTTATGGGGAGTTTGAATCGGTAAGGACTCGGGAGGTCAAGAAGGATCCGGTTTCTCTGGCTGCTGCTTCTGGGATGTGAACGGAAGGGGCTGGCACACACAGCACTACATCTGCCTGGATTGTTGGATGCGTCCTAAGGAGAAAAGAGAAGGGGAGGGGGAAAGTCCTGAACCAAGCCCAAGCAAGCCACTGAAGCCCTGAGCCCGGAATGTGACCCCCGGGTTGGATGTGTCAGAGGGAAAAGGCTTCCTGCGTGTGTGCCACTACCTGCAGCCATGTGTGGCTGAAGGCTCTGCCCGCCGTCCCGGGCGGCCGCTGTGTGCCATCAGCTCCTGTTCAGTGACCTGTCACAGCAAAGAAGGAATTTCACATGGCCTGAAAAACTGACAGAACGGTTCACCTTTCGGGGAAATGTAATGTTTTCTGATAAGGAGCTTATGTTAGTTTTCTTAGCAAATAGCCTGAAAGCATTTCTGTCTGTGGCATTTCTAGATGTGATAAGTTGAAGGAAACATCCTTGACCATGACTTAACAAAACAGGCCATTTGTTTCATGGGGTAGCTGTTTCCAGAAATGTAAATAAATGGCAACTTAAGGATAATATAAAATAAACGATCACAGAGACAGCCCAGAGCTGCATTGTTTCAGAAAACACAAGGCACTATTTATGGAGCTGTAAACAGAGGAGTGTGTTTATTATTGCACTTGGAATTAAATCAGAAAGCCAGAAAGCTGAAGTTTTGGGAAAGATCAGTCCACATTTTAGAAGTTCTTTAGTGGGGCTACTGCTTGTGCTGCAGGTTTGTTTTGAGAGGAATCAACCTTTTTTTGTGAGAATGGCATCTTTCAGGGCCCAATTCTGCCATTTATTTTGCCACCTTCTGATGTGAACGAAGCTGAAGGGGAGATGGTGAGCACAGCTGGGGGCAGGAAGTGTCCAGTTTTGGTTTTATGTGCAAGTCTCAGATGTTTCAGGGGTGTAAACTGAGAGCCCAGTGTGTCTCCGTAGAAGCAGGTCCTGGTCAGAGCCCTGCAGCCAAACCTTGTGACCTTCCCGGGCCAGTGTCTGCCTGTCCTGAGCCAAACCTCTGTGGGATGAATGACATCCCGGCCTGGTTTTGTGGCAGCGGTTCTTTAGGGGTGGATTTAGTTGCTTTTGTACCTGGCTCTTTAAGAAGGATCCCCCAATTAAGTGGCATTGTTGGTAGTACTGTGCTACTTGCCTTGAAACTACCGTTCTCTTATTAACGATCTTGGTAATTATTAGAACCGTATTTTTGCAAGCCTCACCTGTACCATATGTGCCCCTCCCAAGGAAACGTGCTTGGCTCATCTAATACAGTGTTATAAACTGCCTCACACACCCTTTAAATTGAAAATGCCTTTCCCCCCACTGTTTTACTGGTATTCCTAAACTATTACACCGCATTTAAAAATGAATTGTGTGCGATGACATTAGAGAAGGGGGTTAGGCTTTCTGAGCTGCTACCAGTGACATATGACTGTAGTGACAGACAGTCAGCAGTATTCAAACTGAATTAATCTGAAAAAGCAGCAGACTTCAATGTGGAGTTTAGGAGGAGGCTGAGCAGCTACATATTTACAAAAGGGATGTCACTGAACCGTCTTTCTACCCAGGGATAGCCTATGGCTACTTAATACTTTTAAACCAGTAGTGGAAGGATTAAATACACCTGAAGTCAGGTCTTTGAGGCCATTTCCCTCTTGTGCTTTCTTTTCCTTACTTGAGTTGCACCTCAGCAGCTATTTTTTTGAAGCGCTGTGAGAAAGGGTGGGTATTCTGATACCTTTTATTAGAATTGCACAGAAGTAGGAGAATCCTCACAGAGACACAGGCTCCTTTTTCTGTTGCCTTTGAAAAGTTAAGACGTGTGAGGTAACACAAGACACAGACACTGCAGTGCAGGAGGAGGGATATGGTAATAAAGGTGATAGCGATACCTTAATTTAACAAATATGCGGTGCTAATTATGTAAACACGTGAGAACTCTAACGTGTGTCACACAATTGAAATATTTTACAGCCTAATTCGAGATTATACAGTAATAATGTTATTTTATATTGGCTAGTTGACAAGCATAGGCCAGGGCTGTCTATCAAACAAAACTGTTGTGCCAGATTGTATCTTGGCGATAAACACGAAAGAAGAACCCAGTCAAACTCTGTTTACATTTTAATCATTGCATCAGATTTAGGTCTGTGCTACAGACATGTCCTTAACTGGTAGCTGCAAGGGGGAAAAAACCCTGTTTGTACTTGGGTGAGCCATATTTGAAACAAAGTGATTTCTACAAAAGCTGCTGCGGTGCTCCAGATCCCGTTCTGCCAACGTACCCGTGAGATCAGGCTCCGCTCAGAGGGGCTTAGGCAGCAATGGCTTCTCTCTTTAATCGTTATCAAACTTTTTCTCCCCCCTTTTGCTCACAGAAGTGGGGATAGGTGCTTTGAAAACTGGCAGCATTCTGACACCTTAGCTGGTTATGGAGCTTTATTTATGCTCCTGTGTTAACAGGAGGATGTCATGGACTGAACAAAATGAGCGCGGTAAGCAAATTAGAAAACCTGGACAGGTTTGGTGGCTTAAAGTAGAAAACACTCTTTTCCCCGCTCAGAAGTACACCCTACAGTTGGTGCTAATTTTCTCTAAGTCTCTCGGTGTCATATCCATAATTTTCCTCCCCCTTGCCTCCATGGCAAACAGCCCTGTTCCCCACATCCAAGTCTGAAATCCTGGCCTCAGTGAAGGCAGTGGAGGTGCCAGCATCAGGTCAGTGCAGAGGAATGTTGCTCTAGAAGTGCCTGGTGAAACTGGATTGTCAGTCTATCGAGCCCCAAATCCAGCTTTTGGGAATACTCAGGACCAGATTGCTCGAGGGAGGACAAAGACATTTTTTAATGCCCAAAGAGGATGTTTCTCTCCAACCTCCATCAGCCCGTGGTTCATTTCTGTCACAAAGCATTAGGGGTTTCAGCCTTTCAGAGATATTTATCTTAATCCTGGCTGGGATGTCCTCATTATTCACATAAGCGTCTAAATTAAGCTATTTTATATCATATGAAGTCCTTAGCCAGAAGGATATCTCGTGGCGATCAGTTCCATGGGTTAATTATGAACTGTGTAAAATAATATTTCCCTCACTGGTTTTTAAAGATGTTGTTTTTCAGTGTTGTTGCATTAGGAGGAGAGCGAAGGAGGAACAGGCAGTTGATCTCCTCTCAAACTTTCATTAACTCTCTCACCTCCCCTTTTTGTCTTCAGTAAACGAAGCAACCCCAATCCTCACAGTCTTTTCTTCTACCGCTGATCATTCTTGTTGCCCCTTCCTGCTTGAGCTTTATGGTTTTTCTGGATGACTTGACTGTAGCTTGATAGGGCCTTTTAGCTACACCATCCAGTTATTCAGTGACGTGGTGGTTTAATATTAATTCCCATCCCATTCTTTATATAGTAAACAACACATTTACTTTTTTTGACTACTGCCTCCAATTCTTTAGCTTTATCGTTGGGTTGTCCAAAGTGGCACGTGTTTTCTCCTCCCTCTCTTTTCCCCCAGTGGTTAGTTAATTTACAACCAAGCCTTGTGCATGAGTTCTGAAAATTATTCATTCAAATATGCATTACCTTGCATTTATGAACAGTGAATTTCATCTGTCTTCATGCTGCGCATCTGTCTGGTTTTTCTAATCTTTTGTAATCACGAGTAACCTAAATATTTTTGCGCCCTGTGCAAATTTTGTCACCTTCCCCTCTCTTTTCCAGAACGCTAATGAATATATTAAACATCACCAGTCCTGATACTGACTGCTGAAGCACTTCATGGTGAGCCTTTTAGCAAGCTAGCAATCAACAATTTATTTCTCCCCTTTTGTTTCCGTCCCTGGCTGTCTTTGTTTAACATACAGATTTATTTTCAAAGCGATGCTGTTTCCAAGTGTTCTGCTGAGAGCCCTCCCACGGGGTGTGGGAACGAATGCGTGGCTCTGACCTCGGGTGTCCAGTGATAGCCAGCGCTGTGCTCTAACGCAGCGTTCACAGGTCTGCTAAAGGCTGCAGACACGTCAGCTCTGGTGCCGAGAAGGAGGCTCCATTAGGAAGTAGAGGTGCAGGTACTGCCAGGTTTGACTCAGCCTTATTCATATTCCCCACAAAAAAAGGGAGAGAGATTGATTTATGCAGCTCACCGAGAAGAGACTTTTTCCCCTCCCCTTCCCCAGTTTAAACCGAAGCTTTCGACACAGAACTGCTGCCCAGCCAGGGTAAGTGGATGTATAGCAAGAGGCCCCTTGCAGAAAGACTGATGGTTTGCACTGAGGCTCCAGGAGCAAAAAAACAGCCATTCCTGCTCCCAGAACTGTTATTTGAGTTTGCTTTCAGGCAGTTGGTCGCCACCTTTCCCAAGAGACAGTTGACATCCCCATGGTGCTGCCTGCAGCTAATTGCAGAGTGTTTGGTGCTGCAGTGTGCCTCACACGGCGATTATTGTTACGTTCATCAGCACCCCAGGTTCATCTCTGAATGTTGCTGGGACCTGGAAAACAATGGTCAGGCCCTGCTTTGTTCTCCTCACACGGTGTTAATGGCCTGGGCTTGGTTTTGACATTATGCAGCACTTACTGTAACTTTAATGGGCTGCTGTTTGGTCCAGTTGTTGAAGTTAATTCTCTCACGGCTCTTCGGGCAGACAGAGACACGTTCCGTTGGCAGGTGGGAAATTGAGGCACCGAGGGACTTTGCTCAGGGAAAAGGCTCGTGGCAGGCAGAGCAGCGGGTTGAATCCCCCTCTCCCAAGTCCTAGGGAGGACCTGCTCTTTAGTTTTGGGCTGTTTGCCCCCCTGGTGGTCTGTGAATGCCATGTCAGTGTGGTTCAGCAGGAAGCCCTGCAGGGCTTTGGAGATGAACATGCTGGGTCCGATGTGGGGAGGCCGTGCCAGCCTCTGTCGTTCCCCTGTTGGTCACAAGTCTCTGACCATCAACCCCTCTCTGTGCTCGGCTCCCCATGTGGGCTCTGATTCCTACCCTCACTCCTTTGTGTGCCTGAGTGGTGGTTCCTACCTTAAAGCTGTTATTTTCAAGTTTTAATAATGTTTTGCAACTGATTTCCTGTTTCTTAGCTGACAGCCGTTCCAAAAGTAATCTTTGGCAGGTACTAATTTGGGTGATGACCACTTGATCTACATTTTTGGTGGGCAATTACTCAGTCAGAAGTAAGCAAATTTCATATCCCCTGACAGTCAGTAAGGCAGGCATTTTTACTACCCGCTCATTAGAGATTCACTGGCAGTGAATGCCCTGGATTTTGTTAGTTCTCCCATACACAACAAAAATCTGTCTGTTAAGTACCAGAAGTTACTACTTATGTTTATTTTGTCGCACTTACATAGTCCAAAATACACTGGCACTCTGAACAGTGACTTGTTTTAAAGCGAGGTGCTTTGCTACAGTGAAACCAGCAGGCGATCAAAATTCCTATGGCTTCTGGGGCTGGATACAGCGCTGTGTCCTACCACAGATTTGTTCCATGGGCACGCTGTTGTACGGCGATAAGTGAATCTCTGTTGATTTGGAGACATGCCGATAACTTCCCGAACTGCCCAGTCCCTCCAAACTGTGGGAGCCAGGCTCGCTGGTTTGCTCTGGCAGCTTTGCCTCCTCTGGTGGTGCAAGGCAGCTGCAAATCCAGTTGTGCTGGCCCAGCTGAGCGGGGTTTGTGGCACCTCGTGTTGCCCGGATAGCCAGAGCGCACCAGCGAGTCCTGCCCTCCGAATTGCTTGTGTACACGGAATGGGACTGGTTATCTCCTGAGAAAAGGGGGCTGTTCCGAGATTATCAGCACAGCTTGCTTCCCTGCGTTACTTTGGCACCAGACTCTGCTTCCCGTAAGACCTTGTGCAAAAGCGAGCAGAGAGAAAACATAATGTGGGAAGAAATAGCCAGACTTCTTTTCAAATGTCAGAGAGATTCAGATTTATTTTGAGTTTTAGGAGAAATGTGGGAAAGGGATATTTGCCAGATTCTTGGCCTCCCCATCTGGCTTCTATGAACTACCTTTTTATTCCTTCTTTCCCCATAAGTTTCCCCAAATCATGGAGCTCGAGTCCCCACTGCAACTCCCCCAAGAACCAGCTTAAGTAGGTTGAGGAGCTAAATAAAACCTGATCGTTGTTTCTGAACCAAGAAGCAGCTGGTACAGTGCTGAGTTTTTCCATTTTGCTTCCAAAATATCTAAAGATATCCAAGTTATTTTGAATGTGACAACGTACCTGAACCAATACTTCTCCTGGAGCACTCAATAAAGCCTTCTCTGGCTCCATCACCTTACTCCTCAGTGAGCGCTCTGCGTTTGTGGATCGTTGTTCGCTTCGACTTTTTCCTGACTCCTTGTTCACACTCATCTCTCCACCCTTTTGCGTTGTCCCTTGGCACGTGGAATCAACCTCCCCTCAGCACTGCTTGTAGGATCATTGTTTTGGTGATGGTATCGAGGGTAGTTTTGGTGGTGTTCAGTATGTGGCTCTTCTTTTGAGCAGTATTGATTACGTATGTTTAGTCTCTTAATGTGGTTTAAATACGTAGGGTGTGTTGAGCAGTCCCTCCACAGAGAGGACAGAAAACCAGTCCCCAAGAATTCCATCCGAATTCATTAGGGTTTTGATGAATTGCAACGGCTAAGGAATTGTCTCCCAGGACTTGGAAATTAGTCAGTACTGAACAGTACAGATGTCAAATCACCTAAAAAGAATAAACCTGAGAAATACTATCGGAGGGATTTGTCGCTTCCAGAAACCTGAAAAAATGGTTTCAAAAGGGAAGGAGAAAGGAAAAGAAAATCCCTTCAAGAAGAGACTGGACAATTCCAGTGATAAAGCTTTACTTTCTTGTTCTTCTGAAGTGCTTTCTGAGGGGGTGTTTGCATTCAAAATTAGCGGGGAGAGTATCGATTTCAGTCTCTGAATTTGATTTCAAGGTTTGGATTGATTCAGTCTAAATACATTGAGTTTGAAAGAGATCCAACCATTTATTTCTAAGTGGCATTTAAAATAAATATGACTCTATATTAATCTAGTGGGTAGTATTGTAAGTGCCGCAGTTTATGCTTATTACTCTTATTGAACAGGCTCCAATATCTCATGTAAAATAAATGGTGGAAATAGGAAAATTCTTTTGATTCTCCAAAACTGCATCAATCACTTCCTGCACTGGACATCATATCAATATTGCAGGAAAACCATGCACAAATCTGTATCATTGGCAACGTGATTATCTTTCTAATTGTGAAAGCCATGTGTGTATCCTTTGCTGTCTGATGGAAACAAATACCTAAATATCATCCTCTGTGAAGCAGGGCAGAGACATTGTTTGGAAAGCCCAGTTCTAGAGATTGGTTGAGCAAGTGGTGCTTGGAGTTTAGCAGCAGTCTGGTCTATTTTTTTTTGTTGTTTTAGTCTGTTATTCTGAAGCTTTGAGGGTGTTTGGATGTGAGATGTTTGCTTTGATTTTTTTTTTTTTTGACTCCCCAAGGCAGGAGCCACTGCCTATTTGCATTTGGGATTTTGTTTTTGAACCTAAAGTTGGATTTTGAACCCCAAATTCAAGACTAGATTTAAAACACTGATGTTACTAATCACGGAAATAGTTGCCAAGTGGAAAACTGATCCAGAATTAATTGTGGATACTGGCCACTGAAGACTTCCACAGATCCATCAGATCTGCTTCAGATCCATCAGGAAACTGCTCTTGATGGTACAGGCTTGTTTATACAGTCTTCTGTAGGGAAAAAAAAAAAAGGGGCATGAGAAAAATGTGTGAAAGGAAGAACAAAGGGAAAAGGAAGTGTGGAATCACAACAGTAACATCTTTGTGGACTAGAACATTTGTTTCGCTATTGATACTTGGGAGAGAGGAGTTATCCTGGGGGTAGTGAAAATTGTCCGTCAGGAAAAGCTCTGCTAAACATCCTTTTTGCGGTTTGGGAGTTGGTGTTTTCTCACCGTGTCTTGACGTGCTTCAGCACCTCCTGCTTCAGATAAGGGAGAGGACTACTCAAGTAATGTGGTGTTTCTGACCCTACCAGAATAAGAAAGTCCTGAAGAACTCACTCCTGAAAGGTTATCTGGAATGAAAGAAACCTTCTTTTGAGGTTCATCAACTTGTATCATCGTTTAAATCTGCTTATAAGCATATAAGAACCCAGTCTCTTCTTGTCCTGCCTATACAATGCAAAGAGAGAAGGAATCTTAAAAAGCAAGGAAGTATCACATATAACTCCTCTGCCTTTATTTGGGGTGATACTATTTCAATTTGTTTACTAAACCAAAGAGGTGAAAATGTTTCTCAAACAACACTTTTGTATAAGCCACTCTCTTAAGTCATACTGTGAAATTTTAATTTTTTGGTATTTAGCTTCCCTACATTTATCTCTACTAGAATAACTCTAGAACGGCTTCCACCATTCTAGACTAAAACCCATTAATTTCATTAGGTTATCTTCTTTCCCCCTTCCCTTCTTTGTTATCCAGTTACCCAGTATTCAGGGAAGCATTTAACCACGCACTTGATTCCACCAAGTCAATGAGACTCAGCCATGTGCTTAAGTGCCTGCTGAATTAGGGCCCCGATTTGCATCATAAATGCCTCACCCTGCTCGGGAGCAGTCCAGGGCTCACCACTGGCGGCTCTTATGCTGCTGTACCTCTCTCAAACTTAGTCACTCCCACCCTGAGCTGCTGCCTTGGGGCTGTAGGGGGATCAAGCCACGGCAGGTACCTTCTCATCCCTCCTGGCCAACATCCGCTGCAGAGATTCCTTCCTTCTGCCTGTCCACCCTCATGGGAGGGCAGAAACCAGGCCCTGCTGCAGCAGCTTTTCTCACGTTTAAACAAGTTACCGGGAGCTTTTTGGAAGCTCTCAGCCAGGTTATGCAACCCATAAAAGTACGAATGATTTACAAATATTTAACAAGGAAAAAACTAATTATGTCGCTCCTGTCACAGTGAGGGCAGGCTTAGAAATGGTATAATCAATATGGGAATGTTAGCTCTAATGCAGTCTGTCAGCTTTTTAACCAACCAAAAAACTTCAGCAAGTCTATAAACAGAATTGACCCTCTCTCTGCTGAATCCTGCCTGTGCCAGCAATATTTTTCTCTCATTATGTTCCATATTAGCAGTTGTCTGTCATGGGGTCTTGTGAAAATTGTTGGTAAAGAAGCAACTGTTCTTCAACAGAGACGACTTGTCTCCAAGTATTGGAGCTACAAAGGACCTATGGAAAACAGAATTTTAACCAATTCCCAGAAAGTTAAGTTCTGTCTTAGACCCCGAGCGAATCTTAGGGGGTTCATGAGAACACGTCTTGTGCTGCTGCAGGTGGTGGAAGATCACACTCAGTTCAGTTGAAGAATATGTTTGATGTTTTGCTTGTGCTCCACCTTTGCACTGTCGCTGGCTGCGATTGTTTTGGCTGTATGTTGATATCACTTTATGTTTGTATGTAGTACATATTCTGTTTTGGACTAATCATCTCTAAAGGGGAGTGGATGTTCTCCAAGAGGGTCTGTCAGCAGTAGCTTGGTGGTGCTGGGTATCAGTGGCTCCTGGGTGCGCAGAAGATGGAGGTTTGGACCCGTTTTGCCCAACAGAAACTGCTGAAATCCGACTACACCACGGACTTGCAGGAAATTGTTTTCTTATGAGGTGCATATGTTTTAAAAGAAGCAACATTGCCGTGTATTTTACATGGGTTATTAAATAACTGTATAAATTTAATGATTCAGATGTTTTGCATTATAACCTGGCATCTCAGGAGGCATGGAAATAGCACAGTAGGAAAATGTCATTGCATACTTCATAGGCAGAGCTGTTAACAAATGGAAATCCTTTTATAACTCTAGAAGAGATCCATCTTTAGTCCCCTGCCTGTCTCAACCTTCCACTGGTCTTCTGATGTGAATAAACTGTGACTAACGTGCAGTAGTAACGAGGCTGTTGGAACTGCCAGAAATCTTTACTTAGAGAAAGAAAAAAAAAAAAATTCTCCCCTCTACTTTGCAATTATTATCAGTGCATGAAAATGGCAAGAAGCCTGTTTTGGCATTCACCTCAGGGAGCAGAGGGAGCAGATCACCATCATCTGATCTCTTGAAAAATGGAGACTTTCTAACCTGGGAAGTTTAAGCACAGATCATCAATATTTCTGTATGTAACGTGCTGGGTGGGTATCGCTCCCCTTGATTTGTTGTTTGTTAGACTAGTTTTGGTTGGTTACAGCATTATACATTGTAGTAACTTTATTTATTGCCACTGTCACAACAAAGCAAAGCTGCTATAATGTTATAACAAACTAAAGCTACATTTCTAAAGCATCACATCTACCCAAACTCCGGTGCTGTAACACCTAATTTACAGTTTATTCCAATCGCACGGACACTGGAAACATAAAATAATCATAAAAAAAAAGGATTTCATTGGCTCATCCCAGCAGAAGTCCTTTCCGGTGTGGCTGTTCATCACGCAGGAAGGCAAGCAAAATATATTGTCCACAGTGTTTTTATCTGATACGTGCACAAATACGCAGCCTACATACGGCTGCAGTGCTGTCAAACACCCCCGAGCCCCTGGCCCGGCCGTTTCTCACCCCAAGGTCTGCTGGAGGCCCTTGTCGTGAGAGCCAGCAGATAGACGGGGTGTAAAGTGCTGCAGGTAAACGTGGCTCCGTGTGCCACTAAGTGAGGGACCACGCTGCTGGGCACTGAGAGGAAAATAGAAGGCAGAGCTGAACCCAGCTGAGTTATTTGCTGAACCTCATCAAAGCAGCCGTGCAGGAAGTTTGTAGCCGAGTTCTCATTTTCTTACCACGAATCCCAGTGCAGCGGAGCAGAGCGTAGAGCTTGGATTCAGCCCTCTGCTTGGAAACCCAGGAAGGCTTGGAATGGCATCAGAAGGCTCATTAATGATGACTGTGTCCAGAACCATTCTGAGCTGGAGCCTGAGAAGGCAACATCAGGAAGAGGGCCCATGGAAGAACCTGTGGAAGGATGAACCTAGGAAAAGACCTGTGGAGGGGTGAAGCAAATGCTTAGAGGAGATCTGGGAGGTACTCTCAACTCTGCTCTTTTTTTCTAGCTCTAAAGCACAGGCATTCCAAGAGGGAGCTGGAGGTGCCGCATGGGTTGTTTTGCTGGGATGTTGGTGGGGAATGCTGGTCCTGGGTGCACAGCTGCTGCTGGACCGTTTTACCGTGGTGTTTTTCCATGCTCCTGCAGCTCAGGTTGGTCTTGTAGCACTTGCAATCAAAGGCATTTGAAAGGGAGCTCGTGGACAGCACGCTGGATGTTTTGGTGTGGTAAAATGTTGGTCTGTGTCTGGAAGAGTTGGCAAGAGAGCTTGACAAATAATTTGCAGTTAATAGCTTACTTGATTCCTCCCCCCCCCCATTACTTTTTGGCAGATAGTTCTGCAGACTCATAAATTTGCTGTAAATAACTCCTAAGAGCAGGAAGCACTACAGCAGTTCTTGAAAAACTCAGAGTAGCAAAGGAATGTGACAAATTCAGTAGCTGAGCCATCAGGATACAGAGAGCAGGTATCAAGCTGTGCCATATGTACAGTCACGGTTGGCTTGGAAAGTCTCCTCTCATAAAACCAAATTGTTCCACTAGGAAGTAAAGCCAGGAGCCTTTTGCCTACAAAATTAAATTGTTCTTTTTTTCCAAACCAATTGCTTTTTTTTTTGTTTTGTTTAATGAAACACCAGACAGAATCTCATTTTTCTCCTCCGGCTCTACCTGTCTTTTTCCTTTTATTTCACCCCTCCCCTGCCCTCCTTCCACCTCAGGGCAAATGGAAAATCTCATCTCCTTTTTAGGCTATTTATCTTTTCCTCTCCAAAACAGTCTCCTCTAACCCTTGCTGTCTTTTGCCAGTGTGGAGTTGGACAAGTACAGAGAAATGGTCAGGGGACACGGAGGGCAGCAGAGCAGTTGAACTGCCTCACAGTAACCAGCCTGTTCACTGACTGACCCAGTTGAGTCCAGCTGAACCTCACTCTGGAAGAAATAGCTCAAACAGGCAAAAATGAGATCCATTTCCCTGAGATTATGCATTTAGATTGATGACTAAACTAAACAGTGTCTAAGGAGATGGGCCTGCTTCTTGTAAAGCAGCAGAAATTTAAGTCATCCGTGCATAAACCCCCCTTCCTCCTCATAAATCTGAACCTCTCGGAGCCTGAAGGTGGGTCATATTTTAACATTTTCCCCTTCGACATCATTCCCCTGGGCATTGGAGTCTCTTGGTACGTGGAAGGCAGGGTTGATGGGGCTTGGTGGCTTCACGTGGCCTTTAATGCACTGTTTGTATCACTCTAAAATGGTGACCATCCCGTTTTTGCCTGCTGTGGTGGTACAAGAACTATTTTGCTAATGGCAAAATTTCAGAGCCAGTCCTTTCAGGCTCCTACTGTGTAGTGCCTGCCAGGTGTCCTTCAGAAAGAGCTGAACAATCCTACCAGCTTCAAAGGTAACAGGACAAGGGTTTTCTGTGGTTTGGTGCAAAATTATGAAGTTTGGTTGAATAGCGTAATATAGTCACTGGCTTTGCTGTCTCATGTAATGTCATATGATGGGAATGTTTTTCCTGGCAAGCACTTTACTTGGAAGAGTGTATGTGGAGTGAATTGGGTTTAGGTGTGGTCCTCTTGTGTTGCTGCACAGCAACACGCACTTCAATTAAATGGCTTCAATCCTGGGAATTTTGACCTGAGCATACAACCCAGCTGTGAGAGATCTGGCCTTAGTCAGAGACAAGCTCAGTGCAGGATAAGGATCTGTAAAAAGCAACACTACTGTTGTTTCCTATTCCTAATATAAGGACAAAGCAGCAACGGTGCCACTTGTCCTCAGCTGCCTGAGGGCCTGAGCCCTGCAGCACGTTCCCTGTACCCTTGGTGTGCAGCACCGACGGGGCCTTGACCAGGCAACAAGATCCACTCCTTCTGCTGGAGGTCAGAGCGGGAGGGAACCTCTGGCTTTGGTGTTTTCTTCTGTCAGGTGTCTGCGGCCCCACTATGGTAATTCTGGTGTTAGACTGGGTGCACTGGAGAACATACTCAAGGGGGCAGCCCTTCACCACGCAAATGTGACATCTGGGGACAGATCTCTGGCCGGCAGCAGGTTTGTGAGGGGGAAACTGGCAGAGGTCGAAGTGGAAGATTGTTTTCCTGATGGAAGTTGCTTAGTGTGGAGAAAGGAGAAGAATCAGGGCCGCACACTCGCAATAAGAATAGTCTGGGCAAGTGAAAACCAAGGTGTGTAGATAGTTTGGTGGAAGTTGGGGTTGATCTGATCATGTGAGAAGCAGAAGCAGAACCCAGTGAGAAATGTTTTCACTTTAAGTAGCCTGCCATGAGGGAGTTCTGACATCCTGATCTGTGCAATTAACCAAATTCCCTGCCTGTGGATGCACTGTCATCCTGTAAATGAGCAACACGTCTACACTCGGGCTTACTGTGCCCCTCACATGTGGTCAGTCAAATCAATTACCAGCAACCTCCAAACATGCAGCAGTGAGGCTTCTCTAGCTCTACATGTTGTGCAGGATATTCACTGTGTCTCATAGCAGACGTAGGAAAAAAAAAAGCAGAAATATTCATAATTGCTAAAAAGCCATCAAGGGAAATTTGCATGTGTTGCTGATAGAGTTGAAGCGCGGCCTTCAATCATTTTTAACACATAAACTGATAACCACCACCCCCACCCACCCCAAATTATTGTGGGGTTTGAGTGATACAACACTGGCTTTTGTGATCCACGGGAAGCAAACAAGGCAGTGCTCCAGCCTGGTCTGTGCTCTGCCCCCAGAGGACCTGGCAGGCAGGAGAAAAGCGAGCTGCTGTCCATCTTTCCAGCCTGGCAGCTCCCTTTGTTACTGCCCCGGCAGCGCTGCTCTTGGTGGAGCGTTGGCTCATTTGTGCTTCCAACACGCAAATCAAAGCAAAGCCGTTCTCCTCCGCCCTGCTCGGAAAACTCTTTTAACGGCTCCCGTTTAATAACCAGCACAGGATAAAATGTGCGAGATGCTCGTGGTGCGTCGCTGCCACTTAACAAGTGCCGTGTATTTGTGAGGGGGTGTGTGTGTGTGTGAGGCAGAAAGGGAGCATATGTATTTCTTGATCCTGCCGTGGCTTTGCTGGTTCTGTGTCACCTCGTACACAAAGTAGTAACAAAGTGAACACAACACGCGCGACGTTCGTCTGCGTCCCCGAGCCAACGGAGGGGGATTATTTATTTCTTTTCCTCCGCGCGCGCGGTCACAACAAAACGACTAACGGCACCTAAGGAACAGGGAGCGTCTCACAAGGGAACAAAAAGGAAAAAAACCCCACCCAACCAAATAATACAGATAATATATCTCCCCGGGGGGAAAAAAAAAAAAAAAAAAGAGAAAGTAAAATTAGGGGAAAAATAAAAAAGATTGTAGGCAGGAAATAGACATCAATTTCTCTGGCTGCCACAATAGAAGCTAATGCCTGGGATGCTTCTTTTGTTAAGAAGCATCAAATTGTTATGTAATTTAACAGCCTGATTGGCAAGGCAAATTTGAGCTAAAGTAAGGTGTGTGTACGGTTTGTCAGATTCCAGGGATAATCATTTGAAGCTAATCCTTTTACTTTTCACACAGAAGTCTTTCCCTTCATGTTGGCATTATCTCAAATTGTTGGGTGGCTACATGTATATTTTTTTGCACGTATGTGATAAATTTAATTTATAATTAACCATCCGGATTAAGATATCTGGGCAGGCAGAGGAATCTTCAGATGTTGTTAATTGTTTTCTGTAGGATGTGCTTCTTTTTTTTAAAGTTTTAATAATCACCAATTGAAGCTGAAGAGCTTTTTTTTTTTTTTTCCATAGGATTGTTTTTTTTCAAGCCTGCAAGTCCAAGGAAATAGCTGAGCTTTTCAGATATTTTAATGGTGAAAAGCGCAGTCATCCCAGTATAAGAGTTTTCAGGAGGCTGTGTTAAAAGATGTTTAGAATCTGTGGAGTGAAGTGTATGTTTGCTGTTATTTCAGATGTGTAGGCCAGGTTTGTTATAACAGAGCTCATCTCTGAGCACTCCTGAAACACACTTTTTTTAGGTGCTGAGCTCTTTTTAAACTCTAGAGAATACTGGGCACTTGAAAATATGTCTGTGAGCTCATTTGGAAGTTTGGTCCATGCAATGCAAGTAGCAATAATGTGACACTTAATTAAAAACCTTCTGAGTATAAAGTGTTACGAATTTTGATCCTTATGAAGTTCTAGAAAATGTGCTTTTTATTCTGGGACAACATGGGATATCCACACATCAGCAGACCTCTTGGAAAAAATGTGGCTACTTCCACAGTAAATCACTGCTCAACAGAAGTAAAATCAGTGCCAGCCATCCCAGCAATACTACACCACAGTATTTAATATTATTTCATTTGAAAATGCAAAGCAGTCGCCTCAGCATGGAATTTCTGTTCCTGAGGATCCAGTGAATGCTTTGGGGTTTTTTTTTAACTCCTTAGATTAGAGGATCTGCTGTCCACCAGCCTATTCTTTCAAGAAGAACTCTTGCACATCGTACTAGGTTGAAGTGAGTGTTGAGAACACGGGGGCTTATCAGATGTGATGTTTTCCATTGATGAAAGAACACTTGCAACTTCCCTGGAAAAAATGGTGGGAGTTTTCATGCATTTTTTGCCGTTGAAACTGCTCCTGGTGTTAAAAGGTTTTACACAGGGAAGTAAAAAACAGTTTAATTCTTAATTAGCAACAGTGCCCGTGCTTTGTGTTTGATTCAGGCACAACAACCGGGTATCCAGCGCCGTGGGACTCATCCCGTTGACTCTTTCCTGGGAGAACTCCCTCCTCCCTGTGCTTAGGGTGGCTGTGCCATCTGCATGGCAAGTGAAATCCATATCAGTATTTCTGTGTGCTTTTCGCTCTGCAGCGAAGTCTTTGAAGGGAAAACACGTGTTATTAAGTAATATCAAGATTATTAATGTTGTCTGTTTGAACCACATTGGCGTCTGCTCAGTGATCTCTAAATGCTGTTGCTTTTCAACGGCGCGCTGTAACAAATTAAAGTGAAACTTAAATTTATACTTCGTAGGATCCCAGTTCAGGAGGGGATTTCAGTCCTGTTTCCATCGTACCCCAGTGTGTACCTTGCTGAAACGTGTTCTCATCCCCATTAGACAAATGCGGTTGGAATTGTTGCAGTTTTACGCTACACGTCAACACCTGCTTGTTTCCTTTCTTATTAAAAGCAGGATATGCACTGAAACCTCGTCACATCTGAAAGGGTGAAAATAGGTATGAGAGGCAAATCACAGATTTTGTAGCAGAGCCTTGGAATACACCTTCCAGAGCATCCCTTCATCCAGCAGCTCTGTAGGAGCCAGACCCTGGCATGCGTTTTCAAACTGAAGACTCTTAGCATGTTGAGGCTGCTTTCTGTGACCTAATGGTGATTTTAAATGGATAGACTTAACTAGGGAGGTTTTCTTGCACATGACCTTTAAAAGGGAAAAAAGAACAATGTTAGCATTCTGCCCAAACCCTGTAGTCTGTCACTTTGTGTACCATATCATTACTGGCAAAATTTAAAGGAAAACTGCACCCATTTCGCTCAGCCCAGCAATAGGAGAGTTCACAGGCTAAGAAGCACTTGTCACCATTTTTTAAATTACAATTGGCATTCCTGAGGAAGCGACCATTTTACTGAAATATGATCCGTCTATTCTGTCTGTCCATCTGTTGTATCTGTCTATCTGGCTGGCCAGCTGGGGTGCTTGAGAATGTTTGACACCCCGGTGGGGAAGTGCTACCTGAATTGTAAAACCATGGAATTGTCCAAAGATGGTGTCCTCACTCGGTGGAGCACAGGACATGGATGGAAGCGCGGGCTTCCTCTCGGAAGGAACTGAGCTGGGACAGGGTGGATTTGGGCTGTCTCACCAACAGTTTGGTGTGTGGGGACATTTCTCATGCCCCCTTTGGTTTCAGTCCAGTCGTTCCCCAGCCTGTGTGATTAAGAAACGAGGTTTAATTGGAAAGAAGTAGTAAACCAGCACAATATTTGTGTGAGTGTGAATGTGGCCTGAAACAGCAACTTGTGACTAGTCAGGTGCCCCACTTCATCTTGATGTCCTGCTAACTTGGAGCCAGAAAGCTTTAAAGACAAATTTTTGCTTCTCATCTCCTGCTTTTTTTACTTGTGTTGCAGTGTCGTGGAATCACAGAATGGTTTGGGTTGGAAGGGACCTTAAAGCTCATCTCGTTCAGTGGTCATTGTCCACAGTTGTGTGTTGGCTCAAACTTCTTTAAGGGCTCTTAGGATTTCCACTGTTGGGAAGTGGCTGAATCATAAAAGCAAGGTGATGTATTATCAAGCTGGTACTGAGGCCCTTGATTGCTGGGTTTGACATCTTTTGTGACACTGGCATTGAGGAAGCTTAGCCTGGAACGTGGGTTATAGGAGTTCATCACTTGTTCAATTTGTATGAAAGATCTCTACAGATTATGTGTAATTATCCAGGACTTGATCTGTGCTGAGCTGCAGTGACTCTGTTAAAGGCAGTGAGTGTTGGCTGATTCCTGTTGCTGAGGTTCTTGTCCTCATGTGTTTCCTCTCACGGGCTGCACCTTCCCAAAGCTCAGTGGGCACCAGGTTCTGTCTTTGATCTAATTTTCAAAAGATGTGCGTTGCTGTCACTGGACCTAAGAGATCTTGATTATAATTAGAAACAGGGAAAAGTGCATTGAACTGAGATTTTCAGGCAGCTTTCCATAAAAATTTTATATTGTTGAGCCGAGAAAAACTGGTGTCATTTTTCTTTAAAGGAAATACTTTGCTCTTGAAAACATGAATTCTTTGGAATAATAGGTAAACTGTCCTTGTTGTTCATAAACATCTTATTTATGCATCTTCGCTGTTGTGATAAATTAACTGGGTTTGTTTTATATTTCCTTACAGTTTACTTTAAATAATCCTTCACAGTCTTTCACCACAAGACCACATAAGCTTCCTTTTTTAATACCCAGAATGCTGAAATAGCATTTTGAGCACAGGCTGTAATGCATAACAAGTGTATAATTTCTTATTGGGAATGCTGTGCAAAAACTTGTTTTCCTATCAGCCAGTCTAAATTTTTTGCTTAATTCACTAGAACCCCAGTGTGTCTACAGGGGTAATTTATAATTAGAGCTGCAGCAGGCAGGATGCTGGAGAGGCACACGTTTATGGACAAGCCTGTTAGGCTGCGCTCCAGATCTGAGCCCCTACACGCCTCCATTTGGCCAACAGCCTTCAAGCTGGGCTTACAGTTTAAAGAGGAACTTTTGTGGAGTAATTTGCAAAAGAAAAAAAAAGGAGCAGGCTCCCAAAGCTCTGGAGCTCTTTGCAGATGAGCCAGGAGAGGGGTGGGGGTGCCTCTGTGCGTGTGTTTGAAATTATCCATCTGCATTAGCCGGGGCTCTGCGCAGTTTGGTGCAGGAGGGGTGTCTTTTCTTCTGCTAAGCCTCCTGCACATTTATGGCACTATATAAATAATAGTAATACAGCAGTAATCTAAGTCATTCCATCAAGGTCTCACACTCCAAAGATTACCCCCGTGGTTCTGATTTTTAAGAGCGTCACATTGAAGAGGAGAGGAGGGAAAGGAGGCAATAAGAAGCCAGATCCTGCATTTGTGGCTGATTCAGCACTTGAGGGTGAGCGTGGCTGTGCTTACCACCAAAACTTCTGCAGGCTCCCCCAAGTGTCTCCTGATGTTGCTCATTATTTTCTTGTATGTGTGTCTACCACAAAACCACAGAAAAGGAAGAGCGGTGGGGAGGAGAGAGAGAAATTAAAGCAACGAGGCACGTGAATTGTGTCACTTTGTCACTGCTGAACAAATGAGAGATTTTTATATTTACATTCCAAGTACTACAGTCTGCTGAAACTGGGGGGGGGAAGCCTTTCAGTGATTTTGGATCAGGCCGTGTCACCAGGCAGTGCCACTGCCACAGTGCTTCCCACTGGTTCCTTCCGAGGCAGAAGTTGCCACTGCTGTTGCTGTTTGTTTTAAGCTAAGGCCCATCCTAAGGATGTTTCCAGTCATCCTTTTTTTGCCTTCCACTTCACATGTCTGCTTGCCCCCTCCCCAAGTCTCCAGCCTACAAACCTGTGCACAGGATTTCTACATTAACATCCATTCAACTTTGGCTCATTAGCTTTACAGGCTTTCACAAGCAGAAGAAGATTTTGCTGTTGGAGTAGCTGTTTCCCTAACTCATCCTCTCTTCCCCATGTCCTTAATTTATCCAGGAGTTTCAAATACCCTTTATGTCTTTTCTCAATAGGTGTTGAATTGTCTCTGTTCTGTATAGCATTTGTCTCCTTCTTCAAAACATCAAATTATTGGCAGGCTAATCCAAGAACTAAATATGATTATGTAAATACATTGCAGAATTGCAGCATTTTGAGTATAAGAATTGTTGTCTTCAGTGTGTAGTTTACGTTGGACTCAATACATAGATGAAAAGGCTGTGCATGTGCTGAAGAGGAAGGTCTCTGAGCTTTCAGGATTCTTAACATGGTCCAATTTTGATTCAGGAGGCTCAAACTGTATCCCCTCAGTGCTCTTTATTCACCATCAAAAGTAATTCTTGGATTTGCAAGTGGCAACAAGGGGAAAAAAAAGTTAGATTCAAAATAATTGGGTGAGGTGCTTTTCAGGAGAATTAATGTAGCAAGAGCTGCTAAACTTATTGCACTTAAAAACACAAATAAGAGCGTTGGACAGAAGTTGTCAGTAGGTGGTCTCTTAATATCTCACCAGTTTTGAAGTTATGAAAAGGAGCAAGACTTTTTGAAATCTAGAAAAGAAAGAAAGAAAAGCTGGAAACCGAGTGAAAGAGCAGAGTCGCAGCACCGGTGACCCGAGAAACCTCATTGCTCCACTTATACTGGCACAATGTCATGTTCTCAGCCACTCCATCACCAGCAAGGGGAAAAAAAAAAGCTTTTCCTTTCCTTTTAGTCAAAGGCAGTGGGTAAGCAGAGCACGCGGTTCAGAGGGTCATTAAAAAGCATCAAAGGAGGCAGCCTCATGATGGTAATAAGACGGCTGCAAGGAAATAAAGTGGGCATTGATCTGCACTATCGAGTGTGACATTTTAACCGAAGCTAAAAGCCAAGAGCAGATCTAGCCCTCTTATTCATCTGCCTGCCTGTTTTAGTAAATTGTCTTTTTTTTCCTCCAACCAGTGGCCTCAGAGGTCACTTCATATTAGCTGGCTTGTTAATACCGAGGCAATCAATACTTAATCAACAAGTAATGGGATTTTGCAGTCATCCTGTATGATCTTTCAATAAAGCCCCGAATCTATCTCAGCCCATTCAGAGCCTGACTAAAGGTGCACGATTGCTGCAGAGCAGGGATTTGATGGTCTGATGCTCTTAGGCTGATCTGCATCTGATTAAGACACCATGCAGCCACTGTCCTTCACCCTTTTGTTCCTTTATCCCCGTATAATGTAGCATGGCACAGAAATTCGTCATCTTAGCTTTTAGATGCAACGGCAAAGGAATTAATATTTCCTCAGTGCATGATGATCCAGCCTCTTGGTCATGATATGCAACCAAAAAAAAAAAAAACCCAAACCAAAACAGCAAAGGGGGAGGGAAATTACAGGAGAGACAGTGACAGGTTTCATGTATTGCCTTAGAAAACACAGTTATAACGAAGGGGTCCAAAACTGCCTTTTTATGTCTGCCCCCTGTATCCTCCTCACCAAGAAAGATGTGCTAATGTAACACAGCCACTGGACGTGGCTGTGTGAGAACAGGTATTACAGATGATTCACTGGGGCAGGAGGAAGGAACAAAAGCCAAAATGACAGGCTTCTGGAAACATCCTTCTTTTCTCAGACCGTCAGTCCATTGTTGAAAAGGCTTGAGGGTCGCCCTGTTTTAGGCAAATTGTTTTACCTGCCTTCTTCTGCCATTGTTCCCAGAAACTGTTTGTGCAAATACTGTCTAGCAAGGAATCCTGAACAGATTCAGCCAAAAAAACCCAGCCCACGATTTCTGCTCTCCAAAACAAACAACAAATGCTGTGAGAAAGAGCAACAGTGCACGTAAATGTTAGGGACCTGTGGCAAACTTCACCGGCTGCTTCCTGCTTCCTTGGACTTGGGAGAAACATTCATTGAGGAAGGATTTCCCTTTAGAAAGCTGCTGTAAAGGCCATGTGAGGCAGTGCCTGATTATCATGAGAAACGGAACATTTTTATTTTACAGTCCCCTCTGTGTGGCCCATGCGCAGGTGTAGGTGCCTGGAGCACCTACCTGGCTTAGAGATCTGTGCCACAGTGAGTGATTTTTATACAGAACAAAAAGTATCAGTGGGTCTGTACAAAAAAAGGCTTTGGTGTTCTCAACTGACTTCTGGGTCTACAGAAAGAGGGAGATGTGGCACCCCTTTAAAATCTAACTGCTGGTTAAGACAGTGCTTGGCCACATCATTTACTTGGCGGACATGTAAGGGAGGGGGGAAGAGTTAGTGGGGAAAAAAAGGAAAAGCAAAATATAATTATGCGAACAAACCAAGAGAACAAGTGAATAAAATACAGTATGGAAAGATGAAATGAGGATGATTGCTACCATAAAACATGGAGATCAAACTCTAATGCAGCTTCAAGGGGGCACCTGCTCCTTCAGTGGCAGGAGTGACACGTGGCTGCTGGTGGCCAGGGCTGTGCTGGGGAGGGTTGCACGATTCCACACTGTGTGTGGAATACGGACCCGGTGTTTGTGCCTTTTTGTTCACTCCCATTATTGGCAGCACAGTGTGCATGTGTATGAAAACACGCTCCTCTGAGTCACTTTGTGTTGTGTTTTTGTGGCTATGAATTTCTGGAAACCAAGCCTGTGTTTCCCATTTCCCGCTCTCCTCGGGGGCTGGGGATTTCACGCAGCTTCAACGGTGGCCTTTCTGTCAGTTCTGAGTTGCCATTTTCTCCCATCCTCATGAATTTGTTTCATCTACACTACCTGCCCACACCGTGTGTCTGACAGTGCAGGAGAGGGGTGGGGATGTGTCCTGCCAGTCCCGGCAAGCGAGGCACAGGAGGGAGCTGTCTCAGGTGGGAGATGTCCCGGGCATCTTCCTGGCAGGCCGCAAATGCCAGCCCTGGAGCTTAGGAGGTACATGCTGGCTTGCATCCCAGGTGGCCATTGCAGAGAGGAGGGAAATACAGCAGCTCGGGCACAGCCTGCTCCCATTACACACACTGAGAAGGTGTTCTCATAAATTACCTCTGGAGTATTTTGGTTGGCACTGCTGGTGAAAGTAGCTCCCAGGTTCACATCCTTTCTTCTAAGAGGGGTGGCAGAGGAGGACTCTCTTATTTTGGCGTGGAGGCACACAGGGTACGGCTGACAGCTTGGTTTCCAGTGAGTTCCCCTCAGGTGTTGGGAGTGCTGGGGCCTGTGTGGAGGGAGGAAGGGTGGAAAGAGCCTGTCATTCCAGCAGGTTCATCTCCAGGGATTGCTGGGGTGGGGAGTGGCTGTGCTACCCATGCAGAAGGTGCAGGGAGCACTTCACATAAAGGGTTCATTTCCCCCAGACACCAAGAGTGTTTGCTATGGCCACAGCCCCTGTTGGGCAGAGCATTTCTGCTGTGGATCCTGCCAGAAATGCTGTGTCCATGACTGGTGTGGAGTACTGCAGGGGTCCCCATTTGAGTCAGCTCTGGAAACAGGAGGAGACCGTTTTTATGGCTGCACAAAAGCCAGGATCAACTTGGGCCAGTGAGTGAACAGTGACTGAGTGGTGTTGGGCAAAAATCAGGATTGGCTCACACATCAGTCCAATCCTCTAATCAGAATGAATTGAACTCTAATCTGCTTCTTGGCAGCGAACAAATAGGCAGCCTTGGCTAAGGGTGAGGTTGTGTTTCATGGGTATGTTTGTGCAGGGTATGGGGGTGTGGGTTAAAATTAGAGCTCTGTGAGCCCTGTAGGGTTCCATTCACCAGCAGGTTTGCAAACTAATCTGTGTTGCTTGATTTGCAGGGCTTGGAAACAAACCAAACCTCGTAGATTTGTGTGAAGGGTTTGTGTGATGGGGAGATTGGAGCTCCATCTGTACTTGCTCCCTGGCATTTTCCCCTGAGCTAACCTTCCCGAGATAAGGCAGGAAGATCTTGTGTTTTTTGTGGTGAATAGGTGCATTGAAAGGAGACTTCTGGCTTCACTGGTTGTCCTAAAAAACACTGGGTATCTCCTTTTAAAAATTACGGCCTTCCATCTTCTTCTTGTTCTTCTCCTGCGCTAGCACTGCTTGTCTTCCTCAGCTGTTTCCTGGGTGGATCTTCGGTCACATATTCATTCTTACCTCCTTAAAACATGACTTGAGAGCCCCCAAGAAACTGCTGAATCTCCTGCTCTCTGATCCCTGTGGAAGAACTGTGGAGACAACTGGTGTATTGCTTCTCTTGAAGCTTCTGTTTCATAGAACTTACGGTAATTGGAGCCGATCATCACTTTGAAAGGGACACTGGGACGTGTCTCACCTTCTGATGACAGAACAGCGAACTGTGTAATGGCTTATGCAGCAATGGAAGAGACAGTCAAGGAAGGAAGTGAATGACCAAATACAACAAATATCAGCTACCAGCAATGCATAGTGGTTTGTAACATGCACTGAGAACTGTGAAAATCCTGGCTGTGACACTTGTTTTGGCCTCCTTTACATACAGCTCCTGAAATCGCTCTTTGCCTTGCATGCAGAGATAAACCTGGTAATGAAATGGTTATGATAAAGACAAGAATGTCTTTATTTGACTAAACTTCAGACCTTCCAATCCCATGACCGTGTGGTCAGTAATTACTGTGGGGCAGGTTTTCAGAGAGGGGAGGGCATGTTTCTCTCGAAACTGGAGACTTTTTCTCTTTTGTAGAGCATCTGCTCAGGGTTTGAAGCAGTAGCTGAGCAGTCTGGAGTGCAGTGTCTGCATTGTCTCCCTCTCCAGAAGGTGGCAATCAGGTGACCCTTGCACACCTCTCTCCTGGGCTGCCAGAATCAATAGCAGCTGTAATGACCAAGCTCGAGGATGACACCTGACAGTGAGCCCACCACGTCAGCGGGCTGGGGAAGCTGGCAAGTTACAGCTCAGGCCTGAGGAAAGATAGAAATGAAACAAAGGAAGAGGACAATTGGATTGCCCTGCCTCAAGAGATGCCTGCTGAGGATAGATCTGCTTCAAGTTCCGTATTACCATGGCCAAAGCATCACTGTCGTGCTGCAACCCTGATTTTGCCCCCACAGCCTTCTGCCAAGGGTTTAACCCCTGGGATATGGCTGTGGGAGGAAGATGAAGATATTGGTAATATTGTGCAGTGGTGGGGACTTACAGCAAAAAGAGGAATAAAGTTGCTGTTTGTTAGAGCTGTCCTGGCTCACCAGTTCTGCTGGGTGGGTGAGTTTTGGGCTGGATCTCTCCTTGCTGTTGGGCAGGCGGCTTAATTGGCCATAGCTGAGTGTTGCAGGTTTAACTGGGAGGATTAGCAATTGCTCTGGACAGTGTTGCTGTTAGCAGGGGGATTTGAACTCCGAGTGGGAAAGATCAACAAAGTGTCTCGTGTGCATTTTGTAAGCGATGACAGACCCCAGTAAGGTACCAGGGGCTATATTAGGTAGAAATCTTACATGGAGCTTGGAATGGAAAAAGTGGAGATAGCGAAGAATATGTGCCTATTTTTGTCCATCAGCCACATACCTACTGGTCAGTTTGTTACAGGGGTTGCCTGGAAAGGTCAGCAGCTCAGAGAGCTGTACTGCAAAACACGCCTGGGCTGAACCGAAACACTCCTTCCTGCATAAACCAGGCAGTCTCACAACTATCAGCTGTGAGCTGCAGCGTGAGCAAGGACCATCCTGTTCCTGTGCTATGGACATGTTGGTACTAGTCAGTTATGGCACCTTTTATCAGTTCCAGAAAACATCTTTGTTTTCTGCAGCGTCTCATTTCTTTTGGGCCGGGTTTGGAAGGGAGTGCTTTGGTTTGAGCTGTGCCTTGCCCAAAAAGCCAGCTCCTGCAGTCTGCTGGCAGGCTGACCCCTCTGCACCAACACAGGACAATGGCAGTGCGACCTGCATTACTCAAATTCCAGCCTTCACAGAGCTGTCATCAGCATGCCTGGAAAATTAATGTCATTACGCTGTCGCTGGAGGCTTGGCACGGCTGCTCCCCCCTGCCTGGGAGAGGAAGCCATGGTGGGAAGTGAATACCGTGGCTTGCTGCTGCACGGGAGGGACAGGCACTGCCCAGAGCTGGGGTGGGGGGTGTTTCTCTTCAGGAATTTTGCAGTGGAAGTCTGCCCTCTCTGTTTAGCACTCTGAGCTTTTGTGCGTCTGCAGCTGCGTCTTTCCGTGGTTCCTGGGCTCTGTGCTAACCAGGGACTGATTTGGGCGCTGTTACTCAGTGTGGTGCTGTGACACTCCCCAATTTCCACTGGGCATTGTCTTGAACAAGAAGGGTGAGAGTGCAACAGTTTTTCTCCCTTCTTCATTTAAATGTGTTTCCTCCACTGTCCTCACGCCCTTTTTTGGTTTTAGGGCTTCTTGACATGAAACAAACTCATACTGCTAGGGCCAGTGAATGCAGTCACGACTGTATTTCTTGTCCTTGACAGCAGTGGCACTCAGCAAAGTGAACAGCAGTTTAACTATGCAAGGGGACTGAGCGTCCTCACATCAGCCTTTTGAGTAACTTTGGGAGAACTGTTTTACCTGCAGCTAGGTGGAAAAGCTTACAAGCTTCCCTTCCGAAGTGCTGAGAGAACAGCGTGGCTGTCACAGCAGGCCTCATCCTACAGATCAGCAGGTAACAGAAATCTTGCCTGACACGGGGAGCTTCCAGGGCAAGGACGTGCACCCAGTAATGAACAAACTTCAAAATGGCACAATCTCCCACCCAGGCACCCACAGTGTGATGCAGCAGCTCAGAGGTCTGTACGAAATCTGTCAGACATTGATTAGTATCACCACACAATAACTGCGTACATGACACTAACCAACAAACATCCTCTCTGAGTGTTATTTGCTCATTTGCGTTACGAATATGCAGATCAATAAGAGCAGATTCCTAACTCTTCATCTTCCTGTTAAGTATCAATAGATAAAGTCCTGTTCCATATAAATAAGTAACATGGACTA
Organism: Oxyruncus cristatus; assembly: GCA_013399855.1. Classification (NCBI taxonomy): domain Eukaryota; kingdom Metazoa; phylum Chordata; class Aves; order Passeriformes; family Cotingidae; genus Oxyruncus; species Oxyruncus cristatus. The sequence continues at coordinate 553,578 of VXAY01005285.1, read as the reverse complement.
AATAAAGAGAAGAGACTGAGATGCACTGGAAAACACAGGAGAATGCAGCTGCAGCCCTGGTACCTTTGGCACATACATACAGACCTGCACTATAAATGCTCCTTGCCCAGGAAGTTGTTCCTCTGAACACAGAGGCAACAAAACAACTGACATGGGGCACTGACCTCTGTTAAACAGCTGTTTGTCTGACTGCTTCTGCCACATGTGCAAAGAGCTCTCCCCTTTTATTTGTATAGTTTATTTATTTGTTTTTAATTGCAAGCTATCCAGAACTCACTGGAGGCAGAACCAAATCACTCCCAGAATAAACAACACAAGGGACCAGTGTTAGCAGGGAGGGCTGTGCAGGGGGAGTGGATGGGGTGCTGTTTGGAGTAAATCAGGTGTGTTCTCTGCAGTACCCAGGGGACTCCCAGCAGAATAGGAAAAGACAGCATTCCCGTGCCAGGAGCGGAGCTGGCCTGGCAGAGCTGCAGAGCTGTCCAGCTCTGGAAGCTCAGGTGTCTCCAGGCATGCACGTGGCAGCTCTTGTTAACTCACAGCAGTGGCATCCTGTGCCTTTCACACTTCATTTTTGCTCTCAGAAAAAAAAAACCCCACTGCAATATTCAGGGTAAAACTGTACTCATTTATAAGTGGGTCTGTGCAAAAATAATACTTTGTGCACTGCTCTGTCTCATTGCTTTGATGAGGAAATGGTGTAAGGTCTTTGATATCTGCAAGTCCTTTCTTAGGGGCCCATTTTATTTTAGGTAACTTCTGCGTGGGCATCTCTTTGTCATAATGTCTGTAGAAACACGTAATGTTTGCGCTGGAAGTTCTTTACTCCAAGGGAATTTTTGATCGATGGCAAATCAGGAGCTACTGTTCATGATCTGGGATAGCTGAGAAATGTGGAAGGGACAAACGGAGTGTCTGTGTTTATGTTCCAGGGAAGAGGCCCATCTGGACTTGCTCTGCCTCGTGCCTTGCTCTTGAGAGGTCCCTTTGCAGAACGACAACTTTCTTTCCCAATGACAATTACTTGTGCCCCACTCAGCCATGCTTGGCGGGGGCTGCCTGATTGCCAATATTTACCTTGCTTTATTACATTACTGTAAGCTTTGGTTGGCTATCAGAGCCAGCTGATGACTCCGACAATTTGGAATCTGAAGGGCTCTTACGAAATTAAACACCGCCTTTGCGTGCCATCCCAGCCTCTGGACGGGCAAGTGAAAATAAATGTTCCAAAGGTTGTACTTTATATAGCCACAGACTTGACCTCTAAGTGCCTTAAAAGGGCTCACATACTTAAAGGTGCATTACCAGGCCTTACACTAATTCACTGTGATAGCTAAAGTGCTCTGTGTATACCACAGGAGACCAGAAGCCCTTGAGGATCCTTTAGAGCAGAGCATGTGGGCAGTTAACATTATTCAGCTTGAATTTTGTATTTGCAGCCAGTCATGAGTGAAAGTAGGGGTGGACTATTTGCATATTGTTTCGGTATAAAGCTGGAAAAATGCTTCCATATGTGTAAGTCATGTAACTTCATCCTGTGTGTTTCTCAGATGCCTGGAAAACCCTAAATAAGATGAGGCCCCCTTTTTATTTTCCTTGTGTTTTCTTCTTTTCTCCACCGAGAATTTCTTGGGAGCGTTCATCCCTCCCTCTCTTTAAGTTTGCTGGTCTAAGCAGGAATACTTGAGACTGATTTTAATTCTTAACTAGATGGACATGATTTATTAATTCACATTTGAAATAACAATTGCAGTCAGAAGGAATCAGCTGAAAGCCTTAATTACATCGGAAAATATGCTTCAGTGTAGCATGGCCCCATCCAGCTTTCAGAATGCATAATTATAATCATTTTTTAATTTTTATATTTGAAAAATTGTGATGGAGACCAGACTCTGCTGGCTACTCGTACTGCTTCAAAGCAATGTCTAAATCAGAAGTGAGTCTTTAAATAGATCATTTTCTTACTTGCTTGTTAGTGCCCAACCACATATGTAGACTTATTGTGCAGGGTTTGGCCTCGGTGTTTTGAGTATTATTTTTACATCTGAGCCAACTAGCAGTTTCTGTGCCCAATTCCAAGGAAAAAAAGATGTTAAACTGTGAATGTGCACTGGCATATGAGCTGAGATTAGGTAATTTGGGAGCACTCCATAGAAATCACATATGGGCTTTGGAGACTGGGAATTCATTCCTGTTCAAACAGTGACCAAATGGGGAATGGGGAAAGCAAGATCAAGGTAATTAAAAAAAAAAAAAACACCCAACAAAAAAACCCACCAACAAAAAATAAACCACTGAACCTCCTGAACGGAAAAAAGGCACCACAGAATGAGAAAGAAAAAACAAAGCCTTCCTTGCTCAAATCGTGAAAAAATACGACAGTTGAGGGAGGGATTGGCTCACTTGACCCAAATGAGGTAACACGTGAGCACTTCTGGCTGTGATGGCGGTTCCTGTCACTGTTCTGGCTCTTGAGATTCTGACGGTCTTCCTTCAGTCTGTGTCTGTCTGTCTTCACTCCGTATTTGCTGTTTTCTGACCATCTTTTCTCTTCCCCGTGACCCTCTGCCCCCACTCTGTTATCTGGGTTAGCTGTTCATTAAGTTCCCAGTAAACCTGGTTTACTAGTTAAGGGAAGCTGCTGTAAAGTCAGTCCGTGTAAGACAATCACTTTGTTATGCCCTGATATCCTGGAGGAAGACATTCCCTGCGGGCCACAGAGCTAGAGTGGACTATAGAGTCTGTTCATCCAACCTGGAAAAGGTCTGGATTGGCTTATGGAAGAACAGCATGACTGGCAACATGAAAGCCCAGTCCCTGCCCTGTGGAAAAGAGATGGTGGAGCTGCAGGATGAGGAACTGTGGGATTCTTTTTGACTTTGCCTGACCATCTGTGAGTGGCAGGAGCCCTTCCCCCTTGGAATCTCCCCAGTCTCAGCCCCTTGGACACAGCAGAGAGTGAAGCAAAATGTTATAAATGGTCATATGGGATGATGGAGAGGGCTGAAATGGAAGAGGAGCAGCTGAAGGAGCTCATAGTTCAGCTTGAATAGGAGAGAAAAACCTAATCCAAAACCTCATCCTAATGAGACTGGAGAAGGGAAGAGGAGGATTTGTGACACTCGTCTGCTCAAGGCCAGAGCAGCAGCTGGGGACTGGTGTGTGCTGGACAACATAAAAGCCACAGGGTTACTTTCTCACTCCAAGCAGCGCTCTCAGGCGTCGGAAAATGCTGAAACTTCTCCCTGACAAGATGATACTGGATGAGGGGTCCTAAAGAAAGCAAACCTTCCTGAAGACAGGTCTGCCCATGCCAGAGGCAGAGAGGCACCGCTGACCACACAGGCTCCGATTGTCAGCACGGGACACTCGTGTTTTCACCTTTATCTACCAGGCTCCAGATAAGGAGCACAGTTTGCATACCAAGCTATTAGAAATAGATTAACCAACTCTGAAAATACGTATTCCTTCCTCAGCAAAGGGCTCTTCCCAGGATTTTCCTGGAACAGAGTGTTCTAAAATCATACACAGGAGTAGAGGAGTAATTGGTTAAAACAGGGGGAAGGAAATATCACTCCAACCACTCTTGTCCTTGACTAATGTTAAAAGCTTTTACCTTTTTTTCTCCAAACTTGATGAAACTTCTTTTACCTGCACGTGTGCAGAAATGTACTTCTGAAGTAAAACATGGTAAGTGCTCTTCAGAAGTCATTGTTAAAATACAGAGGAGGATCCTTCTTTTATTCTGAGTCCTTCCCTCAGATGTGCACAAGTCTTCAAATATTTTTACAGGGAATCAGTATGGTGGAAAGCTCTTTGTGGTTATGACTTACATGATGAAATAATTCCACTTATCCTTGTGCCTAAAAGGTGGAAGTGACACTATTTATCCATGCTCTTCCTTAGGAGCTTTTGCCCAGTGTAGCATTGACGGTATTGAACCCCAGACCTACATGACTCACCTGTGGGTGTCTCGTTACGTCTTTGGATCTTCCACAAAAGTTGTCCCCTTTGCTCTCCTCCCTGGGCCCACTGAGAGACATCACCCAGTGCCTGGCTGCTGAGCCCACATCATGTACAGTTTGGCCTGCCTTTTGTGTGGGGCTTACTCAGACCTGAAGGGGTGTCTTGCCAGAGCTGGGAGATACCTCAGAGCTTCTCCAGTGGGCTCCTGACCTCCCTGGGACTGGGAAATGGCCCCTTTATAAAAGAGGTTTGTGGATGTTTACAGGAAAAGGCAAGGAGAGAACTAACAGGGAGGCTGTATCTGGTATATTTACCTCTTCTGTCCCTTCGCCTGACTAGCGATAAATAAGGCGAATGCAAGACTGTACTTGGAAAAATGGGAGAAAAGGACAATCTTTCCTGCTCCTGGCTTGGCTTCCGACAGTGTTTGCTGCCTGCCAGCGTCAGGTGAGTTACAGACTCTGGGTCATCCTTACCTACCTGAGCAGGTGGGGGCAGGACTAACCCCAGGAACACTCTGTGTTCTGTCACGGAGCCAGAGGTGTTCGCCGCCCCTCTGATACATCCCCCTGCCTGGCGGTTAAAAAGGACTGATTGTATTCCAGCTGTTTGCCCATCCTTACGCTGCTTAAACGTGGACGTGCATCTCTGTGTGTTTTATAGATATGCAGATACACAAACACACAGATCCAGGCCCACGGACGTGAGTGTAATGCTCCTGTACGTGCCCAGCTCATCAGCTGTCTGCCTGAGAAAAGCAGGACTAAGCTCTGGGCAAACTGAGGGTGAAGGAAGAGAATCAAGACTGATCTCTGGAAGGGGCAGACAGTTCCAGTGAGCAGTGCAGCTCAGCAGCTTTGGGAAGGGAGGATTTCCGAGAGCAGAAAACATTGTTGGTTTAGGATCTGATTTTATTCTGAATATTTGAGTACTTAATGAAGGGTAACACCACAACAAGTGCAAAGCAAGACTTGTTGGTGCAAAAATCGTCTCCTTATCTGACCCCCAGAACTGAGATTTCTGAGCATCAAGCACCTCTGCGTTTATCCTCCTTGACCATGAAAGAAGTTTATTCCCATTTTAATGATAGGAGGCTGAGAATCAGGGAGACAGCAATTCAGCCTTCCAAAGCCCTGTTTAAATAAATAGGTATAGAAAGAGGGCAGCGTGCCAGGAAAAGAAGGCCTTCTGAAAACATGTCTGCAAACATCAAGAAGGAGCCAAATGCTTTCTGCTACGCTGGCCCTCCGGGGAAGGACATTTTCTGCAAACCTGGCCTTAATTGGTGCTGAGCACTGGAAAATTCTGGTCCTCTAACCAGCATTTATGGCATTATGGGTCAACTTGGTGTATCTGTAGCATTAGACCATCCAACCTCTGATTCAATCTTTGCCCTGGCTGTACATACCCAATTTATTTTGTTTTATTTGTGAGGAGGAAATTCAGGAAGAAAAAGAATACGCTTTTTTCCCCTTTCTCTCCTTTTTTTTTTTTTGTCCTTCTCATCTTTCAGCCTGGGATTTACAGTAGCGTGGCCCATCCTACCCCCTTCCAGAATGCACTGGAAAGAAGCCATCTGTGGGTTCCCTCTGTTGCTGCATTTCCAAAAGACCTTGTGAAGTGACATTGTTTTGACGGCGCGCACCTATTCCTTGTTACCCACCGCTGCCACCTCTCCTGCCTTTTTGGTTCTGCCTCTCCTCATCTGAGGTACAAGTTGTTGACTGCACGAGGAGCTGACATTCAGTGCTGCTCACTTTTCTCCGGCGAAGCCGTGGAAATCTGCTGGACTTCCCGGGCAATATTAAATCCCAAGCAAAAGCTTTATAAAAGCTACCTCAGAACACTAGCAAATTATTAGTATTCTTTCTCGTCGTACAGATGAGGTCTCATTTTATTGAAAGAAAGGGAGAGAAAGAGTGGTGGGGTTTTTTTTCTTTTTTTCCCCTAGCCCTCTTGGGAATTATTGAAAATATCAAAACCGGGACGATTTCTGCGGTGCCAGGGGTCAGAATCTTTGACTAGTTTGTTGTAATGTGAACATATAAAAATTCACTCGGTGCTCATTCTCTGCCTTTTATTTAATGTACATTCCAGGTAGTTCCACTTTGATTCTTTACATTACTGTCCCTAGCACTGACATTTGCCTTGAGTGTTTTAAATTTCTTTCTTGAGTTCTGAAGAAGGAAGAACTTCAGGAAAATCGCCACTGGCTTAATATATATTGATGTACTATTACCAGCAGAACGAATTTTTGTTATCCTACTGCCACTGAATAAACAAGTGCTTTCTGTTTCTTCTGGGAAGCTCTGACTTGAAATATTCTTCGCTGTAATGTCTCCACTTAAAAATAGCATTTTCTTACCAGTTCCCCGTGAATCATATCTGCGTACCTTAATGAGTAAGTGTTTAATATTTTAATTTCTATTAATACGGAATAGTAAGTGCTGCTGGAAGTCAGCTGAAGTAAGAGCTATGACAAGCAGCTAAGTTATGTTTCTCCCTGTGCATCATTGTCATCGTCACCAAGTACTATCAATATAAGGACCAGCCAACTCCTAATTTCAAAGGAACTGGGTTTTTCAGTGATTGCTAAGGGCAGAGTTGTCACGCAGACCCTTTATTGTGACAATGATTCATGAGAAGAAAAGAAATCAGCTTGATTCTCTCATCCCCAGTGACATTTTCTTTGGACTGGCAGTTAAAATATTTTTTTTTTTTTTTTTTACTTATAAATAGATTACTGGTGATCTCTAAAGTCAGGTGAAGGTGACAGTATGGAACCCCTGTGGATATTTATGTTAGTCATCTTTTAGCATGAACCCGGGCCGTAAAGTGAGATCTCCAAACACAACCTTGTTACCTCAACTGGTTTTTTCCCTTTTCTTATAAAAGGAGGCAAGTTTACGTGAGCTGTGTGTTTAAATCCTCTGCAGGTTTGTGTCCAGCTCTGAATTAGGCAGTGTCTCTGATGGCAAGTGGTAATCCTGCTCTGGAACAACTCTGCTCCCTGAATGCTGGCTCTTCTGCAAGCTGGCATTGCATGTTTTAGGCTGTGTTGGCCAGTGTTAAAATGCCTTTAAATTCCCCCAAAATGACAGCTAAGGGAAGTATTGTGTTGGTGTTTTGAGGCAGATCTTAAAAGAAGGACAGCTTTTGTCTGAGATCATACACAGCATCAGGCACAGGTGCTTCTTGGGGGTTATGAAGGCTCCATCCATGCATCTGCGAATGCAGGAATATTGCTGATGCAAAGAGGAATGTGTTTCTCAGGGCTGCACCGTGCTCCTCCATGATCTAAGATGAGAAAAACATGCCATCAGGATGGCTTTGATTGCTTTAACCTTTCTGTCCTCCACACTGAGGCAGCCCCTGGAGCTGCTCTCTTGCTTCCAGCCAAGATTCCAGCCTCTTTCCAAACACTCCATTTTAAGTAAGCAGGTGGTTGAAGTCTTCCTGAGTCCGGGGACATCTTACCTCCAGCAGGGTTTAAACCACAAACAAAACAAAGGGAAAAAAACCCACGGAAAAACCGGAGTGAACTCAGACCAGCGCTCACGTCTCTGCTTCCGGCTCCGCAATCCGTGTTCTGGGAGTAAATTCATTTCTGCGTGTTTAATCTGACACCTTTTGCAAGCAACACACTCACTCAAAACACCAGCAATGAATAAACACTACCAGCCCTCTCGTAGATCTTTGATTGGGTAGCTAATTCACAAATGATTGACTACCCAAGTAGTGGGAGCATATGGAGGCTCTGTGAGCGACTGTCAACACGAGCAAAGTAGTGGGGGAAGCCAATTGTTAAGAACCGAAAACAATAGTGAACAAGAAAGTCCTTGAAGGAATGTGGCACTGGGGCTGCTCAAAGCCTGGATTTATGAAAACGCGGGGCCAAAACAAAAGAAGATGGCAGCATCATTTCCTATATGTGCTCCTCGTTGTTGGTTATTATTATTCCAATTTTTGACACTTGAATGAAATGTGGTATAATTGGGCTTCATAGCTGCTGCTTCAGGCGACATCAATTGCCTTTTTTAAAAATGATGATGGCGTTGAGGGAGACTCTTTTTTTTCCTTTTATGTTTTGAAGCCGCCGCGCTCTCGGTGCCACTCGTACAATACACGAAAGGGGCATTGTACTCCTGGGAGCGTCTGCAGGGCTGGGGACTGATCCCAGGAAGAAATATGAGATGGAGAAGCAAAGTAAACATACTGTAGGATGTTATGCTAAAGCTAATCCCAAGATATCCCTCCTTCTTTTTCCCTCTCTGGGTTTTCCTTGCCAGTAGCTCGGGCCTTTGGCTTCCTTCCCTGAGTGTGCAACATTACAGGTGTATGCAAGAAAACTCCACTCCCTGCCTTCCTTTGCTTTGATTCAGTAATCAATTCTGTCAAGTTTGAAGGACCTTAAGCTGTCATGAAAGGAAAATCATTTCCTAAACTGTGTTTATTTCTGCTACAAAAAACCCCACCTCTGAATCTTTTGTTTGTATTGATAGGTATAGTGCAGGATTTGGTTGGCTTATTTTGACTCGGGGAGGAAATCAGATGAGAAGCATTATGTTCTTCAAAGTTGTATTCAGCAGGGAAAGGGAAGATGTGTATTCATCATTCTGCTTTTGCATCAAGAAGCAATTCTTTAGGAGGTAGAACAAATCTTTAAAAAATAATGCTGGAAATACTCTAATGACTCAGAAGACTGAAGGAAGCTATTGTGGCTGAATCCTTTGTGGGGGATAGATCCCGCTGGGTGTGTTTTAAATACCGTGCCCCTCATTTCTGATGCACCCCAGCGCAGAGCAGCCTTTCACCTCAGTGTTTCCAGGGGAACTCTGGCCCCCCCAAGGCTGCTGGGGTGTCCTACCCTTACAGCCTGGATGTCCCCACCGTTAAGGTTTGGGGGGTGATGTCCACCTGAAAGAAGCAGAGGGGTTTTTAGCTACAGTAGGTGAAGCCTTTGCACTGCCTGAATGAGGTGGAACTGGACCTGGAGGAGAGGAGGGAAATAAGTTGAGCCATGTCCGTGTAGCTTTAAACCCAAAATATTTGCATGTATTGAAGGTGGTTTTCCCCTTCAGACAGACCCAAATGAAGGGTCTGGATCCAAACACCCCCAAAGGAAGGACCATCTGTACTGTAGCTCTGCTGTAGCCACTTCCCAGAAAACCTGCCAAGGGATGCGCAGGATGTAGCCCTTGTGCCAGGTGCTGTCAGCAGCAGTTGGATGCTGGTTTCAGACGTCAGGAGGGTCCTTCTAAAATTAACACACACACACAGGCCTGTGCAGGCCCCCAGGTGAGCAAAACTGCTCCCCTTGGTGCTCTCGGGCAGAGAACTGTTCCTTTTTCCAAGGCCTGAGTCTGTGCATAAAGCAAAGGAAATGCCACTCAGAAAATGAAGGAGCATAAACGGGAAACACAACGACAGTAACAAAAATGTCGTTTTACAAAGTACAGCGTGGAAGCCACATGTGTGTAAAATCCCCCTCCGTGCACACACACACTCGTGGGCGTGTGCTGTGTTTTGGGCAGCAGTCCTTTTCAGAGAATCACTGAATGGTTTGGGCTGGAAGGGGACCTTGAAGATCACCTCGTTCCAATCCCCCTGCTGTAGACAGGAACACCTTCCACTAGACCAGCTTGCTCCAAGCCCTGTCCAGCTTGGCATTGAACACTTCAGGGATGGGGCAGCCATAAATTCCCTGGCCAACCTTTTCTAGTGCCTCACTGCCCTCACAGTAAAGAATCTTCTCCTAATATCTAATCTAAACTACTGTCTTTTGATTTTAAACCCATTTCCCCTTGTCCTGTCACTAGAGGCCATTGTAAATAGTCTCTCTCCATCTTTCCTGTTGACTCTCTTCAGGCACTGGAAGGCTGCAATTAGGTGACCCCAAAGCCTTCCCTTCTCCCTACTGAGCAATCCCAACTCTCTCAGCCTTTCCTCACAGCAGAGCTGCTCCATCCCTCTGATCATCTTGGTGCCTCCTCTGTGCTTGCTCCAACAGCTCCATGGCTTTCCTGTACTGGGGGCCCCAGGGCTGGATGCAGCACTGCAGGGGGGGGTCCCACCAGAGGCAAGCTTTTCCTCACTTCTCTTCCCCTCTGGCAGGAGTGTTTGGTGCATACTGTCCCTCTGATGTTTGACTTTGCTGCTCAGCAGCTCTGTCCCCCAGACACCCCCCCAGGAATTGCTGACATGGACTGAGGTGTTGTGTGTGCCCCAGGGCTGGACTCTCATCTCCCTGCCCTTGCTGGATCACGCAGATGCCAGGGGTAGCCATGCTGGCAGAGGCATGTTCTCCCCTTCTCCCAGCTTCTCCTTCAGACTTTCCATTTTCACCAAAATGCCAAACTTTGATTACTTTAAGGCTCTGCCAGCTGGTAAAACGTATTTCTTCTTCCTCTTTCTCCTAGTGGGATCCCAAGTGGAGGATTCCTGGTGACAGCCAGCAGTACTGCCGGGATCTGGGAGCTGCCTCTGCAGGCCGAGCTGGAGCAGAGCAGGCAGAGTCAGGAGTGCTCGTATTGACAGGTAACTGTTGGAACTTCATTGCCTACAGACACAAATTTCAGAGCAGTTCTTGAGTGTAGGCGTTTAACTACTAACGAGTTAGAATCTTTAAACAATTCTAAAATATGCTTTTTAATGAAATCTTTGCCGTTAACCTTTAACTGCTTCCAGTTCACAGAACGCTTTACAAGAAAGGGCAGGAAATCAATAGCTCTAAAAAGCAAAAGCAACAGCCCTGGTGCATCAGCATGTGCATATCACAGTGGTGTGCCAGTGCCAGGCATTGCCCAGGGCAAGCAGGGGGTGACACACAAGAGCTGTCCCTCTGCCTGCCTTACCTCTGCATCATAATCTGGCTCACGAGCAAAAGGGAGGATGAAGGTTGGTTATCATCACCAAGCTGTTATCAGGGGAACCTGGGGAAGTGATGTTTGTCCATGCAGGAATCCCCACATCCATTTATTTTTGAGGTCTCGTTAGTGTGAGACCTCAAGCAAGATTTTGACCTGTTTATGGTGTTGTGCTGGTCCTGGAAATTCTTGTTACTTTTGTGACTCTACTACAAGTACTGTAAAATAGGAAAATACTTAAAAACTATTTTATCTTCTTCTCAACCTCAGTTTGTATCTCTATGCAAACAAACAAAACACACAGCCCCCCCCATAATCCCCCTGTTCAGTGAGCTTTCCTGCTTTCCTTTGTTCAGCTTTTCCATGCTTTTGTCTTAGATGTTAGGAGGTTGGACACAAGGTCATCCACAACCCATTTCATGTGGATACAGCAAGTCAGTTCAGGTCTTCTCCCCCTCCCCTCAGTTCATCTGAAAGCTCTGCTGTGCAGTAATGGGGCCGAAAACACAACCCTTGTGGTGCAAAATAAAAATGCTGCTGTTCCGCAGGACTGCTGGGAAAGGATGTCCCAGGTGAGTGTCTGTGCAGCTCGAAATGGGTTGTTTGGATGTCACATGTGACTTCAGCAGTAGATTAGTGTGAGTTTGAACCCTTTTAAGCAGAAGCTGGGAAGGGGTTGGAAATACTTGTGTCATCAATAATTACAGGAACTTGTGTTCAGCCTTTGCTGCTCCTCACGGCCTGGGACATCCTCCTTGTGGAGCACAGGGAAGGGCAGTTCAGGGAGGATATTATTCACAGGTGTCAAAAACCCCAAGCATGTGTCACTTGCCGATAGCAATTATTGTGGTGGCAGGGCTCTGCCCCAATGTTGCCATGGATATGGGCTGTGATCTCCTGTGAGTTGTTTGCCCGGTTTCTGGAGCTGACTCCTCTGTGTCTTAAACAATTATTGAAATCTGTATGCTTACTTTCCCCGTCTGTAAAGATGGGCTGACTCCCCTCACTGGTGTATGTGGAGAACAAATTAATAATGTCAGGCACTCAAGAGGAAAAGTTTTTCAATGTACATTTGCTCTGCAAAACTGCTCAATATTGTTATTATTTATTATTCTATGGACTCATCACTCTCAGCTCCCTTCTGCCAGAAGCTGCTTTGAAAGATGGATAAGTTGCACAGAAATTATTTTCCTTCGGTTTTCTTTGTGAGAAGGTTTTAAATGCAGCGTGGGGAGGGGTGTTTTTGTGAGGGAGGGCAAAGGAAGACAAGCTGCTGTGATTAAATGAGTTTGAGAAGGTGGAACCAAGGAAAAATAACTTCACACCTAAAATTCAGATTGGTGTCCTACCAAATTTTTTACTCAGGTAACAGGCAGAAATACCAAAGAGTATAAACAATCCTTTTACTACCTGCAGATATGTTTACAACACTTTGGTTTTCTCTCCGTGCTGTCTTTCCCTCCTTGCTGGTACAGAAGAAGTAAAAGGCAGGGAGAGATGTGAATAGCCCTAATTACTGTTTGTGAATTCTGTGTTTGATGTGGCTGATAGATACCGGCATCGCTCCTGTCTCACTCCCTACTTCCAGTGCCTTTTCCATCTGGTGCAGCTCGGGCTTTACGCTCCCTCAGGTTGATGTGAAAACTCCTGTGAAAGCAGAGTCATTGATTTTTTTTTTGTAGGTTTGGTGCCAGAGCAATTTTAGGTGGCACAAGGCTGATTTCCTTGACTTTCGCTTTCCTGCTCTTGATACTTCTGTGTCAAACTCAACACCTTTCCCAACACTATCCTCCTCCTCATAATAACAAAGTGCTCAGCACCTCCTCCTCCTCACTAGCGCTGTCAGCAGGAGCAGTGGAAGGGTGCTACAGGCGACTGTGTTTGTTTTGACAGTGCCAACTTTCAAAAGAATCTGCTGAGTTAGTGGGAGGTCTCTGTGTGTTTGTGTTGCTAAACATAATTGTTTAATTTGGGGATATTTCACCACTGTGCATCTCATGGGGAAGTTACAGCCTGGACTTCAGTTCCTGTTTGAGAGAGACATTGTGGGGAAGAATGTGATGTACTGCAGCTCTCGCTCCTTTTTAGAGACAGCTAATGACATGGAGGGACTTCTCCAGGTCTTCCAACTGGTTTGTGGTAATGGAATAAGTAGCGGGGAGATTATTGTCCTGTGTTACTGTAAAAAGTCAGCTGAAGGCTCCATTTTAGTGTCATGTATGTAACCATTTGTCACAGTAAAATATCTCTGTAGTATCCGTGGCCAAACCAGTGGGACCGGGATCAGACCCTGGAGCTGTGTGGGCTGCCAGGAATGGCAGTCACAAACACATCCAAAGGGATTCTGCCTGAGTTAAAGGGTATCGCTGTGGACAGGTTCTCACATATTGTCTTTCAAGTGTCAGTGACAGGAGGCACCATGATTTATGACGTGGCACAGGAATCCCTGATTAATTGTGTGGCAGTGCTGATGTGCAGGAGATGACGTGCAAAGTGTTTTTTCCCAAGCATTTTAGAAAACGGAGTAGGCAGGGAACAACGGACTGTGAGGCTGAAGTGCCGACGTTGGGCCTGCCTGCTCACAGAAAGTGTGTTAAGTCATCCCTTTAGTCCTCCAGCCGCGCTCTCATCCCACTTAGGGGGCTTATCCCTCTCCTCTGAGTGCACGGGGAGATCAGAGTCCAAGGCCTGCTCCTCGGAACGGTGTCAGTTGGAGCACGGAGCAAATGCCTTCAGCAAAATCTCCGTGGCGCCGAGGCCGTTTACATAGAGCGAGTGGGGCTATTTAGGCAGGTGCCAACCTGAAAGCTCCTTATTTCTGAGCTCCTTCAGGACTCAGACCTTGCAAGATACCGAATGTAAGTGGATAAATGGCTTTTGTGCGTGTAAGTCCAGTGACCCCTTCACACTGGTGATAGAAGAAATGGAGACTCTGCCCAAACTCTGTTGAACTAAAATCCTGCATTTTAATCAGCGGATTTCCTGCATTTCTCTGCATACTATTGTTTCTTTTTATTTTGCAGCATGCCTGCTCAATTCATGAGGCATTTTTGTGTCCTTTCCAAAATGTGGGATAGGCAGTGAACTCAGCTTCAGAGCCATAAGCCTTTTTTCTTCCCCACCGAAAAAAAATCCCACCTGCTCTCTCTTTATATATTACCACCCTGCCTACAGCTGAGATAGGGATGTAGGGAGACAGGGAGTGTATCTGTGAGTGTGCTGCTCATGCTTACATTCCGAATGAACATGACATTATCTTTGAACTTAAAACCACTTCTTTGAATAACTACATTTTTTACACGGCACAACAGTGAGCCTCAGCTTATAACAAAAATCCGCCCGCAGAGGGAACTGGAGTTTAGCCTGCAGGGACTGGATCCACCGGTTTATCAGTTTGTGCATACAGGGATGAACCCTGCAGTGGTCCTGCCCCAAAATAAAACTGAGGCGTTTGCTACTCGGGGAATTGTGGGCAGCCCTGCGTGCGAGGGGATTAGGGAGGGGGAGGACTTCCAAAGGGAAGGGCCGCAGCTCAAAACTCAGATTCCCTCGGGGTGGTGCAAAGAGGTGCTTCTTCCTGGAAGTTTGGTGGCGGTTGAGCCTGTTCTGATCCTGAGCCGGGACTGTTCTCCCTGCTGCCATCCCCGCTCTGTGCCTTTGACAGTCTGTGTTCTGATCATCTGTGTGAGCTCCTTGGAGACACCCATCCACGTTGAGCCAGAGGACATACATCTTTGGCTCTCTCCTTCTGTGCACTGAAAGGATACTATTTTGAAAGTCACACTATACAACAGCCATTGCAGAGGGTGACTCTCAGCTCCTCTGCAAACAGAAGAGAGCTTTGCACGCAATTTAATATAAAACAAGGTTATATCTTTAATTAAATTATTTAATCCCCTCCTTTTTTTTTTGTGAGAGAAAGTCTTTTTTACGAGTTTAGAAACGAGGAGGCAAAAATTGTGGGGTTTTGTTTTTTCAGGCTTGAATTTCTTCAGTCTCCTTGTATTGCTCATTTTTCTGCTCTGTGTTTATACTTCTCTTCTGGGGAAAGGGGATGGCACTTATTTGTCTCTATAAGGTTTGGAGTATGGGATGTAGTCTTATTTGTAGAATATTCTGTGCATTGCCAGTTGTAAGAACTAAGTGCAAGGCCCAAATATCTCGTCTGATTAATTTTGGCATTAGCAAGACATGTAATCTGCACAGCTGAAGATGGCTTCTCCTTTTTAATACAGTCCTTCCTGTTTCACGAGGTGAGCTGCGTTTCTGCTCTCTGAGGTAAACGGCCTGGAATTCACAAACCAGAGCTGAATGGCAAAAAAAAAAGGGGGACAGAGAAATTAGGAAGAATGGCCAAATAAACCAGGCATATGCACTCTGTTTCTCCTTCAGCCATGAGTCACACCGTGGTCCTCCTTTCCGGGCGAGCTGACCGAGGCAGAAAGACGAAAAGTAACTGTGATCCCATAAAAAGCTGGAACTTGAGCAGGAATCCAATTAGCTCCTTTGTTTTAACGTTAAAGTGCCTTGCCTTGACCTGAGCCCACAGGTAGTGTTCCCGTCCATGGCTGTTGTCAGGCAGTTGTATGAATGTGTTACAAAATTAAATAATGTGGCATTGTGCTGGATGAGTAGCACTTACGCACTAAATTATCACAGCTCTCCCTGACCTTGGCAGCATCATAGGGTTCATATTTTCAGAAAGATGAATTGTTCTCAGAACAATTTCTTCAGTGTTTTAAACACACACACTTTCCTTTCACCTTACGGATGCACCTCTTTTACCTCCTGGTACTGCTCTGATTTTAAAAACACCGGTCCCAACACGACGCCAACTGAAGTCAATAAAAGGGCTCTTACTGACTTCTGCTTTGGTACTTTATATACTCAAATTAAACCAGAGGATTTGAGCCTAAAATGGGAGAAAAAGATGAAGTGTACAACTTTATGGACTTCAAAAGAAAATCTTCTAGCCTAGTGTTTTCACATTCTTGGCCGCTCTTTTCCACGATCTGAGGGCAGCAGGGCAGGACACAGTGATTCTCTTTCAAGGCTCAGCATCCCCTGGCTAGCTTGTACTGTTTGTGAAATCTTCTCTAGATTTGCTTGTAGTTTTAGTTCAGAGCATGAATAAAGGACACGTTTGCTGATTTTTTTAACGTGACTATTAAGGCCGCGTTGCACATTGGGGCAGGTATAGCTCAGCTCTGCTGTCTAATGTACTAAAGGGAAATTTTAGTCTGTTCTGATGAATTACATTGTCCACATTCAAAATTGCCCTGTACCATGTCCTGAGAGAAAATCAACCCCTTTAAACAAGTTATTAATTTAACATTAAAAACAAAGGAAAGGAGTGGAAAATATATGCTTGCACCCTTTGCTTGGAGATAGTTTCCCAGTGCAGTGTAACATAAACAGATTAACTGCAGTGTTTATTCAGTGTGAAAAAGCAGTTCCAAGAGCCCCAGGTGCTTGCCAAGTCCATAATTGTACCTCCTTAAATACTTTCATTACTTGGAAGTACAATAAGAGAAGCAGAGGCACATGCTTTCTATTTTCTTGTCAACAAAACACCTCCAAGAAATTAAACTCGATTTTGCCTAGAAATTTTCAGTGATATTTTTTTCTTTCCCTCTTGCCTTGAAGAGGAAGGGGGGCCGGGGACCCTTGTGGGTGCTGCTGCCCACTGCCACCCACGGGCCCCTGGGTCTTCACGAGGCCCTACTGACTCCTGCTGCCGCAGGGACCGGGGCTGCCTCCTTCCGTGGGGATGGCTGGCTGCACTCCAGCCTTGTGTTGTAAAATATCTCCCAGTGGCTGCAATGCTGAACCCAGAACCTTGTGCTTGTCAGGACTGTGATACTTTCTGGAGACGTGTAGATTTTACCGTGAAGATATCTTTGAGTGTTTTCTCCCATGGCTGATGATCTTACAGCATTTAAAAATACAGATTCTTTGGGCAATCTGGCTGTTGGGCCTATGAGTATATTCCCCTTCTCTTTTGGCTTTGCCTTTTGTTTCATTGGTTGATTAAAGGGCATGAAATCTTTCCCAAAGGCAGATTTGAGTGCCTTTCTTCTCCTTGTCCTAATGTCCTTCCACGGAGCTGTCGTGCTGCTCCCTCCTCAGCTAAGGAAAGAAAACTAATTTAAAGTGAAACACTAACCTGGAGCATGATTGAAATGTTCCTTCTGAATGTATATGGTAAAACTGGGCATCATTAAATGCCCACCTGCATCTGCAGATAAGCCTTGGTGTAATCTGATTCTCAGGCCCTATCCCAGGCCTTTCTGTTCAAACAACTTGGGCAGAAGTTTTGCTTTGAGGGCTGTATGTTTTAAGGAATGCCTTAGTCAAACAAAACTGCCTTTCTGAGCTTCTCCCTCCTGAGTGCCAACCATATGTAGTCAAACCCAGCTCTTTGGGGAAAGGCGTGTGGCGGGTGAGATTTCTGCTTCCCACCAGTCAAAAAAAAAAAAACAAAACCCAACAAAAAAAAAAAAAAAAAAAAAAAAAAAAAAAAATCAAGTTCTGCTTCAAAATTGCATTTGAACAAGTGTAACGAGGATTGCTCATCTCACAGCGAGAACAAGCCTGTGCAGTTACCCGAAATTCGATCTTGAGAAAAGCAGTCTGAATATTTTATTTATTCCTCTCATATCCCTTTATGTCCCAAGCCTTGATTGCATATCTAAAAAGAAATTCCCTCATCTTTTTTTTTTAAGAGAGGTTGTGATGTGCTGTGTTGTCTCTCTCCAACTAGTTCCGTATTGCACTAACCCGTGGTAATGAAAAGCGGCGCTTTCTCACTGCTCAGTGGTAGGTGAAGGAATGATATCCATGTGATGAACCTGGTGAGGATTCAATTGTGTTATTGTACAGAGCTCGGGGAGATGCTGAACAATGCACACCCGGAATCTTAAAAGTCCTCCTTTCTCACTGGAGGGGGGAGGTCTTTCTCTCGGAGGAACTCACTTCAGAAGTAGCTCCCGCAGGACAGCCCAGACAGCGAGATTCCCCGAGCCTGTTTGTAAGGAGACATCTCCCTTCCCAGGCACCCACGGAGCCTGGCACATTGTGCTGCGCTCCAGTCACAGGGCTGGGGATACAAAGTGTGACAAGACACTCACCAGCTTTATTTCCCCGAGTCCAACAGCCCTTTTTAAAGGCAGAAGAATGTCTGTGTTTCCACATGAGTTTAATAGTTTGCCTGTAGATCACATCCCTTCCTATCACAAAGAAATCATTGTATCCTGCTGTGTAATTAATACACATGTACGGTGTGGCAAACATTTTCCTGTAGACTGCTTATTTTGCCTGTAAATTACAGGAAATCCTATACAATACACCTGGGAGCCCTGCAGCTTGAAATTAGAATACAAACCATCCCCACCTCCTCTTGCTTGGCTTACCAGTCAAATTTCAAAACTCTTTTTTTTGTTTGGATGAGTAATAAATTCTGATAGTGATGAACTCACTCACTACTATTCAGCTTAAAATTAATAGAGGCTTTAATTCTGAAATGGAACCAGTCTATGGCTCATGGAATTGCTACAAAGTGATGAAACTGCACGGAGGTTTCCAGTTGCGTATTCTGTTCTGACACACATGCAACACACAAATTTGTAACAAGATCCCTACAGTTTAAGGTATATTGGCAGTAAAATCGATGGCCAAGCCTTAGTTCTGTGTGATGTCACATCTATATGAGCCCTGAGGTCGTATTAAAACAGCAACAGCTGTTACCTGTTGGAGACACAGAGACTTTTAAAAGGGAGGCTCTGTATTTTCCCTCTCTTGCTGCTGCTCCGTGAATCTCAGTGACAGAAGAGCCCTCCAGGAAAACAGGACTGCCAGAGCGTATGGACCACCAGCCCTTAGGAGTTTGGTACAGACTAATCACAGGGCATAACCTTAATTCCGTGTATTTTTGGAGTGTGTGGGTAGGGGGTGTCCACTCAGAGGGTGAGTGGAGAGAAGCTGCAGAAAATTTTTCCAGCCTCCCACTGGTTTGTCACCTCTGTGCTGTAAAATGTGCAGCTTTATCTCTTGCTGTCGAATAAATGCTCCAGTTCAGGAAGGGTACAGGAGTTTAGGGAAAAGACGGCTCGGAGCTCTCCCGTGCTCCGCGGGCTGCTGACGGCTCTGGTGAAAGCTGCTTCCCCAGAGTGCTCTGCCAGACATAATCACATCCCTACAGGTGAGAGAGGTAATTCAGGCTCTTTGAAGCTCTCTCCTGGCTCCAGCTCCTTCCCTCTTAAACTGGGAATGGCAGTTGCATCTGTTTATTAGCAAGCAGCAGAGACCAGCGAATTTCCATCACTAGCAAGATCTCTTAGAAACAGAAGCAGGCCAAGTCCTGCTCTCCCTTTCAGCAGGGGAAATCTAGTCAAAATCAAGGCTCACACCGAATCACTGTTGAGCTGCCTTGAAGTTTGACGATGCAGTTCAAAAAAACATGTTCTCCTGAAAGAGTAATAAGAGGAGAGTTGTATGCAGCTTCCCTGGGGGAGCAGTCCCGATAGGAATTCCTTCTGGGTGTGAATGGCTGATGTGGGTGAGGAAACAGGGAGCAGAGGAAAAACAA
This sequence comes from Oxyruncus cristatus, assembly GCA_013399855.1. Classification (NCBI taxonomy): domain Eukaryota; kingdom Metazoa; phylum Chordata; class Aves; order Passeriformes; family Cotingidae; genus Oxyruncus; species Oxyruncus cristatus. The sequence continues at coordinate 534,159 of VXAY01005285.1, read as the reverse complement.
AGTCTTACTGGGTGAACCCAGCTGTGCATTTTTTACTGTTTCATTTCTATCTTCCCTCCATCAAAGGTACTCTCCCAGCCTGGGCACTTTAGCAAGGTGTTATTCACAGGATTTGAAGGGGAGTGTATAAACACACAGAAAGTGAAAATCTGCTCAGACCGAGACTTCATCAGTGCCTCAGAAAATCAGAAACACCAAAAGCAGTGGCTTTGTAAGGCTTCTGATGCACTGGTGTCATTGGAAGCTGTTGCTTTAAAGCCATGATGTCACCATGGAGAAATATGATGTCAGGGCTGTAAAAGAAGGAAATAAAACTCACTAAAATTCCTTTTCACATTTGGAAGTTTCCATTTTCCGTTGAACAGAAAATACTCTGTTCTCTTTCCTGCGACCTTCACCTTCTTTATAAGTACCCCTGCCAAGAGTGCTAAGGGTACACGGGAACCACCATTCCCCTTCTCCCAGTGGGAATATAGCTACCTTTTATTACTAGAACTAGTTCTTTCTTTAATGGTTTTGCAGTAAAAGTTAAAAAAAGAGTGTGAGAGAGAAGAAGAAAGTGGCCTTTTTAACTACTACAAGAGGTATTAAATAGTCAGCCAACCTCTGGAATCACTTCTCATTTTCCATGAAGCTGGATAAGGAGTGTTACGGAGTTTTTTGGGTAAGGTTTATTGGAACTTCACAGTAGGACTACAAAAATGTGGCTACTCTGATTGGTTTTGTTTAATAAGGCTCAAGGCTCCTACCTCTACCTCGCTTTAAAGTCTTATTGCCCCTTAAATTTTCTCCAGGGTTCGAGTCTATAGTTTGAAACAATCACTCACATGGATGTCATTTGGCCTTGTGCTGCAGGGTGCTTGTACCCTCTGCGTTTACTCAGTCCCGTGGAACTATGTAGCTTCTTGCAGGGTCTTCTGGTGATATCTTAGGTGACTGATACGGCCTTTTCACAGATCTCTTGTCCAAAAACCTGGGAAATCAAATGAGAGTTTGCATCCACACCAAAAGTTTTGCCTTTGGGCTGTGACTATGTATCTGCAAGTTGGGTGCAAAAAGGTGAATTGTGGTTTGGCTTTTGACTGCTTCCTCCTCTTCTGGTAACGATGTAGTCAGTAGCTTTTGAATTTTTGGCCTGTTTCCATCCTTTAACGTGACAATGGCTCTCAGCTCTCACCAGGAGTGAGCAAAGCAATTAGGAACAGATGAAATGACTCAAGCTCCCATTAGGCTTAAACCGAGCCTGTTCTTAGGAGTTTAAGTTTGTTGAGCTTCAATCTTTTCCTTTATTTCCTGTCCATGTTTTTTTACTTCTGGCTTACTTTCCCCTATGAGGTTCTGCCACTGGTTCTGCCACTGGAAGCAGGGAGATTTAAACCAGTAAATGAAATAAGAATGGCAGACAAGCCACATTTTGTATGTCTGAGAGTCCCAAATAAATAATGATATTTCCTCAGCTCATCTGAACCAAATTCAAAACCTTTCGGTCTTGTGCTTTAGTAATTGTGTTTCCTTGGTAATGCAGAAAATGGACTGGTGTTTAATCATTGTTGACTCCACCCCTACTTGCTGTGTCTGAAGGCTTATTTTGGACACAGGCTGAAAAGCTGGTCAAGCCAAAGGCGTGACAGTGGCCAGCACCATGATATCTCTTCTTCTAGGGTGTTGGGAGTTCCAGTCACAGGTCAGGAACCCGTCCCAGCTCTGTGTGGTGCCTGGAGTCCCACCAAGCCTCCTGCATGCAGTGAGAACAGTTTACAGCCATTTTCTCAAGGAGTAACAAGACCCCCTTCCTTAGGAGGGTTCACCTTACGGGATGGAGCCAAGTTTTACACGGTGTGTTCGGGAACAGTTTGTTTGGGGGAGTCCTTCAAACCCTCTCCTGAGCCTCTTGAATTGTGTCATTGCTCAGGGGTTGTTCTTCTTCCCAACTGGGCGTTCCTGTTCGGGTCTGTTCACTGTACCTGTCTCACATTGCTGGTGAGGCCACGTGCTCTGTCACCCTGCCCAAAATCTCACTGAGTGTTGAATCCAGTCCTGACTTGGGGCTGCCACTGGAAAGGGAATGATCTGGGTTGTGTTTATCCAAGGAGAGAAACTATCAGTTAATGACAGGAAAAACTGAGACAAAGCATGCATTTGTTTTAGAGTGGCCCAGTGCTTGGTAAACCTTGTTCTCACACGGGTTTTTTGGGCAATATTTTAGACGGAGCTTCTTTGATGGTGCTGGATGTCCGATTAAAAGGACAAGTAAAACAAATATCGTTTCTATGTGTTACTGGTTAGATTATCTTGTTTAAAGAAATACTTTTATCATCTGGCTATTTTTCTAACCAGCCTAGAAATGCCAGAGGCTCAGCAAGCTTGGTAGTTCTTCTGGTAGGTGAAAGAATCGTGATAGGAGTGGATATTCCCAACCTCGCACAACTCTAATTAAGAGTAATTCTCAGTAATGGACTTTGGCTGCAGGCTAAATAAATACTGCTCCTGAATATTTTTCTTAAATCATGCAGGATTGTGTTAATTGGAACTCTCACATCTTCTAGATTGAACCCAACTCCATGTTCTCCAATTTCTGTCTTGTGGGTGTTGCTGAGGTGCCTCTGCTACCGGCAGTGTAATTACAGGCAGGGCTGTATTACCTTCCAGACCTTTTGTTACAGGGGTCACATGTTACCTGGCCCCCAAAAAACCTGTCTTTGAGCTGAAACATGGCAAGCAAAGCCACTACAAAAATCAGATCTTGAGTTTATAACTATCTCTAGTCCTTTCTGAGGGGTTGGATGCAGCTATAAGTGCTGCAGGATTTCAGGCAGAGGACAGGAAGGGAATGGTTGTAATATTAACATCACTGCTGCTTTCAGAGGGCTGGATTTGTACGCCCTCAGATTTTCCTCAGGCAAGCTGCTTTTTTGGGGGATATTTCTCAGGAAGGGGAGGAGGTAGAATGACTGAAACCTGGTTTTGATTGGAAGGCTTTCAGTGCAGGGCAAGGTGAGAGGAGAGGGACACCTGTGACCTGCAGCATGGCAGAGCATCAGTAAAGCTGCTGTTCCTCTTTCCTTCCTTTCCTGCGTGAATTCAAACTTCATCGGGCTGCTGCTGAGCATCCATAAAGGTCCCCTACTGAATTCCCAACTTGCCACGTGTTCCCTGCCAAGTGCAGGGAAACAGGGAAGCACAGTGATGGTAGTGGAGGAGGCCACGAAGGAAAGGCAGCATGGGGAGCTTCTGCTTTGCGAAGAGCACCAAGTGCACACGTGCTGAAGGCTGGTGATAACGAGGGGCACAAAATGGAAGGGAAAAGTGACTTGTCTTGCCAAGCAGGAGAGGGCAAATCCACCCGGAAATTAGCAACATTCTCAGGTTTCTGGTGGTTGTTGCCAATAGCAGAGGGGGGGAAAAGCAAAAAGAAAGAAAGGATCTTAAGTGTGCTTAGCACAGTATTCATATGAAAAAAAGGAGATTAGGATCAGATTTTCAAAGGCATAGGAAGTGTGTTTCCTGCCTCACTTTTGTGCTCACAGCATGGGGATGGTTGGACACCCTCGGACAGCACTTCCGTTTGACTGTCTCCCATCTTGGTGTCTGTAAAAATCCTGGAGGCAGATTTTGCTCCCAGAAGTCTGTCTTTTTTGTGCCCTTGCAGAAGAGCAAATCCAAGGGGTGGGTTGGTCTCTGAGGAGGTTCTGTCAGCACAGAAGAATCGGCTCATGGCATTGGAGTTCCTCTAACCCTGCAGTGCCATGGCAGCAGCAGTCCTAGGGGTCTCCTAGCAGCAGGCTGGTTCTAGCCCAGAGCCTGCACGCAGGGCATGTCAGGCCTCACTGCCTCATGGATTGAGCGTGGGAATGCAGGAGGGAGTTAGCATGGCTTTGCCCAGCTCTCCATACACACCTAACACAGCTGCAGCAGAGGACTCGGCCCTGTCTCCTTAGCGCTGCAGCCGGGAGTTTGCCATGTGTACCTCATGGTACTGAATGTCAGGGGCAGTTGTGTGCTTGAATGCCAGGCATGGCAACAAGAAGTTAAGGATACTGCTTAAACCATAACTGAGAACTTCCTTGCTTTAGTGAGTTCAAGTCAAACATTGACTGGGATTTGATCAGAAGGTGGGCTGGTTTTTTATTGTTATTATTTTTTAATACAGTTTAATTGTACTGCAAGTTATATTGGGGGTTCAGTAACCACTGGCTTGAAAATTAACTGAATTATGAAAGCTGAAGTGTTGCTTGCAGCATCAGTTAATGACAAGGTCACCACCACTGTCATATTCAGAAGAAATGTTACACTTGAATGAGGCTGAGATGGCTGCACTGTCCCATGGTTCCAGGTAGAGAAAATGAAACAAGAGCTCCTTGGGTACTGTTTTATCCCATGTTTGAATCTAATGCATTCTTTTTTCAGCTCGTTTTGGTTCTGCTGTGTTCCCTCAACATATGGAGTCCCTAGATATTAAGCTGTAACATGGAAACTTTGGGGGCTGGGAATTACAGATCATGAATAGATTGAAAAGTCCCACTGAACGCTCCCTTGGGTTGTTTGTGTAAAGATTAATTTTTGTTGTTTCTGCCTTTTACAAAAATCAAGTTAAGTCTACAATTATTTTTGTCTTCCAGGCTATAATAGGGATCAGACTTTAAGCGTGCCCTGTGCACCAGCACTCAGGCACATAGAGATGCATCTCAGGAACTGACTCAGAAAGGTGGTGTTAATTGAAAAGGGGAAGTGTAAGAGATCTTGTCGGAGATACGGGAAAAATTAACTGTTAAGTTCTTGATGTTTGCACACTGTTTAACTCAAAGCCCTGATTTCATAATTTAGCGTAAATCAAACCAGAAGATAATGATATTGTGCTTGACCCTGTGGTGCCGAAGTCGGCGAGAGCAGGATTAGTCCTGGGGAGAGAGTAACTGAGGGGGAAGATTACTCAGAGCTTACTGCCTGAGTCAAGGCTAAAATGAAGCGGTACCGTGTTCGTCTGGTGTGTTCGTGGTTAAATGGGTCGGTGGCAAGTTTAGGAAAGTAAGAGCCTTTATGGAACGGAAGCCATACCTCGACCCAAAAACTAACCTGAGCCATAATTAGGTCACATGCCTTGTTGGGAGCAAACTGGAGCAGTAACCCAGCTGGGTGAGTGTCTGAGAGCTGCTTCAGCACAACAGCCAACACGCTGCTCACACTGGCCGTTTAAGGTACCAGCAGAGCAGGGGTAACAACCAACTGGAGGGTCCTAAAATCTTAACCCACGTCAGCTCTTTGCAGACTGAAAGAGGTCAGCACACTTTACTTCTCTTCCCCTGCCTCCCATCACAAAGTCTGATTTGTTTGAAGCCCTCTGTGAAGCTGCAATCCACCCGACAACCTGTACTAAACCTCCCGGCTCGTCTCCCTTTCCAAACCTTTCTGGGACAGGAGCAGGTGGACAGATGTTGTCAGACCTCTCCAGAGGAGTGCCAGGTAGCAAGAGCCATCCAAAGGGAATGCTCTGCCAGAGGCTCACCACAGATTTGGAAAGGTCTAAGAAGCTTAACATAGAACCTGAAGAAGAAGCTGAGAAAATGGTCAGTGAGGATGAAAGTCGTAGCCAGGGCCTGGGGAGAGAGATGAGCAGCAGCTTTGGATGGGAGGGCAGGTGAGGGAATGAGATGGCACAATAATAAAAGAAAGAATTGTTCAGGCCCAGAATACATAGGAAGAGCATATTTTAAATAGAAAAAAGGAAAAATCTAAGGCTTGGAGGTGAAACGGTTGAACTTAAGAAATTTTACTCTTGTTTCTGAGGACTCCAGTGGTGGATGTTGAAGACAACTTTAGCTGAATGTTCTGGTGGACATCCATAATGCCCACTGAGATTTCTGCCCCAAAGACTCTGCTTGTTTACTCGTTTGCATGTTTCTTTCCCCGTCACTGTGCTGTGCTTAGAACAAAGAGTGGATGTGTTCCATCTTCTCCGTGGTGTGAAGTACTTCCCCAAATTGGGAGCACCTCAGAAACTCATTTATCAGTATCCCAACGTGGTTGTGCATTCACTGCCACCCATTTCCATGTCTCCAGTAATTGCAGTGGCAGAGGAGGTCAGGATGGTGTTGTGCTGTAGAAAAGGAACCAGACAATATAATAAAAGAGAATTTTACCATGCCAACATTAATACTAGCATTAATTATTATTAATAATAACTAATTATTTAGCCCAAAAAACCCTGTTAATAATGAATAGAAGAATTACAGTTGTCCTTTATGCAGACTACTTGGGTTTCTGTTAACTGTTCTTTAATGCATCTTAGAGGCAGGAACATTTCAGTCTGCGATGTTAAAAACACCCATTTGCTTTTTCTAGTTGTAACTAAACTGTAGATCAGGGGTGAGAGTGTTCCCTGTGAACTTGAGAGCCTCAGCATTTCCAGAGCACAGCCATTTCTTCCAGCAGCTAAATGCATTTAAAACTGGGGCTGTCCTTTCTGTTGCTCCCCACTTCCTTAGCAATTTTTGTGAAGAGCTGTAGTTCCAGCTTTATCTAGATTTTCTCTGAGCTTTTGCAAGCAGGAGCTATTGCTGTAAGCTGAGAAGTGCTAGAAGCTGCCCCTTGTAGGATAACAAAGTGCATCTTCAGGTAAAGAATTTGGAAGATTTGGGCTCATAAATTGTTTTTATCTGAACTCTCCAGTCCACACAAACCAATATTTTTTCATGTTCAGTTACTCTCCAGACAGGTATATGGTTGCAGTTCTCAGGCTTATAAAGGAGGCACAGAGCACTGGAAGGGCTAAAGCAGAGGGACACAAATCCAAACCACGTGTAAGGATGTGTGTGTGTGTCTGTTGAGATATTTATTTGCTTCTGAACCTGTGTGTTTTCACGAGGGATTCAGATTTGCTCAAATCACCCTGTGAAATGTGGAGGGTGAGCTGCGAGCAGGATCTGCGTGTCTGGCAATTGCCACATGCATCCCGGAGCTCTCCCTGCTCAAAACCAGCTCCCTTCCTAATGGACAGGGAGCCAGAAATCAGGATAAGAGCCCTTCCACTCCGGGGTTTCTATGGGTAGCCTCTCCATAGTTAATAAATGAGTTGGGCCTGATGGAAGGGTGGTGCAGGGGTTTGGTTTGCAGCCCGCCTGGGGCCCAGGGCTGCATTCCTGCTGCTCCCTGGACTCCCCTGGAACTGAATGGGAGGTGTGGGTGAACAAGATCAGACCCCTCGTCTGCAGACACTGAAGCCACAGGCAGCCCCCAGTGACCTCCTTCGCTCTCCACAAACACTAAATTCATTGCTGCCTTAAAAAAAAAAAAGTGAGCACTTCAGCTTCTTTTCAAAATAGAGAGAAACAATAGGGCACACTGTAGTGAGTTCCAAGTCTTTTATCTTTCTACAGATTCAACCACAGTATTGATTCTTTATTGACCTAAACTGTCCTAAGCGTGGCTGTGGTTTTTTCTCATATAGTCTATGGGAGAGTTAAGGCAGCTACTACTTTAATATTGATTTTTGTGAAAAAGGTGCAGGAAAGGGGGCAATTTGTGTCTGCAGTTGCTCTTCACTATAAAAGATACCATTGTTAGGAGCTTATAGCATTATATCAAGGGTCTTAATCTGTAGCAATCTTTTTTTACAACTTAGAAATAGGCTTGGGCAAATGTGTTATTGGTGTTAATGATATTTTGAAGTGAAGAAAATTTGTCAGCCTTTCCAAGTAAAATGCTCAACTTAACCATTTGAGAACTTGACAGGTTTGTTACATCTGCAGGAATTATGTCTTTTGTTCCCTTGGAAAAAAAAAAAAAAAAAAGAAGGGGGAAAGAAAAAAAGAATGTCCGTTTGAATAAACAGTGATAATAATGTTATCTGAATAAATCTTTAATAAATTGAAATTATTACTGCAGGCTTAAATAAGCGGTAAGTTTTGACAAGTAGGGCATTATCATCTAATTATACTTACTTTATGAAAGAGAGGGGCAAGGGCCAACCTGTGAGCCGTCTAAAGCACAGTAATAGAGTGATCCCCTCTGCAGACTAAAGAAGGAGCCATCAGACAACAATAAAACACAGGCAGTGCACTGAAAATTGCAACTGAACCCCCGATTCACACGGATTCACCATCTTAATTGTTATGAAAACTAGCAGAGCAGGATGATAAGTGCATGTGGCGGAGCAGCCTTTGCTAAGTGGATGAGAGAATCCTGTGCCAGATATTTTATGGTATTCCTAAAGGTTTCTTTAATTATCAATTAGTCACTCCTGAACATCAGCTTCCTGTTGGCTAAGTGCTTGGTGTAAGGGTCTGGCCCAGCATTTGCGAGCAGGTGTAAGGAGATAACTGATACCTGAACTGCCTTCTTCCCGTGGGCACCTGGTTTGCTGAGAACACTTAAGGAATTCCAGGACGGCACCTGCGAGCTGCTTCGTTGGGGTGTGTGTGTCTCAGATATTCTGCTGTTAGTTGATCCACTGTGTTGAATTATAAAGAGCTCTGCCCACTGGAACACGTTGCTTTTGTCGTGGAAGCCGTGGGCAAAGGTAGATCTACTAAGGGGAGTAAACCAGTAGTATTCACATGCCCTCCCCGTGTATTATGTGCGAGTTAATACACTTCTAGCGCCTACTATTTAATTTTTTTCCTCAGAGAGGTCCAATAAACAGAAAAATTTTTGTCTGTTAATCTGATTTGTTTGGCGAATACGGCTGATTTATTTAAAACCTCCACCTCCATTTGTTTCACAGAAGGCAAAAAATTTTGACTGTCATAACCTGCCAGAATTAAGAAAGTAGCATCACTCTTCTTTGTCTTAGATAACTTGGATTTGGAAGTACTCTCCACAGATCAAGTCTCTTGTGTATATACACATAGGGGGTTTGCATATATATATATATATACACACACATATATATAAAATATTTTATTTTAAACCTTGTTAATCCAGGCCCTCTCCTGCATGTAGTATCATTATATGTTTATTCATATGCACCTGACTACAGTGATTTCCCCCGTATTAGATTCTTGTCTCATTTAGCATTCAGGATATTTTAAGGATGAACAACACTGTGCAGTAGGGATGGGCATTGTCTTTAACCCTCTACAAAAATCAGTTTTGGCTCCTTCTAGGCCTGGATTTTGGGATAGGCACAAAAAGCTGGGAAGCTTGTCTGCAGTAAGAGCAGCAGCCATCCCTGTCAGAGGGCTGTCAGGGTGCAGGGGTGTGCCCAGGAGTGACACGTGTACAGAGCAGTAACGTGAGCGAGGGCAAAGCATCGGGACGTGGTTCCAGAGCTGTTCACAGCAAAGATGTGCACCAAGCAATGACTTCTCCTCTTCTTTGTCTTGAAAACAGCTCAGCTGCTCTCGTGGAGTCATCCCAAAGCTGTTCAGCTCGTGGCACGTGCCACTGTGAGCCCAGACTGTGGGACTCGGTGGTGGTGCTGTGAGGGACTGGCACAGCCTGTGGCACACGCAGAGCCTGAGCAGCAGGGAGGGCTCCAGCCTCACCTTCTCCCCATCCCTGTTTCCCAGAAATCTGTCACATCTCGCTTTGTCTCTCAGGACTCTCAGGAGGCTAAAAATAGAGACAACACATATGGAAGTGTGCTGGGGATGTGGCTGGGTTTAGTTCCCATTCCTTCCTCTGTCACAAGGGCTCAGCAGCCTTTTGCCTTTGCACTTTGCCAGCCTTTTCAGCATAAATGAGGATGGTTTGGTAAAAACTGAGCAGGAAGGTCCTTAAAAGAGAGATGTTCAGACGTTTTCAGCTGAAGTAATTGACGGTGCCCTACAGTTATTGTACGTACAAGGTGTAAATTTGCCGAGGTGTTGCTGCTCTAATGCAGCCTTTCATGCTTATGTTATCATTTTCTGTATAATTCCCTATAAAGTGCCAACTCTGTAAGGGATATAACTTCATGTCTTTTTTTTTTTTTTTCCACTCGTGCCAGCAAGCTGAACAAGTGGGATGAGGTTACAGTAAACAAGAGGGAGATTACTAGAGATAGAGGTTTTAAGAGTCCACAAAGCCCAAGAGCAACAGAGAATCTGAGACATGAGAAGCTCTCCATGAGAAGAATGCTCGGAATTATATCCCCCCCTCGGCATAAATATGTACAGACAAAAATGACTCACTATGTGAGTCAGAGAGAGGAGGTTTTATTTACACCACAGAACTTGGAAATAACATTTTCACTGATTCTATTCTGTTCAGCAATTGTGGGTATAAGCAAAAGGCTGTTAACACTTCTGTATGAATCAAATTTTTAAAAATCACTCCGCCCTTCAATCAGAACTGTTTTCTCACTTATGTGAATTAACCTACAGAACTGGCACATGAAATAATTTGTTTCAGTATCTATTACTGAATATGTTTTGGCCTGGATCCATAAAAGCATTTAGGAGCCTGAGTTGCACTGAAATCACTGCGCAGAGAGGAAAAAAAAAAAAAAAAAAAAAGTGTGTTATTCCTGGTTACTACAAGGAGCTGTAGCACGTTGCTCTTTTCTCTGGGCAGATTTCAGAGACTGATCCCCAGCCAGGCTTTGTGGCTGTGCTGGGGCTCTTCCAGGCTGGTGAGGGGAGGCATCTGCTCAGGCACTCGTGAAATCTAGTTTTTGGAGGTCCTTGTGTGCCGGCCACTGCAGGATGTGTTGTGTGTCAGGGCAGCAAGGCTGATAGAAGGGAATTGCCACGTAATGAGGCAGCGTGGGACTGAATTACCCCCATATAAAATATACCTGTTTGCTTTGAGAGGAGACTGGAACTGAAATGGGTTAACTTTTTACAGTATAGATACATTTCTGGTAGAAATAAACCATTTTTTGGTGCACTTTTTCATCTAGTAAAATGTCTGAGCTGCTGGACAATATTTTGATAGACATTTTGTTGCCATCCCCATCAGCCTCTCACACCCTGCAGCTCCCTGTGCCGCCACCTCCTAAGTAGGAGTTTTTGTGCTGACCAGTCCAGCTGTGCCTGAAGGGGTGATAACACAGGTGGTGAAGTGTCCTTCTCACTGCCCAACTCCTCTAAGCCCCAGTGAGGAAGTGTTGTGATGAATTTGTTGTTCGAATTTGCGACGCGCAGGAATCCGCACGTTCGGTGACGTAACAGGACGTCTCTTTTTCCGTCCTCCGACTCCTGACAGCCGGTTTTTCTAAGCAAAATACGACGTTTGGGGCAACTTGCAGCATGTGATAAGATGCCAGGTGTGAAGAATGGGTGAAAAGGTGCGATGCCCACAAAAACCAGTCTACAAAACGGTCCTGAGAGTGGCCAAGGTAAATAAGACACTACTGAAACTGTCTTTGCCCCCCACAGTCCTCATGTGTGGGTTTGCACACGCCAGCAGAGCCAAGTTAACCTTAATTGTGTGTTGTTTAACTTGGCTGCAAATGGCTAACCCTTTTTGTAACTTGGCTCTGAGCGTAGGTATCGCACCTTTCCATTACTGACCTCTCCTGTCTAAATTGGTTTTTTTAATAAATATTAAATATTGCTGATCTGGTTTAATTTCCTAGGGCTTTCTGCAGTAGAAAATATTACAGAAAATATTTCTACTGATAGAAAGACATGCTTTAATAGGAAAAATGTCTTACGTTCTCAGTGGCTAGACAGGTCAGTGGTTTTTAAAACCTGATCTTTTGAAGGAGGTAGTGCCAGAAATACTCTAAAATTCGATGTGCTGGTTTTCCTGCACGTTCATTGGCAAAGGGAACAGGAATGCAATTCTGCTGCAATTCTTAAATAATAAATATATTTAAACTGCAATAACCAGTCAGTAATTCTTCTTATTTTCCTTTCAGCATCATATTTCTTAGTAGTGGCTGTAATATGTCAACAGTTTGTTACCACGATCCCCTGAAATTCGGAGAAGATGAAGTGTTTCTGCGCTTCACAGTAGCGTATTAAAACTGTGCTCCATTTAATTGCCTTTTCTGAGGGTTTTATCTGCACGGTATGTGTAGAGCAAGTATCAGAACTGCTGGTTAGCAGGAGGTTTTTATCAGTTCCGTGGGCTGGGTACCTCAAGGTGTGTTGGTGCCCACAGCAGCATTGGCACACACGGTCTTGGGACTTGGCCCAGTTCTTGCAAAATTCAATCGAAGGGCTTCTGTTGACATGGGTGGATCAGGTCTTCTGTGAGGAGAGGGAGGAGTAATTATTTTCTGCACGTGGGGTGTCTCAACAGGAATTGGGCAGTTGTGAGTCGGTTCGTTTGGGCGGTTAAATTTGCACCCGAGTTCTCGTTCCGTCCTGTCAAATCCTCAGAAAGGCCACGCTGGACTAAGGGAAGTTAAGCCCGTCTTTAATCCGGTGAGATACAGGTTAGGTGGTCTTGGAACTGTTCCCACTAAAGCAGGGGACAGCGTTACAAGATCTACTACCATTTGTACTAATTAGCAACTTTGCTGACAGCCTCTGGTGAGTAACTCATTACTGTCTATTTGTGTGCTTGGCTTATAAATCCCCGAGCAGCCAGACTGTGTGCACTGTTGTAGCACAATATTGTTGTGGTATAAGACCTTTTTCTCCAGCATTAGCATCTCTCCAAGCTTAGAGCTGGAAGTATAAGTAGGTCAGTGGCATGGAGACACAGCCCCCAAGTCAGGAGGACTTCCAGTATTTCTCTTTTCCTCCCCCCCCGCCTTGGTCCTGAAGTGGAGATGAATAAAATCTGTTCGTTCTGGCACCGCTCTTGCTGATGCCGCTTGTTTCTCGGCACATTTTAAATTTTCTCTGATTCGACCTTCACCCTTTGCTTGTAGGCACCATATCACGTATTTTAACATGCTTTTCTCCCCCCCGCCCCCCTCCCTTCCGTATCTGTGTTAGTCAGGCCGGTTGGAATTTTGAAGCACTTTTGCCACAATTCGACAAGAATGTTCTTTTTCAATTTCCGTAGGTAGATTCTGCTATTCAGTGGTTTTCCCCCATCCTTTATCATAGGCTGGGTCTTTTCCATATGGTAATGAATCATTCCCCCAGGAGGAGTATCATTTGCTCGATTCAATGGACTTCTCACAATGCAGATATATGCATTTCTTTCACCTATCATTTTGATTTTAGTTTTCCTGCAGTTTATTGGCTTCAGTCTGTATTTTCTTTGTGATCTGTTCTCTTTCCAGCTCTGGTGGGTATCTCCCACTCCATTGTAATCTGTGCTGCCCTGATGGCACCACCTGCACTTTCTGCCTTGCTCTGGAGGTGTTATCTACATATTTAATTCAGTCATTTCCACCAGACTCTCTCATGCTCATTTAGTATCTGTTCTGATCCTCTAATCTGGTTGGTTTGGGTTTTCTTCAGCTTGCCTGTTTAGAAATAAAAGTGTTGACAATATTCTGTGCTGTGAAGCTGTTGTTGTATGTTTAATGAAATAAAGAGGACAAGGATGAACAAACATCTCTTAAGCATTGGCTTGGATGACACTGCACAAACAGAAAGGGAGTCTCAGATCTACACAGCAGACTCTGCTTTTTATTTATGTAGTGATTCGATGAAAGGGATGTGCCAGGTTGGAAGGGCGGTGGGGATTTTTTCCAGTGTTATTTGTCTTGTTTAAATAAGCTTTTGCACCAGAGCTGAGATGGGCTGAGGGTAAAACGAGCTGGTTCTAAACCAATAGTTAGTCCTGTGCTCCATCCTTTATTTCTGCCTCATTGCAAGACTGTGAACCAGTCACATGTTCCTGTGTTTTCTCTGGTTTCCAAAACAAGCCACCTGTTTTTACCTGTTTGAGTGCCTGTTTGGTGAGAGGGATCCTGGATTGTTGCCGTGAGGAATCCTCACCGCTGACATCCGTAGGAGCAGGTTTTGGGGCGTTGTGAGTCCCGTTTGTCAAAGGCCTGTAAACTACTTACGAGCTCTATGGGTGAAAGAGAAATTGCTGTTAAAAAAGCCCAGTTTTGGTACCTTAGAAATGACTGAAGACTGGCACCAGGTTCTTGGAAATAACAAATGGCAGGGATTTTACTTAAGGATCTCCCCATGGGTTCGGCTAGATGGGTTTCTAATGAGCAGGTCTTTTATTTCTGTGATATTCTGTATCTCCCTGCCACAATTACTCATGTGCAAGTCCTAGAGCCAAATTCTGCCCTTAGATGCATGTTTGCTTCTCCCACTGGCTTGTCTTGAAAGCTGCAGGCGTTTTTCCTAAACCATCATTTGGCCTCCAGTTGTACTGTGGTCATATTTGCCTGTCCAAAATGACTGTGGCTCTCCATTTATAATCTCGTAATTTGTAATCTTTATTGAGATACTGCTGTGGTTTTTCTTTTATTACTGGCATCTTATTGTAATATTGATTTTTTGTTAAATGGAACTGCATTGGTAATTTTGGCTGGCAGCTTCTTGTCTCTGCTTTCTTTTGTACACTTTTTGAGGGAGGGAGAGTATTCCCTGCACCACACTGAAGCTGATTTCTTTGATCTGACTCTTGCGTCTCGTCTGTCTAAACAAATTTAATTTTTGCCTAATCTGTCTATGCAGTTCCCAGTCACTGTGGTATCCAGGCACTAAATTATAGCCTCTTCTGAGTGTTTTCTTCTTGTAACGAGGTGAACTTCCTTCTTGAGTGACCCAGTCATTGTCATGCTTTTGTAAACAGTCTCTTTTCTACCTATTGATTTCGGTCTAACATTAGTGACCACCCACTGTTCCAGACTGGGAGAGAGAATAATTGTTATATAGGCATCCACATGCATGCAGACACAAACCACACACCTGCTCTCGGGGTGGGCACCTCCTTCTGCAGTTTAATTCTCACAGGGAGCAGAACAGGGGCTCTCACCTGGGCCTGGGCTGGGCCTGCAGGACGGGCAAGGTGTGGTGAGGAAGTTGTGCACGTGTTTGTGGAAATTGTAATAGCATTAAATAGTACAGCAGCCACCAATGCAAGGAGCTGCATAGGGAGGGAGGGGTTCCTGAGCTACTGGCAGGTGATGCCGGCCTGCAAAACAGCTACAGAGGGAGTGACACACATTCCTGGCTCTCCCCATGCCCACTGTACCCTGTGAGGGGATGGCGCGGGAGCACTGCCAGAGCACTTGGCTTGTGGAACATGGTGCTTCCCACCCTTACAAGCCACCTTCTTGCAGTGCATTGCCTGGCTGAGCAGTGCTCCCTTCCCTGGCAGTCGTGGCACAGCCTCTGCCACAGCCCCGCTCCAACCTCTCGGCTCTGCCCCGTGTCCCTCCACCGCCTGTGTCCCGCAGGCTCCTCGCTCACTGCTTCCGTACCCCCTCCTGCTCTTCCTCCTGTCTCCAGCCGCATCCTTGAGAAACCCTTTCAGGCTTCTCCCCACTGCTTTCCCACCCTGCACGCTGCATTGGTGGCATCCCAAGGGAGCCTCTGTGTGCCGCCCGCTCCCGTGGCGTGGGAGGCTCCTCCGCTGCCGCTCGCCGACTCCTCCGAGGCAGAAGCCCTGAAACGCACGTGGGGGAAGAGTCTCCCTTCAGCACAGCAGCTCCCTGGTATTTCATGTCCTCCTTACCCAGGGCCAAATGGCACAGCAGCTCCCTGGAAATCACACCCATCCCATGGATCTGAGGCCAG
This sequence comes from Oxyruncus cristatus, assembly GCA_013399855.1. Classification (NCBI taxonomy): domain Eukaryota; kingdom Metazoa; phylum Chordata; class Aves; order Passeriformes; family Cotingidae; genus Oxyruncus; species Oxyruncus cristatus. The sequence goes on along the minus strand of VXAY01005285.1, from coordinate 518,626 downwards.
GCCTTCAAGGGAACTCCAGGGACTCAGCGCTTCTGCAAACCAGAACACTTTGGTCATGTTTAGTCATGTGGCAAGGATTTAGAGGCCTACATTTTGGCATTAAAAAGTGGACAGTGGAGAATGTAAATCTGAGAAAACCCTAAAATATTTTGCATACAACTAACAAGTGCCTGGTGCCAATAGCTGTAGCCACCTCGATGCTGTTGGGTGCACACTTGAGTGTTGGGACAGACATATAATTCCTGTGCTGCTGTTTGAGAGGGGCACGTCCAGCCCGTATTTCTGTGGAACCGACACCCACGATTTTGGTCAGAAAAGGAGGGTGAAGTCCTCTGAAATCTGGTGGTGCCCCTGTACTGCCAGTGCTCGGGAATGCGAGTGTTCATCCCCTCTCGTGCTGGTGCCTCTCTGCGGAACACGAAGGCTGCACATCCGTGTGTGCCAGGTGTTTTTGTGGGAAGCAGCGAGCCAGCCACCGGTGCTGGTGTTTGGTTAACAGACCTGCACGAGGAAGTGATTCACACGCCACAGATTTATTGTCAATTTTGTTATGCTTAAGGCAGGCAGCAATTTCAGTTTTCGCTGCCATTAGCTAATAATAGTAATTAATTAGTAAATTGCGCTGTTGGGATCTCAGGGTGAACGAACAGGGAAAATGTAAATTAAAAAAAGAAAAAAAAAAAAAAACAAACCTCAAAAGTTTCTGTGTTTCCCACCACAGCTGAGGGTTTGTGTCTATCCCATCCCTCCAAAGTGAATTTCTGAGGAACAACTTACATGGCCCACAGCACTGTCTGGGAGGTATTTGAAACAAAAGAGAAGGTGCATCGGAAAGGTGCTGGGAAATGGGGGGGGGGAAGCAACAGAGACTTGTGTTGCTGTGCTGGCAGCTGGATGAGGAATTGCTGCGTAAATCAAGTCTATATTCACATTATTTCTCCCTTTCCAGTATCTGGAAACCTCACATTAAACTTGTGTTTCGTTGTTTGGGCTTTTCCCCTGTTTTACTGACTTCCCAGTAAGGAAATTTTGGATATAGCACTAAGAAAGAAGAAAACAGTGAGATAAATCCAGGGTTTTCAATTCAAGGTCATTTTGAACCCTTTATCTGGCTGCAAAAGAAAGTGATGGTGGTGGGGGGGAATTAAAAAATGTGAATTAGGCTGAGTCATTTTTGCTATGAATTGTTTGCAGCTGTCAGAATCAGATCTACATAGTTCACTATAGCTCAATTTCCTTTCCGAGTTAATAACACATTGAACAAACATAGTACACCAGACTCCTTTTTTCCTTTCAAATAACCTCGCAGTGGATCTGCATTCCGAGTATAGAAATGTCTCTATTAGCTGGGGCTATTTATAGAACATCAAAGGGCTGAAAGATAGTTAAAAATTAATCGATTACCATCAAATAACAGACACTAAAACTCAGCATGGGAAATGCCCTCCTCTGCGGAGTAAAATTAATAGGAAGAGGAGGAATGGACAGTTGTGATTTCCAGGACGGCAGGGTGCGATCTCACACCCTCCAGTGCGGGGGTTTAGGGGTTGATGTGGTGGGTGGGGGAAGGCAGCGTGCTTTGCAGGGAAATAAAGGGTGGGGGAGTGTCCAGCGTCACCTGGAAAACCTTTGGAAGGACCAGCTGCCGGGATCTAATGCCTGCTGCTGAATGATTCTTCTTGACCTGTCCAGAATTGGCACTGGGGGATGCACACGTGGAAATAACTCCCTATAATCTCCATTTCATGATCTTTTCTTTCCATTGCAATAGTTAAAAGTGATGGTGGGGAAGTGCCACCACCCGTGTGTGGAAGCTTTGGGCTTGTGAAAGATCGAGATGCTTTTCTAATAATCTTACTGGGATTAGTAAAATGCTACTCTGGCCTTTATACTCCTTGGCTATAATTGTGCCGTGGGCTGGGAAGAGAAATAAAATGTTTTATGAAACCAATGAAAATAATTATGGAAGGGGAAAAAAAAAAAAGCTTTCAGAAACAGAAGTTGTTCTTTGGGTCCGAAAGGAAGCAAAAGTAGTTTTTAGTTCAAAGATTGCTGCTTCCATGTAATGTCTGAAGCAGGGCTTGTGTCCCCTGAAGCTTCTCTTTTTCTTCCAAGAGTCTCATGAAAGATAGTATTTCCCTGTGGAATTTGCCTTTTTGTCAAGGCCTGGTTTTGAGCAACAGATTTGACAGTGGGCAGAGTTACCCGGTGGTGGTTTGTGCCATGCAGGCTCTGCGGGACTCGTGCACCAAACCAGGCAAAGCCCGGGCTGCCTTTGGTGATGTGCTGATGTGTCTGCACAGCTCAGGTGAATTCTGCTTTAGGGATGGAATTATTTTTGGGATCTAAATCTAGGCTAGTTTGTTATCACACTTGTAGAAAAAGTGGCTAATGGATACGATGGACCTCTCGTTTTGGACTTACCCTACAGGGAAGAAAGGAATCTGATTAATTAAAGAAGGGGTTCCGAGACAGGATGGTGAGTTTAACATCTGCCCCTGTGGATTGCTGACAGACTGTAACACGCAGCTTACAGTGCAGGGGAAGCCTTGATTTCCTCTTTCGTTGCCAAACACACACATTTCCAAGCAAAGGTGACGTTTTTGTGTGTCAAAACAAAGGTAGAATGGCGCAGCCTTCGAAACATCAGATTCAGATGGAAAATGAGGATTTGGCATGGCTTAATTTGGGCTTTATTAATGCCTTTGGGGGAGAGGGATGGAAGAAAGATTAGGCAGATCAGAGCTTTAAAAGTCGTAGATCATGCATTTAATAGCTCTAATTCTTAAATACTTGAAGGGTTTCATAAAGCCATTCTCTTCAAGTGCAAACTCTTTCCCGCTTCCCACTACTGCATCCAGACCTCCCAAGTTCTTACCAAGAGCTTGCAGCTGAAAATCTCAGGCCCTTCCATTCAGCAGTGATCTTGCACCAACAGTGTTCAGTTTGCAGCCAGGAGCCTCCAAAGGATCCCACGAGGAATTTACTCCCAGACCTACTTTCCTGCAAGGTGCATATTGTGTTATTTGAGGTACTCGCCAAGCGGGATTTAAAGCTGGGGAAAAAAGAGACTTTTTTCCATTCAGCTGCATTTTCTGAAGTGCTACAGATTTAGAAAGACTGGATTTAAATGAAGTTACTACTAGATTTTTGAAAAAAAAAAAAAAATCAATTCTGGTGTTATAAGAAATTGATGGCTGGATTTCAAGGTGAATTTTATCTAAAACTGAAATATTGACTGAGGCAATATTAATATTTTGTTCTGTTTTCTTTCTTGAAAAGTGGGGTTTTTCACTGCACAGGGTTTTGTCCTTTCCACAGTCTTAAAATAATTTGCCACACATTTATTTGAAATATTAGAGTGCTATTTTTAAGCAAGCAGTGGAAAGCAGCAGTTTTTATAGTATCTATTACACAGTATAAGGAGCTTTCTGTAATAAAATCAATAGCACAGGATAAATATTCTGAGCTAAGAACAATAAGCTACTGATAATTTTGCCCATAGTAATGGTTTTTAGCATGGCTGTGCTTTCCACAGCGGGATTTTCCTGATGGTCTTTAACCAGGAATTAAGGTAAATTCCAGGAGGGAACACGTCCTGGGTGGGACGCTGTGACCAGCGTGGGTGAAATAGCTGAGAGCAGTGTGAGAGCACAGTGTAGGAAGGGTATCACTGAGATACAACACTCTGAAAAGAAACAACTGGTCATTAAAGGAATGGGAAAGGGGAGGGTAATTCATGTGCAAAATTCAGGTGCTAAACACAACAAACAAAAAGTGCTCCTCCTGTCCCACACAGGGTTTTCAAAGACCAGGCCGTGCAGTGCTTGTTCACCAGCTGCACCTTTGCAGTTCCATGAGCTCTAGAAGAGGTTTTTCTACCCCAGCCCTTCGTTTTCACCGTCCCAGCCCAGAGCACAGCCTCAGGTGTGCTGGTGCAAAAGGCTCCTGGGCCACCTGGTACCTGAAGAGGGCCAGTTTATAAAACTGTTTCAGTGCTCTGTTTATTTTTTGGTATAGTTTTGGCGAGAGGACAGGTTGGGTTTGGATACTCAGACTCTGGTTGGGCTACAGGCAGTACTGGGGCCCAGAGCCTCGTTGTGCTGGTGCTGGTGGCACCAGGGCAGGGTGAGGGACAGGAGGTCTGAGTGATCAGAGAAAGCAGCCCCTGACCGTCTGTAATGTATGGAAAAGGCAATTCCAATAACTCATTTTACAACCAAGCGATCATTTATCCTACTAGCAAAATCTGTTCGACTCTGGTTGTATAGGTTATACAGTAATAAAAGTTCAAGTATCCATAAAATTGCCATTGAACTGTAAATTAATGTGAGGTAAAGTTGTTGCCCAAGGGAATAACCGAGCTTCAGAAAGTTGTGTCCTAAATTAATTAATGCTGAGTTCAGCTCTGCCTAGGAAAAGAAAGGGGGTTTGCTGGCCTTTGGTTGTGGAGCTCAGAGTTTTGTTTTCAAGCAGAAATTGCCACTGTCATCTCTGCTCATTTAAACAGGATTTCGTGAAGTCAGAGAAAACTCTAGGAAAAATAACGAACGACCTTTTTTAAATTTTATTTTATTTTTAATTTTTTTTATTTTATCGCTACATCCGTGTGAATGGGGGAGGAAGTTGATGTTCCACCACTTCAGGCACCTTGTAGTGGTCAAGGTTCCTTCTTGATTGACCAAAGTGCATTTGCACTTCATAGGTGCTGGTCTCCCTGACCATCGTGACTTGACTCTCTCTTAAAACCTTTGTTTTGTTTTGTTTCTACTTCTCTGGAAAAAAAAAAAAAACCTAAAAAAGAAACCAAGGACACTTATTTTAGGAGGTCAGTATTAATTATTATGGATAAGGATTAATAAAAATTTTTTTTAATTGTGTACTTGGTCCCATTGCTTTGGGGATCAAATACCTTTTGCTGCAGCGTGGCCTGCAAAGCGTCTCTGATGGATTTGTGCCATTCCCCCAACTGAGGGAGCCCAGAACGTAGAGCAGCTGTACAGTGAGGTGTAAATAAACTGTTCAGCGAGTCCTCCACAACGCTTAAACACTCGGGGTCTGTGCAGCACCAGGGAGGGAGAGGTTGTTTGTCCAGGCCTTCAGAGCCGCTGCATAAAGCCCTGCTCTGCGTTTCCAGAAGCCTGGAAAGCTGTCATCTCCCAGCTCTCCTGCTAACGAGCCTCAGAGGTTCGTGTGGAGTAGCTGCCTCTTCTCTGCTCTCAGCAAGAACCTTTCCCCAGAGTTTGTGTCTCGGCGCCGGTGCCGGTGCGGGGCTGAGCGGACACAATGGCAACAGCACTTCCCCTCAATTACTGACAAAAAAGAGCCACCAGTGCTCCCTCTCACTGCTCAAGCACTGCTGGGCTGCATCACACAGGGTAAGGGCTGAGGACCTCCACCACACTGTTGGTGGCAGCAGATTCAAAACACTTAAAATGTTTTTCCAGTCCTCTTCTGCTTTTTAGCCCTTTTTTTAAAATACACAAATTGTTTTCCATACTTTTCCCGACTTCTCTTTTTTCCTTACCATCTCTCCATTTTACCTCGGCTTTTTAGTTTTTCCCCTCATTCTTCTGTTTTTCTTTCTGTTCAGTCTCTATTTATTTCTTCTGCTTCACAGATTGTCTCTCTGCTTGGTTTTCTTTTTCCCAGCACTTACTATATTCCTTGTGTTTTTTGCAGCTCTAATGCTAGCTTGTCTGCCAAAGAATAAACTCCTATTTATGGAAAATATATGCAGCTATATGCACTGCTAAAACATCTTCAGACTGTTTGCTCACAGCCATCCTGCAGAGACAGCACGACACTGTGAACACACGAGCTGAGCAGCTACTGCTACATTTACCAAAATTAGAGCCAAACGGCCCCTGAGCACACACCTGTCTTCAGTGTGCCAACCTCTCTCCTCCTCTGCCAGTGACACAGTGCAGTTTGGGTTTATATGGGAGAATTCCATGGGTTAGACCTTTCGATGTAATTACCCTATTCTTCCCACCCGGGAAGGGAGAAAAATCAGTTGTGCCTTCTAGTGTGGGGCGGAAATTCCTCAACTGTGCCGCTCTCAGGTCAGGTTAGACTTGCAGGGCACTCTAAATTTGAAGCTCTGACCAGCTGGTATTCTAAGCTGATTTTTTTGGATATGTATGCCATAAACAAGATTAGTGTATTGGGGTGGTTTCATCTGGCCTCTGGATTGGTATCCTACAGCAGCAGCACTCCAGGTATGATACCTTCTAAAGCACAAAGGTTTTCAGCGCTGTTTCTTACCGAGGCATGGTAAGTAACGGGAGAGAATTTCAGAGGCACCAGGGGTAGTTCTTCCATTGAAAGGCGATGGAATTTGTGTGTCTAATTCCCATTTGTGCCTTTGAAAACACACACATGGCCCTGCTTTGCCCGTGGCTTTAAATCTCCCGTGCACACAAAACACAAGCCTCACGTTCCTATTCCACCTTCCACACACATTTTAATTTCCTTCCAGTGTCACAAACTTTCCGCGGTAGCTGAAATATGTCAGGGATGTTTTTGTCAAATTGCTGAGACCAGGTTCTTCAGCTCCCACTCTGCACTTCTGGGGTGATCAGATCACGATGTTAGAGTCGCATAAGAGCTTATTAGCAGCTGTTGCAGACACTTTCTCTGTGCTGTAAAAACAACAACGGGAACAACAACTCAGCTGGGAAGAGCATATGCAATAGCCTTTTAATCATTGCTTCAACTCACCATGTCATCGTGCGTAAGCTTTCTCATCTATGAGGCCAAGACTACAAAACCAGAGAACTTCTTAAATTTTTCAAACACCTGCATCTTGTGAAACGAATTTATGCTACCAGATTAAAAAACACCAAAAAAAAAAAAAAAAAAAAAAAAAAAAAAAAAANNNNAAAAAAAAGTTCTCCTGGATCAAAAGTGTCTCCTTATGAGGAAATGAAGGACAGGAACAAAAATACCCTCCTCCTCCATCTCCTCCTCTTCTTTTCCCACCTCAAACTTGATGATAAAATTCTGTAATCTGACAGCCCCCTGCAAAATGATAGCTGAGTGTTAGCAGACGGGGCCTTTCGATGCGAGCCTGCGATCAGCCATCTGCCCCCAGGGCAGCCCCGTGCAGGCTGGCGAGGCCCTGCCTGCCCCCGGCCCGCTCTGACCTGCCCAGCTTCGCCTCTGCCGCGCCTGCGGAGCCAACGCCAGCGGCCACGCGGAGGGGCACGGGGGCAGCCGCGGGGTGCCAGAGCCGAGCTCCGCGGTGTGTTGGCTCGGCAGGGGCAGGGGAGGCTGGGGCTGGTCCCTGGGCTGCAGTGGTGCCCACGGCCTTGCTGTGGGGTGCTGCTCGGCTGTCCTTCCGCGCCGCCGTCGCCGCGGTGGGTTTGTTTCCCTTCGCAATAAGGATGTCGCTAAATCCTTCACGGAGCCCGAGGGCAGGGCTGCTGGTTGGTGTTCGCTTGCTGTGGAGTTGTGATTTGTGTGACCCCCAGGTTACCCCTTGACTCAGGAAGTCCGAAGTCCCAGAGTCTGCGGTGGGTGAACGGAGCTCGGCGAGGTACAAGTGGCCAGCAGATGTCTCCCAGGATATTTCTTTGCAGACACTGCTCTCCCATATCCCTCTCTTTCCTGAGGCTCCCAAAACTGGGCTTGGTGGGTTATGAGAAATGCTGTCTCTGACCTCTTTGCCCATTCTCGGCAAGTATTCCAGCCCCAAATACATAGCTGTGTGATACTGAGGCTTTGTAAACCACAGCCTAAATTAAGGAAATGGTTTATAAAGATGAAAACAAAAAAAGGCAGGGGGAGACAGCTCCTCTGTGTCTGCAGAACATTTCGTGATTATTTACAGCCTCTGAGAAAAGGAAGCAATGTCACTCATGGGGGCATACAACATTTTAGATCACTTTTGATTGGGAAAATCATTAACATTGCTGGGATTCTGCCTCATTTTGCATGGGAGAATGGGTAGATGGCAGGAAAAACATTCTGCTTGCAGGTGCAGGCTGCGTCGACGTGAGGCAGATCTGCTAATCAAGCTGTACCTGCCGAGCCACGCTGGCAAATTTTACCTTGGGTAGACTTGGCCCAAGCGTGAGCTCTTTTCCTTAGCTCTGTGTTTAGCTGGAGAGGCTGCAGCAGTGAGGATAAGTGGCCGCTCTTGGCACTGAAGGAATTAGTTTTAGAGGTGGAAGTGGAAGGCTGGAGTCCCCTGGTCCCAGTCATGTTCACACCAGAGCGCGGCATTTTGGCTTGGATGGGGTTTAAAGCTCGCCACAGGTCACACAGAAGATGCACACGCTGTTATCATCTTGCAGGAGCTCTCCATTGGCATGATCCATGTCTTCGAGAATACAATAGTCCATCACCAATCCAATCATCTTTCTGTGACTGAGGGGTTTATGCAATTATAAAAAAGGGGATGATTTGAATGTTCTATCCCTCTTGTGGAATTATGTTTGGAATTTATCCGGCGAGACAGGGGAAGGGATTTTGTTTGTTTTGTTTGATCATTTCTTATCACAGAACTTTGTTTGACTCAAACCACAATGATACAAGCATTCAAACACCACCTTCAGATGTAATATTGATTTATAAAACAGCAGTGCACAGCTGCTAAGCTTCACTGTTTCAGACAGAAGGTCTTCAATTCCCAACAAATTACTGGCGTTTCTACCTATTTACAAATTAGTGTTTCCTCTGAACCTTGTGCATTTCTTATTATTCTAGTCTGCTTTCTTCAGTTCCTGCTTAGAAACCTTGTGTGAGTGTGTATTATGCAGTGATAGGGCAGCTTTAGAGCATCAGTTAAATTGGAGTTAAATAAAAAAAAAAATCTAGATCAACGTTTATCCTTAGGCAAGTTATGCACTGAGTGAAATTAAACCACTATATGTACTTGTAGATTGAAGAATCAGAGGTGGAGGATGGGTCAGAAACACTAAGATCAAAGTTTTTCTTCTTTGAAAAAAAATCTCTTTGAAAAGCCCCCATGCCACCTATTCTGCTTGTTAATGTTTTGACTGGAAGTGTCTGGCAGTGTCATCTGCAGCGGAATATTTTTAAAGACCTTTCTGGTTTTTTTATTTGGAGCTGACTCTAATAGCAAAGCCATGGATCCTTAGCAGCCTCTGTTATATGTCTCTTAAGGGAATATTTTTGTTAATTGCAAATATTTGATTGACAAACATGGGATGCAATTAGTAGGCAGGCACAGTAGGAATGTGCAGTGAACTGGATCTCTGAACCAACAGATCTCAACTCTCTCAGCTTGATCTGAAATAGGCAAGAGCATTTAAACCATATGTTTCCCTCAAACTTTTTCTTTCCTCTGAAAATTCCTTATTTCCCTCAACTAACCTTCTTTCACTCTCTGCACCAAGGGAGCTAATTCATCTACTATGATCACGTCAAATAAAGACAGAAAATTCTACACAGGCTGCAGACTTATGCTGCTTTTTGACCGTGGCAGTAAAAATTAATGTGGACAAGACTATACATGCCAGTTGTGCCTTACAAAAGCCCTAGGTGAAAGAGAATACAATCTAATTTAACTTTAGACATTTTGAGCTTAATGGTCTATTTAAACAACCTGGTACCATCTGACTACATTTATCAATTATATTTCTTTTTATTTATACAGAGCACTGTCTTTCTGGAGAGGCTATAATTAAAACTTATCTAGATAAATTGTGCTCAGATTCTGTGGCACGAGAAGGAATTCAAAGGATTTCAGTGTTTTTATGTGTTCTTTCTCGTAAGGAAAAAAGGTTGCTCTGAAATCTTGAAAAGGAAATAGATTTTCATAATTAGAATAACCTAATTGCAGTGGTTTTCATAATTGCGGCTAAGAATGGCCAACAGGAAATGCAGTGCGGTCCTTAGATGGAAATGTTGACACCTCAGATTTCTTTTCCTGGGTGAGCAGGTGCGTTTTCCAGGGAAAGGGCGCTCGGTCCCCCACTTCTCAGGACAAGGGTCATGGGCAGGAAAGCCCCAGAGGGGGATTTCCTCAGTTCTTCAGGTTTTCAGGCAGTTTCAGCTCCTGCTCTGTGACATCCTAATCCTTTCTGCAACAGCCTCACACACCGAGCTCTGCTGGCGTTGGTGAAGCACGAGGAGCCCTGAGCACCCTCAGGTCTTGCTGAGGCACCTGCAGAAGGTGGGCTGGTCCGGCCTGGTGGCCCAGAGCCAGCGGGGTGGTCCCTTACCCTGCTGAGAACCCCATTTGCACCTGTCTTGGAGGTCACAGTCCTGGGCACCGTCACCTCAGCGGCCAGTGCCGTGTCAGGGAGGCACTTTTTCTCAGCTAAACGTCAGTTGTGCTTTTCATGAAGCAACAAAGCCAGACCTACCCTTCTGCACTGGTATTTGTAGTGTGTTCCTTGTAATCTGAGGGAAATAGAGAGAGCCCTCGTTCCTCTGTCTTTTTGTGTGTCATCAACCCACCTTCCCATCACCCAGTTTTACTCATGGAAGTCCCCAGTCCCTCGAGACTTGTGGCAGTCCCCACACGAGCAGCAGTGAGTTTGTATGTACCTGCACCACCATCAGAACATTCGTGGTTATAAAATCCCGTGAGGGGGCTGGTGGAGCTTTGCTCATTTGGGAAGGGCCTGATCCCACAACGTTCACTTCTGCTCGGGGCTGCTCCCGTGGCTGAGGCTGACTCACCCAAGTGTTGCGAGATCCAGCCTTTAATTTGCAAATCCCAGTGTGCGATAATCAGGCACTCCGTCGGTGAAGGCAGTGCGAGATCCGTAGTAGCTGCATGGTAGGGCTATAAATACAAGCTAGATTTCTGGAAAACTTCCTTGCAGAATTTTGTCCCTAGAAGGGAAGGCATTATTTCACTGCTGTCTGAGTCCTGAATGTAAAATTTCAGATGAGAACTAACCAAAAAAATATAATAATAATTTCCATCTGTGATGTTTCGTGCCACGTATTTGTAACCCCGTTACTGGAGCAATATTTGACAGGGGCAGTTAAAAAAAATACTCTGATAGTGTTTTTTAGTAAGGGCGGTTAATGAAGGTCCTTTGCAAAGGCACAATAATTTAGACAGGGCTTCATGATGAACAGCTTTGGTATAGCGGAGTTATTTTGAATGCTGATCCAGGAGCATGCTTGGACTTGTCAAGGTTGCCCTTAGTGAGGACCAGTCCCCTACAGACAATTCTATTTTCACACCGGAGCCGTTGTTGTGTCTCTCTGTTTAAGTGCTTGACAGAAAATGTCCACAGTTAGGCTGTGCATAATGTACACTGTCAATTTGTAAAATCTTTCCCTGGGACTGTGTTGAAAGAGGGACTTAGTCACAGGTTTTCTCTTCGCGGCTCCGCAATTTAAATTTTCCTGTTTTGTCATGTTAATGTAATTCACTTAAAACATTTAAATTGTCCTTAATTAATTGAGGAGGGAGATTATCATCGTGGCGAACTCGCAGGCAGTGCGTGGAGCCGGAACTGCCACAGTTTTGGTGAGCCCAGGTGATGAATGGTGTTGACGTGAACGGCTGCAGTTACACAGTGTGCAATACACAAATTACACCGCCATGTGTGTTCCTCTGTGTTATGAAAGCCTTTTGTTTATACATACCCGGCTATACATTTACACATTATGTAAATAAACACACATATGCCCATGCAATTTAATTGAATATATGGCTGTGGGTTAAGAGGCATGTTACTCTGATGAAAAACATCTTATGGTACCGAGTAAAAATATCTCCGACGTGCTTCTGAGCCTCCTGTAGAATTTAAGAAGGAACTGCAGAGATTTCTTTAAGGTAGTGGTTCAAACCATTGAATAGGAAGGCCTGGTATTCTTCCAAAACCTCGAGGCTCTTGAGTGGCATTCTCAGAAACCCACTGAGTTTCGCTTTGATTCAACTCCTTTTACTCTTACTCCATTATGAGCTTTTCCATCGATCTTCGGTGTACACAAAATGATGAGTTTTGTTTCGTGTTAGGTACACTCTTCCAAGGCAACGTGTAAGAGACTAGGCACACAGATGAGCCTTTCCAACCACAAGTTCCCCCAAAACCGACACAAGGATCTCAGGGTCTAGTGAGAAGTTGCCCCAGGTGTGTTCAGTCGGCCTTGGGGGTGCAACATGGTCCTCGATGTGCTGAGAGGGGCATGGAGTGATGGGCTAGTGGTGCCTCCTGCCCACTCAGCCATGCGGTTGGATGGGCCCAAGGAGTGGGTTTCCCGCTGGAAAAATGCCTTGAGGAGCTGCAGGAGGTGGTGAACCCACTGCTGAGCCCCTGTGGCAGGGAGCTCTTGCTGGACCTCCACCTGGGGTGGTGTTGCGCACGGTTCCCCTCCTCCCTGGCCCTCACTCGGGCACGAGGGGGGCTGTGGGGCCGCAGTGTCTGTTCGTCTCCGTGCAGGGCACCACAGGCCACCCCGTGAGGTGACGCGTCTCGCTCTGGCAGAGCCCGGATTTGTGTGTCTGCCTCACAAAGGAATCTCTTCTTTTGCTTTGTGTTTGTTGTTTTTTTCCCCTCCATCTCAGGCGCTCAGCCGGGGCTCCTCTCCTCCAGCTGTTCGGTGACACCGCGCAGCCATCAAACGCTGCAAACCCGGATCAGAGAGCAGCAGTGACAGACTCCCTGGTGCAGGCAGGCCAGGTCCCAAACCTATTGTTCATACCAGAAAGCTCAGCAGAGTGACTTGACAGGTTTTTAAAGCACTGGAGAACTTCAGCAGGAAGTTCTCTGCCTTTCCTACCTCTCACTCTGCCTCGAGTCAGATGCAGAGCTTGTGCCATTTTAGCAATTAACATCAAGGGGGGTATTGTGAGTTCTGAGCACAGGTACCCACAGATAACCAGGTGTGTGAGAGTCAGCAAACCCTCTGCACGTGAGGGCTGACACTGGGGTGCTTTGTGCTATTGCATTCAGACACCGTGTTCTGAGCGTCTTTGTTATCGTCGCCTGATAAATAAACAGCCCTAAAATTACAGAACTTATTATGGTAATTGAGTGAAGAAAAGGAAATGCAAACCCTGCCTCACTATCTATTACATTGCCACTGCTAAAGTTGCCTAAACCTGTGCTACTCAAATGATATTGTAATATTAGCCTTCTTTCTTTTTTCACAATGATTGTTTTCTGTCCATCTCAAGCTGGATGTCAGTTCATTTAGATTTACATCAAGTAGTAAATTAAAATAATCACTCAGCAAACACTCTCAGCTCAGTTTTCTCTTTCAGTCAGGAGTTGCGAGAGATGCTTGAAGCATTCAAGCAGAAAATATTGCTGTCTAGATATTTGTCCTCTGGGTGATAAAGGAGGCATTGTCTTGGGACCCACTCAGGCCTCGGAGCTGATAGTAGCTGTGCATCACAGCTGTGAAGTGCGCTTTGTTATGTGTCTGAGGATTAGGGTTCAGGACCTTGTTTTTCTTGAAATACCAGACTGATCAGAGCTGCATATGTTCGGGGGAAAGCAGAGGTCGATGGTTCTCTGTCCACATTTTTACTAGATTATTTTTGGACAGAACTCTGGGAGAATACCCTGCAGCTTAAACCATCCCAAGAGTTTTTCATATTCTGCATTATAACTGTTGTGGAAAAAAGGCTGTAGTTTATCTCACTGCATCTGAAACAAAAGGCTCACAGCACCGCAGGCACGCCGGGCTTTGGACCCGCGCTGGAACAGCCTGAATTCTGCTCCTTTGTGCTCCATTTCCAGTACAGCTGCCCATTTAGAAGCACGAATGCACCTTGGTGTAATAACCAAATCCAAAGAACGTCTGGCCTTAAGGAAGGCGCAGATCGACGGTTAATCTTAAAGCAGGGGTGGCGCTGGGATGGTGCACAGAGCAAGGGCTTGGGGGGACCAAAAAAAAAAGGCTGTTCTGTGTTTCTAAGCTGTCTG